>WOXC01000563.1:600000-990983 GCA_011680675.1 Gymnobelideus leadbeateri
AGGGTTAACATCTAGCTAGTTTTTTCCCTCAAAGCTGCTTAAAGGAAGTCACTGGCAATTAAGCTGAGCTGTGATTGAAACATTTCAGGAAGTGGGGGAAGGAGCCTGTCTTTGAAAACTAATTCTCAAAATCACCTTCATCGTAAGAACTGGAGACAAATCACCTGGCAATATGCCTTTCTCCAGAACTGGCCTTCCCCAGATATTTTTTTGAGAGTGATGTTAGGTAAAAGTCAGGTGCTGTTTCGTAGTGTTTCTTCTACATGAAATGAGGTTATCTGAAGTTCCTTGTCACTTCCAATTCAACATGAAAACACACAGCCCTGCTTCAGAATAAAAGTTCAATCATTGATAGATACTGAGTCAATGACATCTATGTGTAAGTCACTACCCTGAGTGGCCCCTCTGTTCATTCCCTTTTTTTTCGCTACAGGACAGCAGAGCTAGGTGGAAAGGATACAAAAAATCAGGGTTGTACAACAGAAATAATGATGAACTCAGATTAGAGGACCTGCATTTGAATCCTTGTTCTGCCACTTGATTGCTTTGTAACCTTCACTTAACCTCTCTAGGCTTCAGTTTACACCTCTGTAAAATGAGCTGCTCGTAAGATCCAATTTTGCCTCCCCAAATTCAATCAATGGAGAGGAGATGGACTTGAAGGATTTCGTCAGAAATCTAAAGACTTCTGGTAAAGCACTTTCAAAATTATGTTCTCCAGTTCTAAATCTCATGATACTGAGGGCCTATGAAAATGCCCTTTGTTGCAACAATCTGTATGATGATCTCTAGGCACTTCCCTACTTTGCCCATTCCAGACTCTTATTAGGAAGAGCACCATTTCAGGGGTGCTTGAAATGTGTAATCCCTCTCAGCCCTGTATCTAGAATCCTAGCATCTTAATAATAAGACCTGGTATCCTTTCTCCCGTTTGCTAGTTGAGTGCAAAAACATCAATCAGCAACCATATATTAAATACCTAGTATGTGTAAATCTCTGTACTTAGAATTGAAGACCTATCAAGGACCTGCTATTTAATCAATGTGGAAACCTCTTCCTTCAATGCTGATAACAGCCCACATATAACTACTAATCTTAGTTTTTTTAGGTTCAGAGTTTAAACATCTTACCCATAGACATGCAGCTACCCAGTATGAGAGGTGGGATGTAAACATAGGCGTACTAGACAATCTACCACTATATCTATTATGTCTAGGTACTTTAAACATACACAGGAATAATTATCAATACAAAATTATTCATTCAGCAGTCATTATGTGCCCAGCATAAGTATGTGATAAGCATGAAATTGATGCCATAGACAACAAAGGACACAAGGTTACAGACTTTGCCAACCTGGCACCTAAATAACTGGGTGAGTTTCAGCTAACCATTTAAAAATTAATCCTCAGTTTCCTGATTTGTACTGTTTACTTCATGTGTTTGTTATGAGGATAAAATGAAATAATGAGAAGCTAAGTGGTTTATTAAATAGCATGCTAAGAACTGAGGTCAAATACTAGTTTGGCTTATTACATTTTTGAATTTTGGTAAATTGACCTTTCTAAGCCTCAGTTTCCTCATCTGTAAAATAAGAGATTAAAGTTGATGACATCTAAGTTCCCTTCTAAATCTAAATCTATGAGTCTATGATTTTGCATAAAGTGGTGTAATAGCAGAGCAATAATATGACTTCCAATCCATTGATCCCTCATGAATTTCCTCCTGGACTGATTTCACTTTCCTCACTTAATGGTACATACTCTTATATCCTTGAATACTCTCACCATCTTAATTTTCAACTAGTCCCTTCCTATTAATAACTAACCATGGATAATCCCTCTCCTATCCATACTCTCCACTGCTTTAGAGATGGAAAATACTGTAACTATTATGATATTCAACAACCTTTTTTTTAGTTTACAGATTTATTTTTCCCCTTATTTATTTATTTTCAATTAAATTTTTATGTTTATTTATAGTTTACATCATTCATTTCCACAAGATTTTGAGTTACAGATTTTCTCCCCATCTTTCCAGTACTACCACCCAAAATAGTAATCTCACTGAATACCCACCCCAATCTGTTCTCATCTACATCCTCCCCCATTCCCATCTGACTTTCCAGTAGGGCAAGATGGATCTCTATGCCCCTGTACCTGTATATCTTATTTCCCAGTTGCATGTAAAAAAGTAATTACATATATATATATATATATATATATGTATATATGTGTATATATATATATGTATATATACATATGTATGTATAAAGACATTTGATTTTAAAACGTTGAATTCAAAATTCTTTCTCTTCCTCCCTCCTTAAAGACACTTATGAGGAAGAAAAGCAATTCAATATAGGTTGTACATGTATAGTTATGCAAAACATTTCCATAGTGGATATATTGTGAAAGACTCAATATATTTCCCTGCATCTTATTTCACCACCCTCTTGTTCAGTTCTCTACTTTGACCCTGATCCTTTTCAAAAGTGTGTGCTTCCAACTTCCCTCCCCCCAATTTGCTCTTCCCTCTATCATCGCCCCTCTCATCCCTTTCCCCCCTACTTTCCTGTAGGGTGAGATACCATATTTAGCGAGTATGTAATTCCCTCCCTAAGCCAAATTCAATGGGAGTAAGGTTGACTCATTCCCTTTTGCCTTCCTGTTCTTCCCCTTCATTGTAAACGTTTTCCATTGCCTCTTCTATATGAGATAATTTATGCCATTCTGTCTCTCCCCATCTCCTCTCATTATATTCCTCTCTCACCTCTTAATTTCACCTTTTAAGTATCATCCCTCCCTATTCAATTGGTCCTGTGTCCTCCATCTATGTATAACTGTACACATGTATACACATACTCACATATGTATTCATACACCCATATACTTTCATATATATAGATATATATAGATATATATATAGATATATATATCTATAGATATATATATACATTTATATTCCCTTCCAATATTCTCATACTGAGAAAAGTATCATCAGTTACAATTATCATTTTTCTACATAGGAAGGTAAATAGTTCAACTTTGACAAGTTTCTTATGATTTCTTTTCCCTGTTTACCTTCTCATGCTTCTCTTGCTTCTTGTATCTGGATATCAAATTTTCTATCCAACTCTGCTTTTTTCACCAAGAATGCTTGAAAGTCCTCTATTCCATTGAATGACCATATTTTCCCCTGAAACATGATACTCAGTTTTGCTGGGTAGGTGATTCTTGGTTTTAATCCCAGCTCCTTTGACCCCAAGAATATCATATTCCAAGCCTCAGTGTAGATCCCTCAGTGTAGAAGCTGCCAGATCCTGTGTTATCCTGATTGTGTTTCCACAATATTAAAATTGTTTCTTCCTGGCTGCTTATAATATTTTCTCCTTGTTCTGGGAACTTCAGAACCTGGCTATAATATTCCTAGGTGTTTTCTTTTTGGGATCATTTTCAGGAGGTGATTGGTGGATCCTTTCAACTTCTATTTTGCCCTCTGGTTCTAAAACATTAGACTAATTTTCCCTGAGAATTTCTTAAAGAATGATTTCTAGGTTCTTTTTTTGATCATGGCTTTCAGGTAGTCCAATAATTTTTACATTATCTCTCCCGAATGTATTTTCCAGGTCAGTGGTTTTCCCAATGAGATATTTCACACTGCCTTCTTTTTTTTCATTTGCTTTGATCTGTTTAAAAGTATTTTGATTTCTCATAAAGTCACTAGATTCCATTTGCTCCAATCTAATTCTGAAGGAATTATTCTCCTCATTGAGCTTTTGAGATGCTTTTTCCTCTGGCAAATTTGACTCTTTAAGGCATTCTTCTCCTCATTGGCTTTTTGAGCCTCTTTTGCCATTTGAGCTAGTCTATTTTTTAAGGTGTTATTTTCTTCAGTCAGGTTGTTGACTCTCTTTTCATGATTTTCTTGCATCATTCTCATTTCTCTTCCCAGTTTTTCCTCCACTTCTCTTATTTGGTTTTCAAAATCCTTCTTAAGCTCCTCCATGGCCTGCAACCAATTCATATTTTTCTTGGAAGTTTTTGGTTCAGGAGTTCTGACTTCATTGTCTTCCTCCTCCTCTATAACTTGATACTTTTTGTCCCCATAAAAGGAATCCAAAGTCAGATTGCTGTGCTTGCTTTGCTTCCTTTGCTTCCTCATATTCCCACTCAATTATTAGACTTTTGAGTTTTTTGCCACAGTAGAACTCTGCTTCCAGAGAGGAGAGCTTTGTCCCAAATAACTGGGGTTTTCTCAGCTGCCAGAGATATTTGTTTGGTGCCCTCTCAGAAGCCTCCATTGGCTCTGGCACACTGGTCACAAATCCCAGGACCTCCACCAAGGACAGGGATCCTGATCCAAGCATGTTAAAACAAGAGTGATTACCCCTCAGACTGGTTGTTTGTTCTCCCTACAATCTGCAGACCAGAACCTCTGAATTAGCCATGTGGCTATGGCTGCCATGCCTTAACTGCTTCTCCCTCTGGGGGTAGAGGCTGGATGACACTCCTGGATTCCCTGTTCCCAAAGTCCAGTGACCTCTCACTTTGTCTTTGGCATTTATGGGTTGATAATTCTGGAGACCACCCCAGCTGCTGGTGATCTACTCTCCCAATGTCCCTCTAGCCATGTCTGGTTGGCCTGCCCTGGAGCTAAAACCTCAGGTTCATGTGGAGCTGAGCTGGGCTACTAGAGAGCTGCTATATGGCCCCTTCCTGCCAGCCTGCTGGTCTGTCTTCAGCAGGAAGTTAGCTTTTCTCTGTCACTTTGTGGTTTCTGTAGCTCTAAAGTTTCTTTAGAGTCACTTTTTACATGTATTGGAGGAGATGCCAGTGGGGCCCTGAGGAAGTCCTGTTTCTACTCCCAACAAACTCTTTTTTTTTAAGATGAAAAAAAAAAGGCAGAGGGAAGCTCAATAACTTGTCCAGACTCACATATCCAATAGGTATCTGAAGCAGAATATGTATAAATTTCTTCCTGACTCCAATTCTTATATCTTGAAATGTAGTGGCAATCATTTTTGGTGATGTTGTAAGACAGTGAAACATAGGATACTATTGTTTTATTGGAGAATCCATCTTTGGTGTCACCTGAAATTCAAGAGAAGAGCATGGTGGGCATAAGTAAGTTCTAACCTCTTACTCATCAAGAGCTGTGGTATGTAAGAGAAGAGGTGTAATAATGATTTTGGAGTGATGGATAACCACAAAAGAAGGATAACTGAGTATAGTTTGAGATAGGGGAAAAAGTGATAATCCATTTTACAGATATATATATATATATATATATATATATATATATATATATATATATATATATATATATACACACACACACACACACACACACACACACAGTATTCAGGTAGATGCTACATGGAGAATCCATGGAAGAGCATGGAGATAAGAGTAAAACAAAACTCATACAGATTGAAAAGGTATTATCAGTGATGCCTGATCTACGTCCTTGGATGGAGCTCCCACTAAAATATTAAAGTTTCTAAAAATCATTAAATTTAATTAGGATAACATTAAGGAGACTATTTTCTTTTCAGTGACTCAAGTACCATGCTGGGAATATTTATTTGAGAGCTTCTTTAGCTCTTTTAGGATATGGGATTCTAAGTTAATATCCTAAGGAACATGATCCTAGAGTCAGAAACAGACAGATTTTAGGACCTGGAGAACACTCATGACTCTTCAAAAGTGCTCATTGAGTAATCAGGAAAAAACTGAAGCAAGGAGAGCCAGATCCATGATCCACTACAAGTTATCTTGATTTCAAAAGTCTCCTTTTCATTGCCAGAAACACAAGAGGAAGACTTTTCTCAAATAAAATAGATTTTTTTGTTGTCAGTACTATTTTCTCTTTCTTTTTGAAGAGGTAAGATAGTTTATTTTAAAAAGAAATCTATTACAAAATCAAGTCAAGACCGTGGTTTTGTTGCAAACCTAATCAAAATATCTGAAAAATTAATTTAGTTTTCTTTTCCTGTTTATTATTCCCTAAAGACCCTATATGTTTACATATGTATGTTTACATATGTATATATGTGTGCTCATACATATATGAAACATATGAATACTCAAAATATATGCATGTATATATATACAAGAATCTATAGCATGCACAATGACCACACTCCATTAAATCATTTTGGCAGACTGGCAGGTAGATTGAGGGTAACTGGGGAGTCTCAGACGTGTCAGTGAGTTAGAGTGACATCTACCTCAAGCAACTAAAACTTCCCCCAGCAGAATGCGTGGATGAGAACAGTTTGTTCCAATGGCTATGAAGGCAGCTGAAGCAAGGGCTGTGGAGCATTTAGAGCTTGGTTATATATCAAAAATGCCAAGGTCATCCACTGCATCCCAATATATTGCTAGTCATCTGGACTTTTGTATTGTCATTGGACCCTGATAATTCTGGAAGAGAGAATGAGGCTGATGACTTTGTACAAGTCTGCCTTACTTAAATCTAATTGATGCACAAGTCAAAATACATCACCCATACCCTTTTACCATTTTTTCCTTACCTCAGAGTCCTGTGGCAACAGGCCAGTGATAAAGCAAACTGTGCAGGTACCCTATGAGCTGCAGTCACAGCCCTACACACAGGCATCCCAGGCCACAAGGCTGAAGCCATGATGCTTTTCAGCAGCATCCTGAATGTCTGAGCAGCCTTTTTTAAAACCACATTGTTCACCTCCTGGCATGAGGAAGGGTCTATAAAATGTGCCCCCATAACTGTCTGCTTACCCAATCCTGGCCCACTTATTGCAACAGTCAGGGATCCCATCCTGTGGTCAAAACACACACACACACACACACACACACACACACACTATACATACCTACGTATATATACATATATATACATATATATACCAAAAACTTTTATGAAGGTGATTCCACTCACTATTGGTACATGGAATGTGCACATGTTTTTGGAAAACATGAAATCCAATACACCTGAAAAATGAACAGCTCTTGTGAGAGAACTCAGAAGGTATCACATCCAAATATTAGCCTTGAGTGAAACAAAGATAGCAAATGAAAGTCAGCTCATCAAAGTTGGAATTGAATACATATGGTGTTGTTGATGGTAGTGTTCTTAGTGGTGTTGTGTTGTTTTGTTTTTTTTTCTGGAGGGATTGCAGTGATGGAGAGTTCCATGAAACCGGAGTAGGTGTCACAATCAAAACTAATCTAGTCAACAAGATCATATACCTATCAAAACGAGTGAAGGGCAGGCTCATTTCAATGTTACTGCCACTTGTAGGAAAGCACCACATGACCATCATCAGTGCATATGGTCCCACTATCATGAACCCTGATAAGATCAAAGGAAAATTCTATGAAGACCTGAAGACCCTCATCACCAATGTCTTGAAAGAGGACAAGCTTGTAATTATGGGTAACTTTAATGTTAGGGCAGGCCCAGACTTTTAGACATGGCAAGGAATCACTTCTTAGGAGGAGTAGAGTCAAAACAACAACAGCAGTGGTTACTTACTACTGAAGACTTGTGCATCTCATGATCTCAATCACCAATGCTGTCTTCCATTCACCTAAATGCAAGAAACCTTTGTGCTGGCATATTATAACAAATATCGAAATTTAATAGACTATCTCCTTGTAAGGAGAAGAAACAGAGAGGATATGAAAGTGATGAAGGCAATGTATACTACAGTGCTAGACAGATCATAGACTTATCCTCTCTCTGCCAAACATTGAAATTCAACAAAAGCAGTGACCCCAAGGCAAAAAGACTACCAGAAGACTTAATGTCAATAAATTAAAGTGCTTTTCCATGAGTGAACAGTTTGTTGCTAACTTAGAGGGAAAACTGAGCCAACCCACAGTTGGAAAAACTGGAGCAGAAAAGGAGTAGGCAGCTTTTCAAAGATTTGGTGTACAGGACTGCATTTACTCCTCTGGGCCAGAACACTCACAAACATCAAGGCTGATTTGATGAAAATGATGGGGAAATTCAGAAGCCAATAAATGAAAAATGATAACTTTTATCTTCACCTCAGTGCCTGGCACACAGTGGCTGCTTACTAAATGTTTATTGTATTGTAGAATCACCTCAGAGCTCCCCTCAACACTTTACTCTTACCCAAACACCCCTATATCTAATCATTTTTGAAGTACTAATTAATACTGATTCTCTAACACCCCTCAGTTCCATCCTTTTCTCTCTAAGCACTTCAATGTCACCCCAGTCCAGATCCTCATTACCTATTGCTGAACTATAATAGTAGTTTCCCATCTGGTCTTCTCTTTGATAGTCTTTCTTCCAACCCAATGAATCTTCCACATAACTGACAAAATAATGCTTAAAAGGAATAGGTCTCACTATGTCTCTCTTCTACCTAAAACCTTTTTAGTGGGTTCCCTATTATTTTGAGGATAAAATAGATACTCCTTATCAGAGAATTTAAGAACTTTCACAATATTACTTCTAGGTTTGTTTTAACTATGTATTCCAGTCAGAAACCTCCTAGTTTTTCCTTGGGACTCCTGGCCTCCCAGGCTTCATCACTTTTACCTGGAAAGCTGCCCTCACCATTCTGGACAAAGGGCCCAGAGAGCTTTGCCTTGCAGCTCTGAAAACTTTGATTAGTTGGAATTGAAGCCCAGGAGAGAACCTGCTTCAAGTCATTAGACCTGAACAAATTATATTCCCAGGCTATTGATTCTCAGTAATCCTTAGCATCTTTCAAGACTCAGCTGGGGTGCTGTATCCTCTACTTCAACAGCCCCAGTGATCACTTTTTGTCTCTTCAGATAACTTCATATTTATCAGTCTATGTGATTTGCAGTTCTCCTCATAGCATGTAAGCTCCATTAGCATAAGTCATGCTTCTCCATTGTTATATCTCTAGCACCTAGCAATGTCCCTTCCAAATCTTGCTATTTAGTTGTTTTAGTCATGTCTTACTATCCTTGATCCTTTGTTTTCTAGGCAAAGTTACTGGAATGGCTTTTCCATTTTCTTCTCCAACTCATTTTGCAGATGGAGAAACTGAGGTAAACAGGGTCAAGTGACTTGCCCATGGTCACAAAGCAAGTAAGTAACTGAAGCTAGATTTGAACTCAGGAAGACAAGTATTTCTAACTCTGAGCCTTAAACTCTATCCACTGTACCACCTAACTGCCTGCCTTTTGCAAACAGTGGGCACTTAATAAGTGCATCACTTTGATTGGATTAAGCATGTTTATTCTTCGTCTTCCAGATGAAAATTATGTTCCTTGCTAGAAATACAAAATGAGAATATAAATTGAATAGATATGTTTCTCAGTCAACTAGTGACATCGGCCCTAAAGCATCTGACCCATCCCTTCTTTGTTATTTCTCATTGAAAAACATATGTTAAAAGCCTTCTTATCATCTTTAGCAAGTTTTACAAGAATCAAGTCATTTCAAAGATTTCAGTCTTCCTCCAATACTTCTCACATTCTTTATTTTTTTATTTTTGCATTATGATTATTTCCTTTGAATTTTTTCTACATGCTCTTTTAAGTTCTGAACTCACTAGAGAGATCCCTATGTAGCCACATTGATCATTTAGGTGACTATTTCTTCTTACCTTTAATATAATCATTCATCCTCTTATTTTCAAAATTGCTTTTGAGAGCCTTCTATTTTTCTTTTAGAAAAATTAATCCATGCAATAATGCATATTGTTTTTGTACTTTCTGAAATCCATTTTTCTATAATAAAGGATTTGTGTCTGGTTATTCTCTGTGTTCAAATCCTTGCCAAGCACAAACCCACATTCTTTCAAGCCTCCCACTGTTTCCATTTCATCAATAAACTGTTTCTTGTTAGTCAGGATGATGGCTAGAGTAAGAGATCACAGTATTGATTTCCTCACTTTCTATGAGTTGAAACTGGGCAAGGCGAGTCAATAATGTATCAAATATTTTTCTTTTAGCAACTACCCTCAGCCCTATCTTGTCCAATATTTTTACCAATAATTTGAATGAAACACTACATTTTATACTTAGTAGGTAATCAATACAATTTTATTGAATTGAGAATAAAGGAATATGTAACATGCCCATCAAATTCACAGACTGGGGAGGGATAGAAAATAGATTGAAAAGAAGAAATGGAACCTGAAGAGATTGTAAAAGGTTGTAAGATGGGCCAAAACTAACAACATATAATTTATTGGGGATAAAGGCAAAGTTCATGCTTGGGTTGAAAAAAAAAACTTTATAAACAAAGGGCAGGGACAACAATCTTCACAAATTTCTGCAATAAAGTAAATTCAAAGAATAACACAAAATGAAATATGGATATTAGGCAATCACAATGACCAAGTTTGGTCATGAAAAAGAGACATGAAAATATACTTGCTATCCTTCTTTGTGGAAGTGGAGTACTATAGAACTGAAACATACTTGAATTTGACTGATGTATCCATTAAATAACACCCCCTTTAGGGTTACTCTCCCTACTCCCACTAGCAATGGCAGATTGTGTCCCCAGTCAGCAGTCAACTATCTCTCTCCTTGGGGTTTCAAGGAGTAATACTGAAGACTGAGGATCCTCCCATTGCAACTTCTGATACTCCATATGATGTATTCCTCATTATCACTTAACCAGAAGAACTATATTAGCTTTTAGGGGGGAAATTCCACTTACTGGAAAGGTATAGCTATACTTGTTACAAAATGTTCCCCATACACAAAATCCCTGGAAAATGTGGTCTCAAACATAAAATAAATTCAGTGAGGTCCATGTGGAGAAAACATGTGGGTCCAAGGTTAGCTCCCAACTCCTGGCCCTGGAAATAGTCTTCTTCCTTCATAGAGCCCTTATGAAGTTCCCCTTTGGTGTAACTCTCTTTGGGCTCTGAGAGTCAGAAGTCTTTCTAGAGGCCATGGCCAACATATCTCCCTGAAGTCAAATGACTGTCATTTCACATACACATTTGAAGCTCCACAGTTTTGTATTCCTGACACCCATACTGGAAGCAATGGTACTTCAGGGGCTCCTGAATAATATAGTAACAATCCAAGGGATGTGCCATTAAGTAAGAAACTCTTTGAAATATCAGTGCATTTTAAAATTGAACTGCTTGTTTTATCTAAAAATCACTTAATCACAGCTTGTCATATTACTTTTATTGATTCCTTGTTGGCTACTGTTCATTAAAAAAAGACAGAAAAAATTCATTTTCACCTTTTTCTCCCTGATCCTAGATTTTTATCTATAAAGAGTCTGCAACTCAAGGTCACAGGTGCTTATTATGTTTAGATTGAAAAGTAATCAAGGTAGTTTAGGCTAAAATATCCTAAACACGTACACACACACGTACACACACACGCACACACACACAGAATCACTGAATCTGTAGATTTTGCTCTCCATGAGGATTGTGGCTTTGATCACAATGTGCAATTTGAAAATATATTCTTGATGTTTGCTGAGATTTCAAGGTTTGGGATGTGCCTTTAAATAAAAAATTCTAACCTCAACAAATGCAGATAGATTGAGCAATTACCATCTATTCTTCCCCACCAAGTTTGCTCTCTGAATGAGCAGATTTCAAATTCTCCCTTCTCTCTCCAAGGCCATCTTTAAGTCAACATCCTGCTATAGTCTTTTTTTTTTCCTGGATCAGGGATGTGAAATTCAATCACATGTGGCATGCCAACAGACATTTTTTTTTTCCTCTCCACATCTTAAGAAGTTCCAGAGATGAAAGTTCTCTCACACACACCTGGCCCCTTCCTACTTTTCCAGTCTTTGCTTTCCTCCATGAACGACCTCCATGATATTAACATCTATCTACCATCATTCCTAGAACAGGATACTCCATCTTCCCTTTTTGTGACTTTGCATTGACCATTCCCCCTCCCTGGAAAATTCTCCCTCCTCACTTCTGCCTCTTAGAATCCCTGACTCTTTTGGAGACAGTTCAAATACTCCATTTTCTGCTCCCTCCCCAGCAGCTAATGCCTTCCTCTCGACAGTTACTGTTCTACTTTCTGTGTACCTATTTACATATTGTCTCCATTTGTTAGAATCTAAGTCTCTTCAAGGAAAAGTTGTTTTTGTATGTGTGCTTGCCCTTTGTTTGTGTTCTTAAAACTTAATACAGTGACAGACATATTAACAAATGCTTGTTGATTGATTGACACCTAAGTTATGGTTATCCATGTTAAATCACTGGGAAAGTAGGAATAAAAATGGACAAAATGGATAATTCCCTCACTGTAGCTACAAGGACTTCAGGGATCGTGTAAGTAAATTCTCTCCTTTTACAGAAGAAGCTCTGCGGAAAACAAATAACTTGCCCAAAGTCACCTGGTAAGTTAGTGGTAAATACTGGACTAGCATCCATGTCTTCTGCCTTTCATCCCAGTGTTCTTTCAACTATACCATGATGAGTCAAAGAATTTACCCCCAAATCAGATGATTATTGTGTTAACTTCCATACAGCTCTTGTAATATATAAAAGAAGCTGCATTTACACACACACAGCTAATTTGGTGGAGAAAGAAGATTCACCATGCTTAATGATTGAAATACATATTTTTGAGAAAAGATAGCCATGCAGGGCAGCTAGGTAGCTCACTGGATAGAATGCCAGGACCAGAGTTAAGAAGACTCTTCCTCCTGAGTTCAAATCTTCCCTCAGATACTGTCTAGCCATGTGACACTGAGCAAGTCACTTAACTCTCTCTGTTGGCCTCAGTTTCATTATCTGTAAAATTACCTAGAAAAGGGAATGGCAAACCACTCAAGTATCTTTGCCAAGAAAATCCTAATTGGGGCCACAGAGTCAGACATGAAAGAAAATGACTGAAAAAACAAGGGTCATATAGTAGAAGAGGGGTATTGTAGTTGGATTCAGAAAATCTGGATTCAAATCCTGCCTCTGTCACTTTGTACCTATGTGACCATATGCAAGTCAAACATTTAGGGCATAAAATTCCAGGTGGATAAGATTAAGAGGTTGAAATAGATGAGCTCTGAGGTCCCTTCTCCCTCAAGCCATCAGTACATAAAATATAGCATTTAAAGGGTGGTTTTGCTTAGCACCTCCTATAAGATACTTTCCTTGAGCTCTTATTTGGGCAAGTTATCTCCCTAAAATAATCTTGTATTTACTTATTTCTGAAAATTGTGTAGTCCTATAATACAATATAAGTTCTTGGAGTGGAGGCAGCATTTCATAGTGAATAAAGAGCCAGTCAGAGTCAGAAGAACATGGTTTCAGTCCCAATTCTAACACAGAATATTTATGTGACCACGAAAAACTTAATTTCAATACCAACCCCAGACCAACACCCTGCTTTCTGTTAACTGTGTCAAAATAATGTTATGGATTACCTGATCTATGCTAATAGATGAAATTTCTGTCTCAGGAGTTTGATATATTAATGGAAGTAAAGAAAGAAGAAAGGTCTGGAGGGAGGGAAGAAAGGAGGTAGTGTAGTGGAAGGGTGGGAAGAAGAAAAAGAAAGAAAGGAAGGAAGAAAGGAAGGAAGGAAGGAAGGAAGGAAGGAAGGAGCAGAAAGAAGGAATAGTGAAAGAGAAAGACAAAGAGAGAGATATATAGACAGACAGCATGAGCACACAGAGAATGAGACTGATATTGCTAGCAGCAGAGTTAAAGACAGACACAGACACACACAGATTTTGAGGTGGATAACATGGAAACGCTGTTAACCACAGCAGATTTAGTGGAATGCATCATTGTCCAAATTAGAGGTCACAGAGAATTTCCAGATTAGTGATGGGTGCCATGAATATCAGAGTTGCAGAGCTCAAAAAAAACTCTTTGGAGGTGGCTACTAAGAACATATGAGATGCCTAGATAAGGCTATGTGATCATTCTTAAGAAGCCCTTTTCACATCTATTGTCTCACCATGTATTCACCTTTCCTTTAGGTTTATACCCTTCCCCAGATTTTAGGTTCTGCAGTGATACCAACTGGGATGACAGGTATGGGCTTCTGACACCCACTCTCTTTTACTAGTGAAAAGTGAAGAATAGAAATGTAAAAAGCAGAGGACAACAGGCAATCACTGGATAAAGATGTTTGAATACCACAAAGTAAAAACACTTGCATGTTGACTGTCCCCACAGGTAAAGTTCACCTCTGAATGAGAACAAGATGAAAACTAAAACTTTAATCAAAATGGAATCTTCCAAATATGTGAGTTTCATATGGCTATTAACTATGATAAATTTGGAGATGGTCAAAGGGGGTATGGGAGATGATATGGGAGAGAGCTGATTGGAGGAAGCTATATCTTGCGGGACTGCTATTCTGGGAGGGTGGGTAGGGGGAAAACAGTGGGGGGGGGGAAATGATTGTAACTCAAAATCTGGCGGAAATGAATGATGTAAAACAGAAGTTAATAAAAAAAAGTAAGATTGTAAAAAACGGCAAACAGGGGTGGCTAGGTGGCGCAGTGAGTAGAGCGTCGGCCCTGGAGTCAGAAGGACCTGAGTTCGGATCCGGCCTCAGACACTTAATGCACACACAAACAAAAACCTAGCTGTGTGACCTTGGGCAAGTTACTTAACCCCAATTGTCCTCCAAAAAGCAAAAAAAAATTGCAAACAAAAATAAAATAAATTTGGAGATGGTGTTTGCTTTTCTTTTAGGGTATCCAAAAGGTAATCCAGGGAAAGTGGAATGCTAGGGCAATTATCCAAAAAGTTCTAACCCTGCTGCTCCTAGTGAAAAAAATGAACTTTCCTATAGATTTTTAATTTTTACAAAGTAATTTCTTCATAACAACTGTGAGAAGAAGGCAGGGAAAGTACTATTAGTCCCCATTTTACAGATAAGGAAAGTGATACTCAGATATGACATGGGATTTATTTAGGATAACTGAGCTAGATTAAACCATTCTGGTTCAAAAGTTCATGAAATTTAGGGATACAGCATTAAAGATTATCCATTTTAGTCCTCACATTTTACAGATAATGAAACTGAGGTCCAGAAAGAAGAAAACTTGTCCAAAGTCACATAACTAATAAGGGGAAGAGCTAGGATATAAATCCAGATGCACTGAGAAGAAATCTTATGTTCTTGAAATTGTACCACATCTCCAAGTTCTGTGGCTCTTCTATGCAGCCTGCCTGGTTCAAAGCCACCCAATTCACTTTCACTGCTTTAAAAACTAAAGAATATGTCAAATATGGTTAAATGTCACGGGCCACTGTTTATCCTAACTTGTGTATTTTGAAGGAAGGTGTGAATGAATGAGTGAGTGAGTGAATGGATGAGCTTATATTACATAGATACTATGTGTCAGATATTGGAGATGCAAATAAAAAACAAGATAGTTTATGTTCTCAAACATATATCCTAATAATGGGAGACAATATATACTTTATAGGAAGTGGAAGCCAGAGAAGTGAAGGAACTTTGGCCTGAGGGATTATTAGTGCAGCCATAGGGTGATTCTATTTATAAAAGGAATATTGATTTGATTACTGCTCTGAGAACAAAAAGTGGAAAGTAGGTGTTCTGGGTCAAGAGAACAGCAGTAATAGTGAAGATGATAAAAATTACTGGGAAGGGCCCTATATTCTGATCAGATCCTGTTGGATGGGATGTGAAGCATGGTCCCAGGTAGGCTCAATCCATGGGTTCCTTCAATCACCCAAACAAGACTGCTTAAGCCTAAGCCAGGGAGTATGAGGGCTAAAGAAATGTCAAAATCTGGTGTGGGGTAGGTGGATGAGAGGATGGTGTCTAGAAGTAAGGTTCAGAGGCTGGTTATTCCAGGGAATAAGTGAGGGAGTAGTAGAGATGATGGTGAGATGCCCAGAGGCCATATTTTTCTGATGGATTTTTGCAGGGTGAGGTGTGAAGTTTGATCTGAAATTGACTAGAAATTTTATTTATGAGGATGAGAAGAAAAATAAAGCTTTCATATTTAAGATAGCAGGATCTATAACTGAAATAGATGTTAAAGATTCTCTAAATGTGAATAAGGTAGGATCTGGATGAACAAGATTAGTGTCCTTGAAGTAGTGAGCGAGGAAGACACAAGGTTGTAATCTAAAAGCTATTGAATCTAAAATATAGATTCAAATGTGATCTCTTCTTCTTCCTACCTGTGAGACCTTGGGAAAATCAGTTAATGTCTCTGGGCCTCATATGACTATTAAGGTGCCTTTTAGACCTAAATTTATGATCCTATAGATCAAAAAAGTGTTCAAATTCAGTGTTCTTTATCCCATGTCATACTGCATCCATTCAAAAGAAATAGCATCATCATCAAAAACAATAAAAACCCTAAAACTGGAAGACAGATTTTCATTTAAAATGGTTGGGGACATGTTTCAGTTTACAGCTTGCATTGAAACAGACAGGCTAATGTTGTCACTGGACACTCTCATGCAATATTAAGTCTGAGTCGACAAAGGGAACAATCCTGCCGGTTGAGTGGTTTTACTTCAGAATTGGTAGTAACCTAATTTTTGCTTCTGAAGCCCTGGATTAGCTCAACTTGTTTGCTTTGCATCATCTTCCTTGGCTCTCAGAGGCATTTCTATGTACCAGCATTCCCCAAATCACAAGCCGTGACTACAAAAAAGATGGCATCTTTTAAATGCTCACATGGAACTGAACAAACACAGCTCATTATTTCAGAGGCTCAGCAGCATAACAAATAAAGAAATACAATTTCACCCATAAATTTCACCCTGAAGATAATTGAGAGCTTTGGGATAATCTGTGCCAATTAATTTGTTTTTTTTTTAATTTTATAGAAGCCAATTTCTGCCACTAAAGAAAAATAACAGTTGTGTGTTCTTTTGATCAATTTTATACCATTTGGATAGAAATAATGAACTAGCACATCTTCAAAGAGAGAGAATGACCGATAGGCAGAGATAGAGAGACTTAGAGACAGGGAAACAGAGAGATACATGGGGGGAGTTAGAGAGGAAAGAAGAGGGGGAGTGAGAGAAAAGGAAGAGAAAAAAAGAGACAGAAATTTCCCACTGAAATTATTTTTCTAGCATAACTAATGCATTGGGCGATTTAGGACCTGTGCATACTACAAGAAGCAGTCAATTCTTTTTTTTTTTTTTTTTTTTTTAAAGCAATTGGGGTTAAGTAACTTGCTCAAGGTTACACGGCTAGTCATTTGATTTATGCGTGGGTGCTCATTTTCTGAGGCCGGATCTGATCTCGGGTCATCCAAACTCCGAGGCCGGTGCTCTTACTCACTGCGCCACCTAGCCGCCCCTAAGCAGTCAATTCTATATGCCAGATATTTGGTTGACCTTTTACAAGAAGAAAAGTTCAAAGGATCTTAGAGCTAGAAAACACCATAAGCATCATCAACTCCCACCTGCTCTATCAATAAATGGGTAAAGGCAAGGTCCAGGAAAGCTAAGGAAGCTGCCCACTCTCATAGAGCTAGCTAATGTCTTAACTAGAACAATCATGTCTCCAGCTTACCAATCCAATGGTCTTTCCATTTTTTTCCATTTTAATAACTTCAGCATATACATTTCTTGAAAGCAGAGGCAATTTCACTTTTTGTCCTTATATCCCTAGCGTATGGCACAAGGTAAGTCTTTAATGAATAGTGCTTTGTGAATTAAACAATGGAGTCTTACTCAACTGCATAACATGGCCAGTGCCTTATGTTGATAGATGAGGCCCAGGCCAGGAAGTCCAGATGGCATTCAGGCTTTTATTAATATATTTTTCTTTTTTTGGAGGGCAATTTGGGGTTAAGTGACTTGCCCAAGGTCATGCGCCTAGTTTTTGTGTTAAGTGTCTGAATCCAGATTTGAACTCAGGACCTCCTGACTCCAGGGCCAGGGCTCTATTCACTGTGCCACCTAGCTGCCCCAATTCAGGCTTTTATGCCATTAAATCCCATTCACCTTTAAAACCCATAGTTGTAGACTAGGTCAGAGTCAAACTAATCCAGGGGTCATTTAGGTATGATATTGAATAGAATGAAATACTTATGTTCAATCCATAAAATGAGATTAGCTTAGTTGTTGAAGAGTAAGGGCATTCAACAAGGATGCTTAGTAAGAGTTTCCCATTGTTTAATATGAGCACAGCTTCCCACTGTTGATCCAGTCAGAAGCCTCTGGGAAGGAATTAAGATACTACGTGATCTTTTGTGCTCGGGTCAGCGAGAAGGCAACTAAGAACCAGATCCTGTTTCTTAGAAGCCTGACCCAATCAAGCCTTAAGGAGGGCTTCAGTACCTCTTGAAGGAAAGAATTGTCCTAATCTGTAAAGAGTAGGGCTTTTGGAAAGCTACCCTGGACTCCAATACAAATCTCTAGGAAATATCCTAACTCTGTGATCTTGGACAAGTCAACAAACCTCTTAATGTTAAGGTAACTTTTTGAGAATAAGTTGAAAAGAGTTTTGCATCTGCATTGGGAAAAGGAAGTTTCTTACAAGGAGTTTAACATTCAGACAAAATCACAATTGAAAGAAAAGTCCTTAATCCTGGAACATAGTAGATACTTAGAACATGCGTGCTGATCTCTCTCTCTCTCTCTCTCTCTCTCTCTCTCTCTCTCTCTCTCTCTCTCTCTCTCTCTCTCTCTCTTTCTCTGTCTCCTCTTCTATCTCTCTCTCCCTCCTTCCCTCCCTACCTCCCTCCTCAGAAAAAATGTGTGTATGTCAGTATTAAGAATCAAACTGATGTTCACAGCAGAGAAACTTCATCTTCTGATGACATAGAGGCATTTCAGTACACTGAGTTCAATCCAATTCAATAAGTATTAATTAATCCCTACTATGTGCAAAGCACTGCACTGGCTTCTGAGGATACAGACAAGAATAACAGCAATAAAAGATACTACCCTCATAAACCTGAAGGATGTGGCATGCCAAATGAGGGGATTGGGCTAGATTACCTCTTAATATCCCTTTTAGCTCTAAATATGTGATTTGCTTATTCCTCCTACAATATACTTCATGGGACAAAAGGGAAAGCCAATGTTACAGATTACTGGGGTCCTAGATGGTGGCTCCTCTGATTTATATGTATATATATATATATATATATATATATATATATATATATATATATATATATATATATATATATATATATAAAAGGAAAGTATTTTTCATTTCTCTAGTATTTAAATCACTGGGTGAATATCAAGTACGTTAGAGACCTCTAACCAATATTTCTACATAACACATGCTTTGAATCAACTAATCCATATACATTGTGAGTAGCATCCCTAGAGCATGCCTAATATAATCACACCTCCCCTCCCCAGATGTCTACCACTGTGGTATGGAACTCAAATATAAACAGGGACCAGTAAACCATGCATAAAAATCCCTATCAACCTCATATTTACTTAGAAAACCAAATGTTAACATTATCTGTGGTGTATTATATTTTATTTATTTTTCTAAATGTTTTATAATTACATTTTCATTTCATTATGTCTACACTTGAGAGTGTTATAGGCTGCATTTACTAGGGTGATAGAATTGGTACAAAATGTTCTCCCCAAAGTCTGATACAATCTCCCACCAATACCTAGAGTCCCAGGGAAAGTGGGCTCAAGCTTAGAAAGCACATGTGATGAAGGAATAATTTACTTCTTCGTTGATGGAAACATTTAATTCTAAACAAATTTAAAATGACTCCTCAAATCGAATTTTGGAGTAGCAGAGATGACAAAAGGTCAGAGAGATATTTTTCCACTCTAAGACAACTTAGAAAGTAGGAGAAAGAAATCCATGATACCAGAGTGGGAATCTGCTTGGAGCGCAGCCTGGCAGTACACAGTCTTGAAGGTGGCTTTTATAGTAGATGCAACAGCAGCATCAACTTTGGGAGCTTTCAGCCCAGAGGCAATAGGAAGGGTGCTGGACAACTGGTCAGAAAGTGGTTATAGGGTTCTGGCACTGGTTGCTGCTGATACTGGTTGCTGCTGACACTGATTGGTAACTCTATTGCCCATTGGCAGTTTTGGGTCTCAGTTCCAGGGTGGAGAGGAGCTCTTGTGATTGGTCACAAGGGAGCAGGGGCCCTATATAGTTCCAAAGCAGAGAGAAGTACTAACATTTGTGGCTGTGAGGGAACAGGGGCCCTTCCCAAAAACCAGAACTCAGATTAAGAGAGTCTCTCCTGGATCTATTTTCCAGGTCAGTAGTTTTTCCCATGAGATATTTCACATTGCATTCTATTTTTTCATTTGTTTGGATCGCTTAATAGCATCTTGATTTCTCATAAAGTCATTAGCTTCAATTTGCTCCAGTCTAATTCTGAAGGAATGATTCTCCTCAGTGAGCTTTTGAGATTCTTTTTCCATCTGGCAAATTTGGCTTTTTAAGGCATTCTTCTCCTCATTGCCTTTTTGAGCCTCTTTAGACATTTGAGTTAGTCTATTTTTAAGGTATTTTCCTCAGTCAGGCTGTTGACGGTCATTTCATACTTTTCTTGCATCTTTCTCATTTCTCTTCCCAATTTTTCCCCCACTTCTCTTATCTGCTGCTTAAGGTCCTCTATGGCCTGTAGCCATCTCATATTTTCATTTGGGGTTTTTGGTGCAGGAATTCTGACCTCACAGTCCTCGTCCTGTTCCATGCTTTGATCCTCTTTGCTCCAAAAATAGGAGTATAATGTTGTATTTTTCTGTTTATTCTGTTTCCTTTGCCTAGGCATGTTGCCACTCAATTACTTGACTTTTGGGCTTGTTGCCACAGTAGGACTTTGCCACCAGCCAGGAGAACTTCCGTCCCAAATGTTGGGGTTTTCTCAACTTCTGGAGGTATTAGTTGGGTGGCCTCTGTGAAGCCTCCACACACTCTGGCAAGCTGGTCACACACCCCAAGACCTCCACCCCAGACTGAAATCCAGATCTCAGAAGATTAAAGCAAGAGCAATTACCCCCCCAGACTGATTGCTGGATCCCCCTACAGTTCACAAGCCAAGAGCTGAAGCTGCAATGTGGCAATGTGGCACAAGCTGCAGCTGCTCCTCAGCAACTTCTAGCCCCAAGGAGAAGAAGCTGATGCATTCTCCCAACCAGTCCCAAAGTCCATAGGGCACTGACCTCCTACTTTGTCCCAGGCATCAGAAACACCACAGCTGCTGGTGTTCTGTCCTCCAGCCAGCTGCTTGTCTGGCAACCCTGGGGCTAAAACCTAGACTCAAGTGGGCCTGGACTCAACTCCCAGAGCCCTGTGCTGGCTGCTCCCTGCCAGGCTGCAGGACTGTCCTCAGGGGGAGGTTAGCTTCTCTGTGTCATTTTGTGGGTTCTGGAGCTCCAGAGGTCATTCATAGCCCCCCTTTTACATAATTTTGAAGTGGTATGGGCTGGAGCTCCACCATCTTGACTCCACCCCTGAAACACATTTTAAAAATAAGAGCCTTTCCTCAATTGATAAATTGTCAAAGAATATCAAGAGGTGGTTTCCAGAAGAAGAACTCAAACAATCTATAGCCATATGAAAAAATGCTCTTAATCATTATTGATTAGAGAAAGACAATTTAAAACAACTCTGAGAACCACCTCATATGTACTAGAAAAGACAAATTCTGGAGGAAATGAAGGAAAATAGGGACATTAAGAAACTGTTGGTGGAGTGTTAAACTGGTCCAACCATTCAGGAAAACAATTCAGATCTATGTCTAAAGGACTAAAAAACTACAAATACCCTTTTATCCAGCAATATCACTACTAGGTCTGTTTCCTAAAGAAATAAAAGAATAAGGAAAGGCCCTGCTTATACAAAAATGTTTATAGCAGCTTTTTGTGGTAGAAAAGAATTGAAAATTGAGAAGATGCTCATCAGTTGGGGAATGCCTGAACAACTGTAGCACCTGATTTGATGGAGTACTATTGTGCTTTAAGAAATGACAATGGGAGTACTTAAAAAAAAAAAAAACCAACATGGCAGAGGCCGGGACACCATGGCTGGGGAGCTTGCTGGGGCCAGGACCAGCACAGGGCCAGCATGGGGCCTGAGTTGGACCTGGAGAAATACGATGCAGCCAAAAACATCAAGATTATCTGCTTTGGGGACAGCGCCCTGTGGGCAAGTCCAAGCTCATGGAGAGATTCCTCATGGACGGACTCCTGCCCCAGCAGCTGTCCACCTATGCCCTGACCCTCTACAAACACATGGCCATTATCAATGGCAAAACCATCCTCTGGGACACTTGCAGGGCAGGAGAGATTTCAGAGCACGCACGCCTCTTACTACCACAAGGCACATGCCTGCATCATGGTGTACCATGTGCAGAGAACTAGGTCACGTAAAAGAACTTGGGCACATGGTATTCAGAGCTTCCTTGCACCGTGGTGGCCAATAAGATTGATGCTAATGCCAACGTGACTCAGAAAAGCTTCAACTTTACCAGGAGGTTTTCACTGCTGCTGTACTTTGTGTCAGCTGCCAACGGCACCAATGTTGTCAAGCTCTTCAATGATGCTATCCGTTTGGCGATTTCTTTCAAACAGAATTCCCGAGACTTCATGGAGGAGGTTTTACTAGAGCTTGAACTTTGAGCTGGAGAACAAAGTGGAATCCAAGTCGGACCTTGAACAGAGTGAAACCGTTGGCAACTTTCCATCCCCTTGAGTTACCATCTGCCCTCCCCTCTCCCCATAACCCCAGCACCCTGTGGAGAATGGACTTCTCCTAAGCAGCCCGGGCCCCACCAACCCAGCTTTGCTACCTCCCTATACCAACTCCCTCCTACTGCTCTCTATCCTTTACCCAGCTTTCTTGGCCTTAGGTTATGGCAGGAACAGCACAGAGATTCCAAGCCAGAAGGCATGGAGGAGGGTCAGTAATAGGACCCATCCTGGAGACAGAGATGTAATGGAGAGTCTGTCTCCATGAGCATGGATAAGAGTCAGTGCTGGACATCAACACCTCCAGAGCAAGATATGGGGGTCTACCATACCCACTCCATATGGAGTGGGCCAACAAGAGCAATGACGTGTTGTTCTAGGAACAGAAAATTAAATATTTTTTTCAAAATTGAAAAAAAAAACATTGTAAACCCTATATAAACTGAGATAAAATGAAGTGAGAAGAAATGGAAGATCATTGTGAACAGTAACAGAAATATTGTAATGAAGATCAATTGTGAAAGACTTAGTTACTCTGATTAACAAATGTTCCAATTCAATTCCAAAGAACTCATGATGAAAGACATCCATCTCCAGAGAGAGAATTTATGAATTCTGAGTGCAAATTGGACTATATAATTCTTTACTTTTTGGTGGTTTTTTGTGCTATAGTTAATGTGAAAATGTTTTACATGACTTCACATGTGTAATTTATATCACTTTTCTTGCCCTTTCAGTGGGTATGGGTGGGGTGGCTGGAAGGAAGAGAATAATTTTTTTTTTAATTATAAAAAAAAAATCTTTTGAAAGACCAAAAGAAAAGAGATCCTGAAATACTTACGTATAGCATCACTAACTTAGAGCTGAAAAGGACTTTAGAGATAATATGGCCCAACATGCTTATATTTTAGATGAATAAACTGAGAACCAGAGAGATGTATTACACTTTATTTTATTTATTTTGCTTTTTTGCAGGGCAATTGGGGTTAAGTAACTTGCCCAAGGTCACACGCCTAGGTTTTTGTGTGTTAAGTGTCTGAGGCCGGATTCGAACTCATGTACTTCTGACTCCAGGGCCAGTGTGACACCTAGCCGCCCCTATGTATTACACTTTAAATGTTGAGGTTTTTGAGGCTAGGGACTATTATTGGCTTCCTTTTTCCCCCAGCACTTAGCATAATGACTGATACCTATTAAGTTCTTAAGAAATAAATGCTAATTGACTCACTGTTTGTTCAGGATCACCTAGGCAGTTAAGTAAAAAATGAAGATTGGAACCCAGGTCCTCTAACTCCATAATTAGGTACTTTTTACTGCGTTGTAAATCAATGGTTTTAAAAGATTTTTTACTTTGGTATTCCTAAATCTTATTGGAATGAGGAATTGTCATGTTACTGATACAAGACAATGCTTTGAGAATATAACTGATCCTGAAAGTAGATATTGCTTTATATAAAAATGATATAATTCCAAATACTGCTAAAAATGGAATGTGGCACTGCTTTATTCAATTCAATAATGTCTGTTAGAATCTTCTCTGAAATCTATAATATACTTTTTTTTTTAAGTTACTGAAAGAATGTGTAGTCAATAGGTTTAAATTTTGCCTGTGACAAATGTTGACTGTGGGACACTGGAGAAGTCACCAAACATTTCAGAGCTCTAGAGAACTCTCTAAAATTTTAAGTTGCTGAGAATATGTCAATGTGCTTTGTTTTTATTTTTATATTTACAACATGATTTTTAGTAAACTATCTTGATATTTTACATATTAGATGATGTGATAGAATATTACATGAAAACTTCTAAGGCCTTGTCTAGTTCAATGGTTATGCACATGATATCATCACAATGACCTTTCTCTGTCACTCTAGATCCATGCTTCCCTGCCATGTTTTTCTGATTGTCTCCATTAAAAATTATAATTTTTTTCAATTAGTATTTATTTTCTCTTTTCCACCACTCCAAAGCAAACAATTAAAAAATAAAAATTAAGCCTTTGTAAAATTATGTAAAGTAAAACAAATTCCCTTTCTAACAATACGCAGAAAGGCATATTTTATATTGTATTTTGTGTCTACCACACCTCTCCCTGGAGAATGGTAGGAGGCTTCCACTTTGGTCCTCTAGAATTACGGTTTGTCACTGTATCGATCAGAGTTCTAAGGTCTTTTGAGATTGCTTTTCTTTATAATATTGTTGTCAGGGTATATATTGTTCTCTAGGTTCTGCTGATTTTACCATGCCTCAGTTCACACAGGCTTTCTCAGTGTCCTTGGAAACTGTCCATTTTGTCATTTCTTATGATGCAATAATATTCCACTTCATTGCCACACCATAATTTGTTTAGCCATCCCCTGACAGAGGTAGGTATCACTACTTTGTTTGCAGTTTTTGCTACTATGAAAAGAGTTGCTCTAAAATTTCCATTTATATAGAGATCATTTCCTTCATTCTTTGATCTCTATGAGGTAGCTGTATGCTCAGTAATGGTAGTATTGGGTCAAAGGGTACATTTAATTTAGTACCTTTGAAGGCATGGCTTCAGTTTCAGCCTAATTTATCATAGGAATTTTCATCATCTGGAAGTTCTCTATAATAATGGAATCTCAGGTTCAGTCCTAAGCTTTATCCTTACGTTTTAGCGGTAAGAATATTTCATTGCAATGAACTCTTTTGAGCTGATGAACTCTGAGTGCAGACTGAAGCATACTGCTTCAATTTTCTTGAATTTTTGTGTGCTTCGCAAGAGTGTAAGGAGTGGGGTAGGTTTTGCATGACTTCACATGTATAATAGATATATTGTTTGCCTTCTCAACAAATGTGGGGGGAGGGAGAGAACTTAGTACTCAATTTTTTAAATGAAGGTTAAATCGTTTTATATATAATTGGGAAATATTTAATGAAATAAAAATATATTAAAAATTTAAAATAAACTCTTAACATGACTTATTCCTGGATATGATTCTAGTAAATTCTTTGAATTGATTCTTTACCCTCTATCCCAATCTTTCCAATATTTCCCAGAAATTTTTTTAGTGCTGATAATTAACAAGTTATTGTTACAAATAAAGCAAATCTTGACGTCCGAATGCTATTGAACAGAATGGTAACTAGTCTTTGTGTGAGCCTGGGAGAAACTTCACAAGATATATTCTGGGGCAAACAACCCTAAATGGACCCATAATTCAATTCTTTCAGACAAATTAATTTGGGGGAATGGGAAGAAATCCTAGGAAACCAGCCTAATGGAAGTATATTTCAAAACACAATGATGTCCCTTTGCTGGGGTGGGGGTGGGAGTTAGGGAATGTTCACCAAAATCATAAATTTAGAAGCAAAAGGAACCTCTGAAGTCATCCATGCTACCACTTCAAGTCAACTCACAGTTTAGGAAAGTGGCAACCAGGACTGCTTTCTATTTTAACTAATTATCTTGGTTAATGAGGCACTGAGGAGAAGTACAACTGCTAGTAAACTCATATTAAATTGTCATGTCATGGAGAAACGCCCCAGATGCATAGCCCTGGCTTGGGTTCTGCCACTAAGTTGTTCTCAAAATGGTAGAATAACTATCACGAAATCAACCCAAGGACAAGAATTGATTTAATGTATGTCTTTCAGGATATTGCCAATGACAGAAATGCATTTCAGTTTTCCAGAAATGTCTAGTATATTCAAGTGAGATATTCCAGTGAAATATTCTACTAAGTTTGTTACATAGTTCTACTTTTCAGACAGCCATATAAAAAGGCAACTTTGATTTTATGTTTTGTTTTGTTTTTTGAGATGTGTTTCAATTCATTTGTGTAGTTTTATTGTGCCAACTTCTGAGAGAAAAATAGTACATGTAAATAAGCCAGGCAATTGTGAACAAAAACCCTATGATAAAATGACAATCTCAGAAGCACTCAGACAAAGAACAGACATTGATTAAGCATCTATTGGGCATAAAGCATTACATTCAAAGCTAAGGAAATATAAAGTTTAAATAAGGCCAGATCCACTTGGAATTTGTAATTTAATTAGTAGTAAGGCACATTAGAGATGAACTAAAGATCTCTTCCAGCTGTTTGAGTCTAGGAGAAAAAGATAATACAGCTAAGACATTTACTATTTATTAACTATACTGAAATCATTTTCCTAAAAAAAAAAAACCTTGCTTTGTACTTTAATAATGTCTTCAGTTCATATTAATTACTTTTTCCTGCGATGTTGAATATCACAAGCTAAGGGGCATTTTAGCTCAAACCACTTTAACACAAATATAGTTTCTTCTCAAAAATACTCCGTTGCCCTCAAGCCTAAAAAAAATGAAAACAACCAATGTTTTCCCTAACCCTGAAACTCTCTCAAGCTATTGCATTGTCTCTCATTCCTCTTTTGACACCAAATATCCAAAAAATTAAAAACTACTGGCTAGCTAGCTAATATCCCTATAGGGCTTTAAGGTACATGAAGTACTTTGCAAATATTATCTCATAGTATCCCCCACAAAACCCCTTCTAAATTAAATGCTATAATTATTTCCATTTTACAGATGAGGAAACTAAGACAGACAGAGGTGAAATGACTTGCTCAGATGTATACAGATAGTAAGTGCTTGACGCTGGATTTAAATTCAGGTCTTTTTAATTTGCTGCCTCCAATCCCTCATGACACACTCTAATGCTAGGCTAGAATCTGGGGATCTACCCATCATCAATCCAGCTTCCATATCTATGATTCTAAAAATGCAGCACTCTCCAAGGTCTGAGCGAAGTCTCAATGTCCCAGTGGCTATACCTGTAAAATCAGAGAGTTGGAATAAATGATCCCTAAGGTCCAGAACAATAAAGTTCTAATTCTACATGAATGCAGCATTTAGTTTAATTTACTCTTGTGTTTTATTAAAAAATTAATCTCTTGACTAGGACAGGAGTTGTGAAGTAGAATATAATCAACTTGAGGCCAGAGATTTTAGTTTTTTTTTTCTTTTTATCCCTAATGCCTTGCATAGTGCCCAGCACCTAGTAGGCACAAACTCAAACTATGCTAAATTGAATTGGTATTCTATGAGTCTATGACTAGGTTTTCTTCATTCTGAAATTAGTGAACACTATATACAAAGTAGAATAGAAAAAGCTTCAGGTGAAACAGTAAATATCTATCATACAACGCTTGCATTAAAAAGCCTGATAAATTCAACCTGTTACTTTCAAAACTGTCATGCTTCTTGGTACTCCCTTCTGAATTTTCTAATATTCTCTTTTGTGCACTTCCTTAACAATCAATTTTATTTCCATTCTTTTTTAGGGGGGGCAACACTATCACTAGATTATATGTGCCCTCTAAACTTATTGCAAATAAAAAAGAAAAACATAATTCTTGAAACAAATCAACAGAATAAAGCAAAAACAAAAATCTGTTCATCAAAAAATTTGTCTCCCACCTCACCGTAATGGTAAAGTCGAAGGGGGTATAGGAGAAGATATGGGAGAGAGCAGATTGGATGAGGGGATATCTTGTGGGACTGCTATTCTGGGGTGGTGGGTAGGGGGAAATGGGGAAAATTGTAACTCAAAATCTGGCAGAAATGAATAATGTAAACCAGAAATTAATAAAGCAGTTTAAAAAAATTGTCTCATTCTACATGCTGTGTTCACAACCTATCTGTTAAGATGACTAGGTTATTTTTAAGGTCCTTTCTCATTTATAATATAAAGATTGGACAATGATTTTCTTTTTTTCTTTTGGGAAGGGGCTATATTTCTCTCTTTTCCCTCCTTCCCCCTGAACATTTTTGGTTGCCTCCTGACTTAAACTTTCTCCTTTCAGAGCATTAGCACCCTGCAAACTAATTAGTAATGGTTTCCCCTCCTAGTCCATGAATTTGAAGCTCATTGCTTTGTCACACAGAGCCAGACTGTATAACTTATAAAGTCTCTTATTTCCAATTTAGTTGTTCTATCAAGGAAAATTATATATTTTGCTGAATGTTTTCTTGGCCTATATTTTATGTTGGTTCAAATGTGTCAGAGATGATTAGCATCTCATTTTTCTCCTCTGTCACACTTGACTTTCAATTAAGCTGCTCACAGGAGTTTTTATTTTTTGATTTGGTTATTGCAGCATGGAGATGACCACCATTTGTTCTGTCTGATGTCAGAACAGAGTCAAAGAAGTAGGAAAAAGGAATATCATTTTGATGATTAAACTACTGAGATTACACTAGGACCACTAGGGCATTTCAGGTTGATCACAGATTTTAGGAGCTCTCTAGAAGTAGCCCCATCCCACTCAAGACCCACCTCTCTTTCCCTCTACTTCCATGTGAAAGAGGTAGAGGAAAAACTGAGTCCCTCAGGTCAATTGTATTATAGAAATTTGATTCATTTCAATAGGTTCATTAAATGTCTGCTACATATAAGACACTTTATAAGGCTATAGGTATGAATGAATGTGGTGAGTTCAAGATGACACCATGGCTACAAGCCCAGATGATTGGGAGAATGAATGGTTCTGCCCCCTATTGCTGTAGGAAGCTAGAAACAGGAGAGTGGATGGAAGGAAAGATAATGAATTCTATTTTGGACCTGGTGAGCTTGATATGCTTCTAGTTTCTATCCTTCAAACTTATTTAGAAATATAAATAACTATCTAATATGAATTTGTTTATGACTGTAAAGAATGTGAGTGAAATCCAAATGAAAGACTTTTTGTTTTGTTTGCTTGTGTTTTTTGCCCAGTGCTGACCAGGTGAGAATGGAGTCTATTAGAGATTATTTGATATGAACAATTATACAGAGAGAGACAGAGACAGAGACAGAGACAGAGAAAGAATTTTGATCATGCCCTAGACATTTAAAAAAAAAAAACTTGAAAACATAATGTGAACCTTTCAAAGAAATGAACCTGAAATTAATATGGCAGGGAGGGAGGCAGGTTGATACCATTTTGACCTAAGGACATTTTGATGCTAAAACAATTGAGGCTGCTACAGTTACCACTAGCCTTGCTTGAGGACCTCTGACACATACAAATCCTACAGTGGTGGTATCCCAGTCAAGAACCACTATCACTTCCCTATACCCCCATTATCTATCATCTACCCCCAAAAGAATTAGAGATGGATCTCAAGAAAAAAATTAAGGTCCAAAATTATGTGAGTTGCATACTTTTGAGTGATCCTGAAGTCTAAAGTGTGATCATGCTAGTGAGAATTAGAAGGAATGTTCACACTCATAGAAATTCATGAAACAAGGGAATCAGGAGGCCAGAATTTTTAATGAATTGCCACATGATATTTATCATGCTTGTTACCATGAATAATGAAGGAAAAACAGGAAAAATACTGAAGATTTCTTTTCCAAGTGGTAATCTATCTGGCTAAAATAACTAATGGAGTGGGAATATATTTCCTTCCCTCCAAGGAACAATTATTTTGCAGTGAATAGCCAAAACTTACTTTTCTTTTGCTAATAACAAAACTTAAAAACATCATAAAAAGATGAAAAATTTGGAAATTGTTTCTGCACATTTTCTTTTCATTATTTTATTTCAGGATTAGCTATAATTCTAAAAATAATACAACCACTTTCCTCCTTTAATGACTTGCATTCATTGCAAATTAAAATCAGACACATTTTGAATATAAGTACATAATGCTGCTGCAAATTACCAGGTTTAAATTTTCCAGTGGCTGAAATACTGCCTAGTAATAAGAATCAGAACCATCCTTTCCAGCTTCATTGACCATTTAGACTAGGTTTGAATCTGAATCTGTCATCTCATTTTTTCTATCTACAAAGCTGTCACTGGCCCATGTGTAGACCATGGGTTTATAGTTTCAAAAATGAAAGTGTTATTTTGTAAGTGAAACCAGACTCTCCTGATACCATTAAAATGAGTCCAAAAAAGTCACTGCTATTAATTAGGTAGATTTGGCAGAGGCTGCTGATGGTGCAGTGGATAGACTCTTGGTGCTAAAGTCAAGCTGACTTGAGTTCAAGTGGCCTCACAAACTTACTATGTATATGCCATAGGCAAGTCACTTAATCTCAGTTTCTTCAATGGTTAAATGGGGATAATAATAAAGCACCTATTGACCTATGAGGACCAAATGAAAAAAATATTTGTAAATTTCTTAGATTGTACCTGACAAATAGGTGCTATGTAAATGTCAGTTATTATTATTATTTTTAAGGAAGTGCCTGCTGAAGATATAACCCCACTGAATTCCTACAGAATAACTAAAATGTTACGGTTAGTTGAGGGATTATACTATGAAACAAGAACGTATAGTAATATTATGCCTTGTTCCCTTTAAGATACAAGGTTAAGGGCGGCTAGGTGGCACAGTGAGTAGAGTGCCGGCCCTGGAGTCAGAAGGACCTGAGTTCTGATCCGGCCTCAGATGCTTAACACACACACAAACAAAAACCTAGCCGTGTGACCTTGGGCAAGTTACTTAACCCCAATCGCCTCCAAAAAGCAAAAAAAAAAAAAAAAGATACAAGGTTAAATCATGATATTGACTTAGAGGCACTAGTCTATTCCTTTGTATTCCTAAGGGAAAAAAATAAAAAGAGAAACATTACCATTTTTATTCCTCATTATTGTTGTTATTCCTCAGCTCTCTCTAAAATCTTTCTTGGCTTCCATTTGCCTCTAGGCAATGGAAAAATGTAGCAATTTTTTCCTCCCTCACCTCTTACATGCAATCATTTCTATATATCTGAAAGTGATGCAAACCATAACCTTTTGTTCTCTTTATTAAAATCTTTCTTCTCCTTCAAGTACCAGCTCTTCATATTTCTTACCCTTATTACCTAAGATAAATAATTTGTCTTTCCTTATATCCTCTATGGAGTAGCTAGGAGGCAAAGTACAATAAAGAATTGGGCCTAGAGTTGGGAAGACCAGAGTTTAAATTCAGCTTCAGACACTTACTAGCTGTGTGACCGTAAACAAATTACAAAACCCCATTTTCTCACTTACTGTAAAATGAGCTGGAGAAGGAAACTGCAAATCAAATCCAGTATCTTTACCAAGAAAATTCCAAAAGGGATCATGAATCAGACACAACTGAAAAATAACTAAACAGCAACAACAAATATTCTCTATGCCAGTAAGATTGATATTTCCTGTGTCTATCAACATATTCTAACTAGCATCAAATGAAATAATATTTTTAAAGTGCTTAGCATTGTGTCTAGTACATATTAGGTGTTTAATAAATGCTTGTTCCCTTTCCCTTCCCCATCACATCATAGGTCTTGGATTTAAAGTTGGAAAGGAACTTTGATGCCATCTAGTCTAATTTCCTCAATTTGCAGGTATCTATAACTCTTACTCTTTATTATATTAAAGGCTCTTTGTGGGCAGGGAATGTGCCATTTTAAATCTTTATATAGCCAGGATTCAACATGATGCTCTCTATTCAGTTTATTTAAATTGCATAATAAATCACATGGTATCTAGAACCACAGTACCAACTGAGATCATTTGGCAGTTTTGCAACTACTTAGCTACTAAACTTGGTATAATTCAACCTGGTGCTCCAAATCACTAATAGTAAGAAAAATGTACATTGAGAGGAGTGAAAAGTCTTAGCTCACGATGAGAAAACTGGCAAAGGTGATGAAAGGCCACCAAAGTTAGAGGGGACATGAGAAGATGTATATATTGATAAATTATTGGTTTATCTGTGAATTATCCCAGCAGTACCCCGCAAAGGACCCCAAAACAAAAGCTTCCATATATGAAAATAGTCATAGAAGCTCTTGTATGGGGGTGGTTAGAAAAAAAAAAAACTAGAAACACAACAGATATGCATGAATTGAAACAAAACATAATGAAGTGGTAAGATCATTGAAGTTGAAGTTAAAAATATCTGAGTTCAAACCAGCCTCAGATATTTATGGCCTGTGCCTTTCTGGACATCTAGGCTTCATAAGACATAGTTTCCTCATTTGAAAATAAAGAGTTTGGACTTGATGTGTCATCTAGCTTTAAATCTATAAATTTGCAATTGAGGAGTATCCAAAGAAATCGCAATATACAAATATAATGGAATGTAGTTAAATAAGGAGAGACAATGTGTATGAGCAGCTTAGAGAAGCATGGGAATACCTATCTGAAAAGGAAGCAGGAATATACAAACAGTATAGACTATAATGATAAATGTAAACAAACAAAAAACACTGAATGGCAACTAGTCCCATATTAAAGACAATGACCAATCGCAGTCCTAGAAAATAGATGACAAAATACATTTCAATACTCTCAGTAGTGAAGGGGTGAGAAAAAAAACGGGAAAACACACCTCTACAATGTTGTGCATATTGGAATAAATTGTCTCTGTCTTGGTTAGTTTTGCTTGACTGTATTCTTAGTAACAAGAAACAGTTTCTGGGTGGAGATGAGGATTTATCAGAAAATGTCAGTGGTGTAAAAAAGGTGTCAGTAAAAGAAATTTTAAAAATTCTGCCAAGCCTAGTTAATGGAGGAAAAGATCTCCAGTATTTTATTTTCAAACAGGTAACTTGGAATAGCTGGGCCATAATTTAGTAGCATTACTCACTAGTTCAACCTTTATATTTTAATTTTATTTGACTTTAAAAAACATGAACTCAACAAGCACCAAATAAAATGAACATTTCTATATATATGAAGGACAGAAAAAGAAAGTGAAATACGTGAGAATAAAGATATATATATATATATATATATATATAGTGTGTTTTCATCTTTCAGTATATAACAAATTCAACATGTAACTTTCAAAACTGCCCTGTTTCTCTATGATCCCTTCTGATCAAGTTCAGGTTTGAAGGAGAGATGCCATTGGAGTTCAGATTTTAGGTTAGAAAATATTAGTTATTCTTTGCTGTGTAAATTTCTCAAGACTACCATCCCAAAGGGGAAATACAATTCAAATCAATTAAATTCTATCCTAGGAAAAGATGGGAAGAGCATGATGGAAATAGTTCTGGGGTGTACTTTTTAGGAAAAAACATTCAAGACTATTCAAAGCAAGTTAGCCAAAGGTGGCATGACATTGGCCTAGAATGAAGATGAAAGCCCTCTGAGTTAGGGTTAGGATAGTTTTTAAGGACTATAATAGAGAGATGAGCTATATTTATTGAAATTTATTCCATCAAAAGAGCTAGGAGCATTGGTAGAACTTTGAGAAAAAAACAGTTTGGTGTAAGAATATACATATATGCCATTTTGGCTGGATTCCATAGTGGTTATGTATGACATATAATAAAGTTAAAAGATATTATAGGACCAGGTAATCAAGGTTTTAAATCACAGAGTTTATATTTGATCCCAAAGAATATAGGGAGTCACTATAATTTATTGAGAAAAGGGATGAAATGGTCAGAACTAAGAAATGCAAGGTAAGGATACCAATTAGAAGGCAATAATTCAACATCACCCTTGTAATATGAATTCAGAAAGACCTCTTTTCTGTCCTGTGTCCCTGGACCCCTGATTTCACCAGGATAATATGAAAGAAATGTGTTATAATTGGGGTTCTTCTACGTTGAGAGAAATCCAAATTTCGCCTTTCCTAAAGCAGCTGTGTCATCTATAATTTCATTCCAAGAAGAACACATTGTAGAGATAGGAACCTCTTCTAAGAAGCCCTGTGCCTCCCTTTAACATTTTTGTTAAGTCAACAAGACCATTGAGAGAGTTGCCTATGTGGCACCAGCAATGTTCTAAAGATTTGGCAACAACCTCTTTAATTGTTCTTTTTAAATCTACAATTCAGGTAAAAAGTGTTCAGACTTTAAGGGTAGGTTTATTTCTTTTAGTGGAAGAGCCTCTATAGTTACTCTTGATGTCTCCTTGTAAGAGAAAAGAATGCTTAACACCTCAAATCATTGAGAACTGAATAACAACTTCTGTAGCTGTGATGATAATAAAAGGATCTGGGAAAATAATGTGCAAATGATAAATTTCTATCCAGGAGTGTGAGAATAAAAAGCTTGTTTTTATCAGACCTAGTGCTTACTCAAATTATTGCCTGCTAATTGGGTCCTAATGGTTAAGAAAATCTTTGGGAATATTTGCTTATCTATCTATCTATCTATTTATTTATTTAACTTTTTGGAGGGGGAAGGGCTGGGCAGTTGGATTAAGGGACTTGTCCAAGGTCACATGGCTAGTAAGTGTTAAGTGTCTGAGGCCAGATTTAAACTCAGGTCCTCCTGACTCCAGGGCCAGTGCTCTATTCACTGCACTACATAGCCACCTGAGAATATATATAAAATCCCTTTAACTCATAAGTTTCCCTCAATGACCCCTTGACTGCCACACTCAATCTTAATGTTTTCATTATAATCATGAGGGTTATCCATATAATCAGTGGTCATTAAAGGAGGTGTTCTGCATTTCAATAGGAAGGATATCATGACAGCCTTTGGCATGGAGTCCCATTTTGGAATCCCACCCTAGCAGAAGAACTGGTCAAGCTATCCTTATCATCCATGACTTCACAAATGACTTCATCTAACACAATCTGTATTCCAGCCAACTTGGCGTACTTTTTCCATATTTCTGCATATGCATATGTGTGTATATGTATATGTATATGTTTATGTGTGTGTATACACACACATTTAATTTGGTTTGTTTTTGCCTTTTTTGTATCCCTAGAGTTTAGCGTAATGCCTTGTACTTAACAAATGATACCTGATTAAATAATCAAGTAGTATATAGCTATATTTTTGCAAATTGACCCAAATGTAGGCAGAAATAGTTACATTCATTCACTTTCTTATCAATAATGTCTAACAAGGAGGAACTTATACACTGGAGTGCCATTACATTATTTTTTTTCTTAGGATCCACATGCTTACTTGCTTACTTACACAAAGTGTTTTATAATAAATTCTGCCTGTTACCCAAGTAACTAACCTCCTTAGATTGGGACTGTGGTCCCACTTGCCTTACATTGAATTTCACTTTATAATGAATAGTATAGCAAAATTTCATAGTATTTATAATGAATAAGAAAAGGGAATAAATTAAATTTCACCTTTCTTCTTGATGCCAGATGGCTTCTACATTGTCTCCATGATCCTCTACTTCCCTGTTTTCATATGTATACTTTAGGGTAGAGAATACAGGAGATAATGCATCTCCTCCCCATCAACCCTGAAGAAATAAAAAATATAGGCAATTGCCAGGAAAATAAAATGATACAAGGCATCCTTTTCTTTGCCACTATGCTGTCTGGCAGGTCACTTTCACAGAAGACAGACACATGAAAAAGGAATGCAGTGCTGAGAATCTGTGCAAAAGAAAGAGGCTTGTATCAGGAACTCAATCCTGAGTGAGACAGGGAAAGAAAAATCAGATTGTCCTTGCCACAATCATAGCTACTTTATTGTCCTGAGACAGATAGTAAAAAGAAGAGATAGGTTTGAAGAAAACGATGTTTATCCTTGCTACTCTGAAAGAATTTATCATACAGATGAAAGCCATAACCCTTGTATTGTAGAGAAGGTCACTACCATCTGAAGCTATAGTCACTATAGCTTGCTGTGCAAGTCAAATTGATCTGAAGCTTGGTTATGATTTGTGCTATTCATCTTTAAAGCATATTCCCATTGTGAATGGTTTGATCCTGAAATGTATCAGCTGAGTTCCTTTTTTCTCCTAGTAAAGTAAAAAGTATTTATTAAACACCAACTATGTGCTAGGTACTGTGTTAAATAAGGGGGATAGGCAAAAACAATCCCTGGTCTCAAGGCACTTCCAGTCTAATGTGGGAAAAATGCCCATGATTATGTGCAAATGAGTTATGTATAGAATAAATGGGATGTAATATCAGATCTGGGCCAACTATGTATCACAGTGGGTAAAGCACTGGGCTTGAAAACAGGAAGACTCATCCTTCTGAGTTCAAATCTGGTCTCAGACACTTACAATCCATGTCATCCTGGGCAAGTCACTAAATTCTCTTTGCCTCCATTTCCTAATATGTGAAATGAGCCAGAGAAACAAATGACAAACACCCCAATGTCTTTGTCAAGAAAACCTTGAGATAGGGGATGGAGTCAAGATGCAAGAGTAGGAATAGCACTTTCGCTCAGCTCCAGCTTTCACCTCCCCCAATCCACATAAAAGGAGACTCTGGACAAACTTGGGAGCTAGAGGACCCACAAAATAACACAGAGAAGCTGACCTCCCGCTGAGGACAGCCTGGCAACCTGGCTAGCACAATGCTCTGGGAGCCCAGCCCAGGCCCCTTGAGCTGCAGGTTTTAGCTCCAGGGTGGGCCTGACCAGCAGCAAGCTGGAAGGAATCCAGAACACCAACAGCTGTGGCCGTTTCCAAAATTATCAACACATAGATGCCAAGGACAAAGTGAGAGGTCATTGCACTGTGGACTTTGGGACCAGCAGTTGGGAGAGCTTCAGCTTTTGCCCCCAGGGGAAGAAGCCACTGAGACACCTCAGTTGCTCCTGGCCTGCAGACTGTAGGGGGACCAGGCAACCAGTCTAAGGGGTAATAATTATTGCTTTAACCTGCTTGGATATGGATTGCTGCCTAGGGTGGAGGTCCTAAGGTGTGTGACCAGCTTGGCAGAGCATGTAGAAGCTTGAGAGAGGGAAGCCAACTAATAACTCCAGTAGCTGAGAAAACCACAGCATATGGGATGGAAGCTCCCCTGTCTGGTGGCAGAGTCCTACTGTAGCAAAAAGCCCAAAACTCAAGTAATTGAGTGGCAACATGCCCAGGCAAAGGAAGCAAAAAAAAAAAAAAACAGAAAAATACAACATTAGACTCCTATTTGGGGGACAAAAAGGATCAAAGCATGGAATAGGAGGAAGACAGTGAAGTCAGAACTCCTGCACCAGAAGCTTCAAAAGAAAATATGACGTGGTTACAGGTCAAAGAGGACCTTAAGAAGCAGATAAGAGAAGTGGAGGAAAAAATGGGAAGAGAAATGAAAATTATGCAAGAAAATTATGAAAGGAGAGTCAACAGCCTGACTGAGGAAAATAACACCTTAAAAATAGACTAACTCAAATGGCAAAAGAGGCTCAAAAAGGCAATGAGGAGAGGAATGCCTTAAAAAGCCAAATTTGCCAGATGCAAAAATAATCTCAAAAGCTAGCTGAGGAGAATCTTTCCTTCAGATTTAGAATGGAGCAAAGGGAGGCTAATGAGAAATCAAGAGGCTTGAGAAATCTTTTTGAGAAATCAAGAGGCTGTAAAATAAATCCAAACAAAAGAAAGAATAGAAGGCAATGTGAAATATCTCGTGGGAAAAACCACTGGCCTGGAAAATAGATCCAGGAGAGATAATCTAAAAATTATTGGACTACCTGAAAACCATGATCAAAGAAAGAACCTAGAAATAATCCTCCAAGTCATTCTCAAGGAACACTGCCCTGATGTTTTAGAACAAGAAGGCAAAATAGAGGTTGAAAGAATCCACTGATCACCTCCTGAAAAAGATCCCAAAAAGAAAACTCCTAGGAATATTACAGACAGGTTCTGGAATTCCCAGATCAAGAAGAGAATATTACAGGCAGCCAGGAAGAAATAATTTGAATATTGTGGAAAGATAATCAGGATAACACAGGATCTGGCAGCTTCTACAGTGAGAGATTGAAGGGCCTGGAATATGATAATCCGGAGGTCAAAGGAGCTGGGATTAAAACCAAGAATCAGCTACCAAGTAAAACTGAGTATCATGTTTCAGGAGAAAATATTGTCATTCAGTGGAATAGAGGACTTTCAAGTATTCTTGAAGAAAAAAACCAGAATTGAATAAAAAATTTGACATTCAGATACAAGAAGCAAGAGAAGCATGAGAAGGTAAACAGGGAAAAGAAATCATAAGGAACTTATCAAAGTTGAAATATTTACATTCCTACATGGAAAAACGATAATTGTAATTGATGAAACTTTTCTCAGTATGAAAATAGTTGTAGGGAATATAAATATAAATATATGCATATATATATATACATATATATAGTCTTTATCAGAGGGTATATAGATATATGAATACATATGTGAGTGCGTATGTATATGTTTTTACAGTTATACATAGATAGAGGGCACAGGACCAATTTAATAGGAAGGGATGATACTTAAAAGGTGAAATCAAGAGGTGAGAGAGGAATATAATGAGAGAAGATGGAGAGAGACAGAATGGGGCAAACTATCTCATATAGAAGAGGCAAGGGAAAATGTGTACAATGGAGGGGAAGAACAGGAAGGCATAAAGGAATGGGTCAACCTTATAATAATTGAATTTGGCTCAGGAAGGGAATCACATACATATGAAATAGAGTATCTCACACTACAGGAGAGTAGGGGGGAAGGGGATGAGAGGGGGGGATAATGGAAGGGAGGGAAGTTGGAAGCACACACTTTTGAAAAAGGACAGGACCAAAATAGAGAATAGAAAAAGGGGAAGATGGGATAGGAGGGAGGGAAATATAATCAGTCTTCTACAATATATCTACTACGTTAATGTTTTGCATTAGCTACACATGTACAACCTATATTGAATTGCTTATCTTCCCAGTAAGGGTGGATGACAAGGGAGGAAGGGAATGAATTTGGAATTCAGTTTTAAAACTAAATGTTTAAATATATACATATATATATATATATATATATATATATATATATATACTATTATTAATTCTATTTTACATGTAATTGGGAAATAAGCAGTCTACGGGAACTGCTATTTTGGGGAGGTGGATAGGGGAAAAATGGGGAGAAAATTTGTAACACAAAAACTGGTGGAAATAAATGAAGTAAACCAGAAATTAATAAAGCATTTGGGGAAAAAAATTAAACCTCTAGATGAAATCACAAAGAGTCAGACACAACTGAACAAGAAATTAAAAATCTCAGATCTACTATTTCCCTCACCACCCTAGAAACAGCCCATGTATACTGTTTTCAGGGATTCCAAAACCATAGCAGGCTGACTCTCAGGGCATTACATTCAAATGCTAGTTCTCTGTGATGGTGGGCAAGCCTCTTGACCTCTGTGAGTCTCACTTTCTCACTGAGTAGAAATCTGATTATAACTTAATACCATAGCAGATACAAAATTATATTCAACTTCAATTCCTGGTCCCGTTTTAGTCTCCAGTCACAACCAAAATGCCAAATTGAGAACCACCTTCGTTCCAGGTCCTATGACAAGGCTACTACATTCCCAGAAACACAGAAAGGATGAAAGAGGAAGTCTGTTTTTTTCCCTTTTCCATTGTTTTTAGAGTTTTCTGGACAACCAATGGGTATAGCTTAGAAGGACTGGATGAGGAGGGAAAAGCCCTGGGTTTAAGATCTGACTCCATCATAGTTAAAATTCTGTGATCCTGGGGTCACTTGACTTCTCAGAGATGCAATTTCTTCATTTGCAAAATGAGCACACAGTTATGTAAAAGCTATGAAAAGACTGAAAATAGTGCCCCACAGATATAAATTGTTTGAACAACTGAGCTAGAAGCCATGATCTTAATCATCTGGGGCTTTAGCAACTTATTTCTCTACTGTGCCCTATATTTTTGTTGTTCTTTTCCTTTAAGGGACAAAAATGATAGTAATGATAACTCTCTTTGGTATAATCAGTCAATAATAATTTAATAAGTGCCTACTATCTGACAAGCACTATGTGCTTAGAATGTTCATTCACTGAGTATTTTTTGTCTTATTTGTTGTATTTGTATCCTGCATGCCTAGCACAGTGCCTGCATATAGCAAGTTTTTAATGAGTGCTTGTCAATTGCATAGTTGATTGCTTTGCATTTTCTAAAGTGCAGAAATAGACTCTCATTTGATTTTCATAGCACCTCTGTGAGGTAGGTAGGAAAATTATTGCTGGCTCAATTTTTCTAGATGAGAAAGCTAAGGTTTAGAGGGATTTACCCAAAGTCAAAAAGCTGATCAATGGCAAACCTAGTAATCAAATTCAAGTCCTCTGACAAAATGCATTGTTCTCTTCACTGAAACAACTGTCTCAAAATAACAGTGGGCAATTTTGATATTGTTTTTTTCTTCCATTTACCAGGTACATTTTTTCATAATAGCCCTATGAGAGAGGTAGTGCAAGCTTTCTTTAGACTCATTTAATATAAGGGGAAATGAAGACTCATGGGAAATGAAGTGACTGATCCAAGATCTCACTACTAGTAAGTTTAGAACCAACATTTGAACCCAGGTACTATAAAATCCTCACTAATAATCCATATTTATAGATTAGAAAAGAAATGCACAATATATCATTTTCAACACAGTAGAATTGACATTTCTTTCTTCAAGCAAAATTCCAAAAGGAAAGCATATTAGATCTAGGTATTTTATATACTCTCATTTCTTCTTTTTTAATGCTACAAAATTACCAACTCTGACTCTACATCCAAAAGTGACATAATTTCAAATGGCACAGTGGATATTTTGAAATGTTTGGAAGATTTTAAGTGGCTTTGAAAATGCCTTCTGACATTGGAGAACTGCCATGATATGATATGTGAAGTAGAACAAAAGGCTTTAAAAGTATCATATCTTATAGTATCCACAATAAAAATAAAGATAGAGACAACTTGACTCCATGGATCCCCAGCCTACTTTCAAGAAGCAAATCACATCCTTTGCCTATCGCATTGACATGTAGCGAGGGCACAAGATAGGAATTGCTTCTTGAAACACTCTGTCTTTTTGTATTTACTTGATTTGAGGGCAATTTAAAAGAGGATGCACATAATTAATTGCTTTGAGTAGTTCATTGCCTGTGATTGGTGCTCAGAGTGAAGCAAGAAAAATAGATCAGCCTTGAGACCAAGCTGGGAAGGAGATGGAGGAAATGAGATTTTTATCTCTACTTTCTTTATGACCCAAATGATAATGTCAAATGATATTACAATTTAAAGGCAGCTAGGTGGATCAGTGGATTAGTGTCATGGCTGAAGTTAGGAAGACTCATCTCTCTGAGTTCAAATCGGGTCTCAGACACTTACTAGTTGTGTGACTCTGGGCATGTCACTTAATCCTGTTTGCCTCAGTTCCCTAATCGGTAAAATGACCTGGAGAAAGAAATGGCAAAGCACTCCAGAATCTTTGTCAAGAAAACCCCAATGCAGTCACAAACAGTTGGACATGACTGAATAAGAGAATTTTAATGAGCAATTATTTAACAATACCAAAAGTCAGAAACTATAATAAGCCTTTTTTCATTTGAATCTACTATATGCTATGATGTATCTTCCGTCCAGATGTCCTGTGTGGTCTGCTTTTGAACTGTCATCAACTCAATGTCCATAAAACTTAAGTGTTAAGCATTTTATCCTGCCCCATGATTATCAAACTTTTCTTATTCTTTATTTGATTCACTAGGCTTTCAAAAGAAACTGCCAAACAGTCAACATCAGATACCAAGAGACACCCTGGTATAAAGTATACAGATATAGCTTTGGGATCAGAAAGGCCATTGTTCAAATTCAGGTACAGACATATTGATGTAACCTTTGGTGACTATTAGGCTTTTGCCTAATGAAATAATTTTAAATAGCCCAAACTAATAGCATTTCTGCTCTTAGAAGTGTACTTATTTTATTCCATGTCCCTTTCCTCTTCTTGTCCTATTATGCAATGTTCTTAAAGGAAAGAGAATAGGATATGAAAGGCAATGTTCTATTCCTTCCCTGTGTCCTGTTTAACACAGAGAAGAGTAATAATCTCATCTATCAAAGGAGAAAACAAAGAAAGATTCTTACCTGAAAACATGGAAAATTAGGTGAAGTTTGGTCATCCTTCCTAAAGCTTTTCAGTGTCCTTATCTGAACTGTCAATGGCATAGAGTTCTCAAGTTGACCAGTTCTTGCTCCAAATTCTCTACTATGACCAAATCCTCCTCAGAGCCTGTACTATTTCTTAAACATATTATCCCATGTTTTACAATGAAAATTATTTTCTACCCTCTTACTGCATCATGATTTTGATTTATTCAGCATAACTGATCTTAGTTATATCTTAGACATAGGGAATATGATTGAGTTATTTCACCCCAGGATATGAATCACTGTTAACCTACCATAACTCTTCCAGAAGACGGGAAAATCCATGATAGAAATTAGGGCTTCAAAATTCCAAAGTCTATTTTGTTGTAATTGCAGCAAATTGATGGTCAGATGAAAGGGGTGAGTCATTTGGTACCATTTCTTTCCCTACTTTTTTTTATTTTGAGTTTCAAATAATTTTCTTGAGCTGGTACTTTACATTTGTCTGAGAGGCAAACTGTAGAGTGCCAATGTAGAAAACATTGCAGGGAGTAATATCCAGAAAGATCTGACAGTCTGTCATAAAATTTTTTGTGGGCAAACTAGGGAGAAGTAGACAGAACGATAGCCATTAGGAAGATTCAGAATTGTTTAACTGACTACCCAATGCGTGTTTATAAGACAAAGCTGGGAGTAATAACTAATACATTGGATATCAGAATAAAGATCGAAAAAGGGCTTGACAGTTTAGAAAGATGAGCCAATTATTCTCATTGATCGATTAATAATAAAGATGTAATGTTCCAAATGGGTTTTAAAATAGCAGTAGAGAATGAAGTGATGGTTAGAAATCAATTAACGTGAAAAATATTGGGGAATTAAGTAGAGTACATGCTCAATATGAATGGTGTGATATGGAAACTAAAAGAGTTTCATATGATCTGAGGTTATGTTAAAAATCAAGAGTTCTGAATGAGGGAGATTCTAATTCCATTATATTCTATCCTGCTCTTATAATAGTGTATGGTATCCAATATTGCATGCCATATTTGATAAATGGAATTAGAAAACTGGATTGTATATACAATTATATGGGGAAAAGGGATCATAGCATGAACATACACAACAATTTGAAGCAATTGTGAATATTAAACTTAGAGAAGACAAGTTCAATATGAGCATTGCACTAAAGTAATTAAAAGGTGGTTTGATAGAAAAGGACTATTTTGTGGAATGGCAGGGGAAGAAGAGGGTTTTTAGCCCTCTTAGTCCTAGAGTATATAATTTGAAATAACAAAATTTGTTTCTACATAAAGAACAAAATCTAACAATTAGAAATATTCAAAAGGGTTACTTAGTCCTTAATAGAATAGAGAGTAAATTCACCATCATTGGATGTATTTGAATAGAAGGTAAAATTTATCAAAAATGTTGTAGAGAGGGGCAACTAGGAGGCGCAGTGAATAGAGCACCAGCCCTGGAGTCAGGATGACCTGAGTTCAAATCCGGCCTCAGACCCCTAACACCTACTAGCTGTATGACCTTGGACAAGTCACTTAATCACAAATGCCCTGTCTCCCATAAAAAATGTTGTAGAGAGTATTCAATCTTTAAGTAGGGTTGGATTAGTTGACCACTGAAATCCATTTTAGCATTTAAATTTTAGAAGCAGAACAGATTTTCAGTAAAATCTACATCAGGTCTTCATAGTGTGATCACATTGAAGTTCATTTCCTAAAGTCTATATAAAAGTAGCCTTAGACTCAGAAATCATTATTCTAACACCATGCACACTAGAAGTCAGTTTCTCCAGAGAAAGGTTATATTTCTGCCATCAGGATTCTATGGTATTAGTAAGGGTTTGGGGTATGTTTTGTTTTGTTTTGTTTTGTTTTAACAAATGCTTTCTTAACTTCTGGTTTACATCATTCATTTCTGCCAGATTTTGAGTTACAATTTTTCCCCATTTTCCCCTACCCACCACCCCAGAATAGCAGTCCCACAAGATATCACCTCCTCCAATCTGCTCTCTCCCATATCTTCTCCCATACCCCCTTCGACTTTGCCATTAGGGCAAGGTGATTCTCTGTGCCCCAATGCCTGCAAATCATATCTCCCAATTATATGCAAAATAGTATTGATAATAGTATTTATATACATTTGAAGCATTTAACGTTAAAACTTCGAATTTCAGATCCATTCCCTTCCTCCCTTGTCACCCACACCCTCTGGGAAGATAAGCAATTCAGTATGTGTTGTACATGTATAGCTATGCAAAACATTACCATAGTAGATATATTGGAAAAGACTGCTTCTATTTCACTTCCAACCATCCCACCCCCCACCTGGTCCATTTCCTACTTTGATCCTGTCCCTCTTCTAAAGTGGGTACTTTCAACCTCCCCTCCCCCCAGAATGCACTCCCCTCCATCATCCCCCCTCTCATCCCCCTTCCCCTTATTCTCCTGAAGGGTGAGATATCCCATTTAGTATGTATGTCATTCTCTCCCTGAGCCAAATTCAATGAGAATATGGTTTTGCTTTTTTGCTTTCCTGTTCTTCCCCTCCCCTGCAACTACTTCCCCTTGCCTCTTCCACATGAGATAGTCTACCCTACCCTGTCTCTCCCCATCTCCTCTTGCCACTTTCCTCTCTCACCTCTTAACTTCACCCTTAAGCATCATCCCTTCCCACCATATTCAACCTGTGCCCTCTATCCATGTATACCTGTAAACATTTATACACACATTCACATATGTATTCATATGCCCATATGCCCTTCTTCAATTATTTTCATGATGAGGAAGGTTTCATCAGTCACAATTATTGTTTTACAATGCAGGAATGTAAATAGTTCAACTTTGATAAGTTCCTTTTGATTTCTTTTCCCTGATTACCTTCTCAAGCATCTCTTGCTTCTTGTGTCTGAATGTCAAATTTTCTATTCAATTTTGGTTTTTTCCTCAAGAATGCTTGAAAGTCCTCTATTCCACTGAATGACCATATTTTCCCCTGAAACAAGATACTCAGTTTTGCTAGGTACATAATTCTTGGTATTAATCCAAGCTCTTTTGACCTCTAGTATATCATATTCCATGGCCTTTGATCCCTCAGTGTAGAAGCTGCCAGGCCCTGGGCTATTCTGATTGTGTTTCCACAATATTGAAATTGTTTCTTCCTGGCTACTTGTAGTATTTTCTCCTTGATCTGGGAATTCTGGGATCTGGCTATAATATTCCTAGGAGTTTTCTTTTTGGGATCTTTTTCAGGAGGTGATCTGTGGATTTTTCAACCTCTATTTCCCCCTCTGGGTCTAAAACATCAGGGAAACTTTCCTTGAGAATTTCTTGAAGGATGATTTCTAAGTTCTTTGTTTGATCATGGCTTTCAGGTAGTCCAATAATATTTAAATTATCTTTCCTGGATCTATTTTCCAGGTCAGTGGTTTTTTCCCATGAGATATTTCACATTGCCTTCTATTCTTTCATTTATTTGGATCTGTTTAACAGCATCTTGATTTCTCATAAAGTCACTAGCTTCCATTTGCTCCAGTCTAACTTTGAAGGAATGAATCTCCTCAGTGAGCTTTTGAGATTCTTTTTTTCCATTCGGCTTTTTAAGGCATTCTTCTGATGGCCCTTTTGAGCCTCTTTTGCCATTTGAGTTAGTCTATTTTTAAGGTGTTATTTTCCTCGGTCAGGCTGTTGACTATCATTTCATACTTTTCCTGCATCCTTCTCATTTCTCTTCCCAATTTTTCCTCCACTTCTCTTATTTGGTTTTTAAATTCCTTCTTAAGACCCTCTATAGCCTGTAACCTGCTCATATTTTCATTTCGGGCTTTTGGTGCAGGAGTTCTGACCTCACAGACCTCCTCCTGTTCCATGCTTCGATCCTCTTTGCCCCCAAAATAGGAGTCTAATGTTGCATTTTTCTTTTTTTTTTGGTTTCTTTGCCTAGGCATGTTGCCCCTTAATTACTTGATTTTGGGGCTTGTTGCCACAGTAGGCCTCTGCCACCAGACAGGGGAGCTTTCGTCCCAAAGTTGGGGTCTTCACAACTTCTGGAGGTATTAGATGGGTGGCCTCTGTAAAGCCTCCACACTGCTCTGGCAAGTTGGATACCCACCCCAGACCTCCCCCTAGACCACAATCCAGATCCAAGCAGGTTAAAGCAAGAGTGATTAACCCCCAGACTGATTGGTGGATCTCTCTACAGTTCACAGACCAGGAACTGAAGCTGCCACTGAAGCTGCAAGATGGCGTCTGCCGCTCCTCAGCCACTTCTTGCCCACAGGGGAAGAAGCCAAAGCATTCCCCAAATACTGATCCCAAAGTCCATAGGGCACTAACCTCTCACTTTGTCCTAGGCATGTCTGTGTTGATAATTCGGGAATCACCACAGCTGCTGATATTCTGGGGTCCCTCCAGCTGGCTGCTGGCCCGGCTGCCCTGGGGCTAAAACTGCAGCTCAGGCAGGCCTGGGCTCACCTACCAGAGTGCTGCGCTGGCCGCTCCTCAAGTGCTGTGCTGGCTGCTCCCTGCAGGGCTGCTGGGCTGTCCTCAGTGGGAGGTTAGCTTCTCTGTGTCATTCTGTGGGTGCTGGAGCTCCAAAAGTTGTTCAGAGTCCCCTTTTACATTGTTTGGAAGTGGTGTGGGGGAAGAGCACCTTGGAAGTGCTGTTTCTACTCCGCCATCTTGGTTCCCTCCCTCAGGGTATCTTTTTAATGTTACTGTCAAAACACCCCATTCTGGTGCATTTTCCCCTAATATCAATTGCCAATTATAGTTATCTCCTTTATATCACTGATTGACCTAGTAATTAGCACTTCCATATCAAATAACCAGTTAGCATCAACTATTTCTTACAAAATGGATATTTACTGAGATAATATAGCAAAACAGAAGTTATGAACATATCCCCCCAAAACGGGGACATGTTGTCTTCTATATCACCCAGGTCTCTGGGGATAGAAGGTTCAAACTTAAAGCATTTTCTACAAAATATTCACCCTGGTAAGTATACTGCTAATTAAAGTTTTGACTATAGACAGTTACTCCTTTGCTTTCAGGATTAAGCATCTTGGCTGCCAGGTCAATCCACTGCTGGACTGAGTCCTAGTAAGTCTTCAGGGCTGTGCTTATAGACTAGCCTCAGCTGTCCATGAACTCTAACATGGACATCAGCTTTTGGGACTCTGGTAGTTTTGCTGATATTTTGAAACTTACAGAGTTAAAGCCTAGTCTTTTCCATCTCCAAAATGGAAATGGTAGACATTACAAAGACAAAAAATGATAGCAGACAATGTGCTCATGGTTTCATGAGGACCTGGGTGCAGGAATTAATGTTCTCCCTGCCTGGATGCTTATGACAGTATTTGCAGGAGAGAGAAGGACCAGCTGATGCGGCCTTTTTGTATTCAAATTCAATTTTAAGTCAGACACCAACTGAAAAACCTTTTCTTATCACATGGTAAATATATGAGAAAGGTTATATAATGTCTTTACATTCTCCAAAGTCTCAGTGTGGAATTGCTTCAAATTGAGAATATTATGCCTATTCAGAACGGCTGGATTGTCATTGGTCAGTCGCTTACTACATTGAAGTGAACAAAAGCCCAGGCCAAAGTCCAATAAAAAATTATTTGTCAAACAACCCACGCTTCTACTTTTCTCCATCCATGCAGACAACTGAGTCCAAGTTTTGCTTTGTAATTTACCACACACCCACTTTCCCATCTTACTTCCCACTACTGATATGCAGAAAACACCCCTTCAACTATTGTGGTTTACATCTTGTGTCCTACATCTTGTGTCTCCTAAAGACAGTTTAAATATTCTTACTACTATGTGTTTGCTCAATCCATTCACTGTACTTAAAATGTGTCCTTCATTGCTTTCTGCCTAAAAAATGTCCTACCTAATTACAGACACATCATATGTGCCCCTCCTGCTCTCTCTCTTTTGTGTTTTGTTTTGTCCCTTCTTTCTCACTGTCCACTCCATCGGTTATAGTCCTTCTTTAGAATTTGTCTACCATTCAATATGAAGATATTTGTAGAACCTATATTTGATTGCATGCTGCCATAGCAAGGAGAGTGGAGGAGAGAAAGGGGTAGAAAATTTGAAACTTAAGGGATTGTAGAACTGAATGTTGTAAACTAAAAGCAAACAAACAAACAAAAATTCAAAGCCCTACCCGTGTTTCAAAGCTCATTTCAAGAATTAATTCTGGGGCGCCTAGGTGGCACAGTGAGTAGAGCACCGGCCCTGGAGTCAGAAGGACCTGACTTTGGATCCGGCCTCAGACACTTAACACACACACACACACACACACACACACACACACACACACACACACACAACCTAGCAGTGTAACCTTGGGCAAGTTACTTAATCCCAATTGCCCTCGAAAAAGCCAAAAAAAAAAAATAAATAATTCTTGGTATTTCCCTCATGGGCCAAATTTCATGTTATGCACATAGTAGATAGTTTCAGAAGAATGAAAAAAAATCATATATTTTATTGATTTTAATGCCAGAAATAGGGAGCAAATGACATTAGTAGCTATTTATCTGGAGTCTACATTCAGCTGTATATCAGCTTAATGACAATGGTCTACATATTTTACCTTTATATTAAGTGTATCCTTTAATGAATACACAAGAAGACAAGAAAAACACCCATTTTTATTGCAGACAATTTTCTATGGAAGATCACAGAATCATGGTCACACAATTATTTGAGACATAAATATGATGAGATTCCACTATTTTTTTACTACTTAATTTTTAAAAATTAATTCTGAGAAACAAAACATAGACTTACAACTCTCCTTTATTTTTCGAATTTATTTATTTATTTTTAGTTTCCACAAGATTTTGAGTTGCAAATTTTCTCCTCTTCTTTCCCCCAGCCCTCACCCCAAGATAGTGAGCCAAATGATTACCCCTTCCCCCAACCTGCTCTCTCTTATATCCTCCCTCATCCCCCTCTAAGATTCTAGTAGAGCAAGATGAATTTCTATACCCCAGTGTCTGTATATCTTATTTCCCAGTTGCATGTAAAAAATAAATTTTTAACATTTGTTTTTAATACTTTGATTTCTGGATTCTTTCCCTTCTTCCCTCTTTGCCCATCCCTACTGGAAGACAAGCAATTCAATATAGTTTATACATGTGTATTTACACAAAATGTTTCTATAGTAATTATATTGTGAAAGACTAACTATATTTCCCTCCATCCTATCCTGCCCTCCACTTATTCTATTTTCTACTTTGACCCTGTCCCTTTTCATAAGTGTTTGCTTCTAACTACCCTCTCCCACAATCTGCACTCCCTACTCTCATTTCCCCTCTTATCCGCTTCCCTGCTACTTTCCTATAGGGTAAGATACCCAATTGAGTGTGTATGTTATTTCCTCCTTAAGCCAAATTCAAAGAGAGTGAGTTGGACCCATTTCCTTTCACCTTCCTGCTTTTCCCCTCCATTGTGACAGTGTTCTCTTGCCTCTTTTATATGAGATAGTTTATGCTATTCTATCTCCCCATTTCTCCTACCAACATATTCCTCCCTCACTTCTTAATTTTAATTTTAGATATTATCCTTTCCTATTCAACTGATCATGTGCCCTCTATGTCTACACGAACACACATATACACACACTAACATATGTATTTATACACACATACACCCTCCTAAACATGCATATATATGTATTGTGTATATGTATGTATACCGATATATCCCCTTCAACTATTGTCATACTGAGAAAAATCTCATGAGTTACAATTATCATTTTTGCCATGCAGGAAATTAAATAATTCAACTTTAATAAGTTCCTTATGATTTCTTTTTCCTGTTTACCTTTTCAAGCTTCTCTTGCTTCTTACATTTGAAATTCAAATTTTCTGTTCAGTTCTGGTGTTTTCATCAAGGATGCTTAAAAGTTCCATACTTCATTGAATGACCATATTCCCCCCTAAAACATTATACTCAGCTGGGTAGGTGATTCTTGGTTTTAATCTTAGCTCCTTTAACTTCTGGAATATCATATTCCAAGCCCTGCTATCCCTTAATGTAGAAGCTGCTAGATTTTGTGTTATCTTGATTGTGTTTCTATAATACTCAAATTTTTCTCCTTGACCTGGAAACTCTGGAATTTGGCTATAATATTCTTAGGATTTTTCTTTTTGGGATCTTTTTCAAGAGTCGATCAGTGAATTATTTCAATTTCTATTTTACCCTCTGGTTCTAGAATATCAGGGCAATTTTCCTTGAAAATTTCTTGAAGGATGATTTCTAGGCTCTTTTTTTGATCATGGCTTTCAGGAGTCCAATAATTTTTAAATGATCTCTCCAGGATCTATTTTCCAGGTCAGTGGTTTTTCCACTGATATATTTCACACTGCCTTCTACTTTTTCATTTATTTGGGTCTGTTTCACAGTATCTCAATTTCTCATAAAGTCATTAGCTTCTATTTGCTCCAATCTAATTTTGAAGGAATTATTCTCTTCAGTCAGTTTTTGAAATTCCTTTTCAATCTGACCAATTTGACTTTTTAAGTTATTCTTCTCCTCATTGTCTTTTTGGGCCTTTTTGCCATATGTGTTAGTTTTTGTTTTTTGTTTTTTTTTAAGGTGTTGTTTTCTTCAGTCAGGCTGGTGACTCACTTTTTCTTTTCTTTTTTTGGATGGGGGAGGGTAGGGCAATTGGGGTTAAGTGACTTGCCCTAGGTCACAGGGCTATTGAGTGTTAAGTCTTTGAGGCTGGATTTTAACTCAGTTCCTCCTGACTCCAAGGCCAATGCTCTATTCACTGTGCCACCTTGTTGCTCCTCTTGACTCGTTTTTCATTATTTTCTTTCATCATTGTCATATCTTTTCCCAATTTTTCCTTTACTTCTCTTACTTGGTTTTCAAAAACCTTCTTGAGCTGCTCCATGTCCTACAATCAATTCATATTTTTTTCTTGGGAGCTTTTGATGCAGAAGTTTTGACCTTGTTGTCTTCTTCTGGTTCCATGTTTTGATCCTTTTTGTCCCCCCGAAAAAGATTCAATAGTCTGATTGTGCTTTCTCTGTTTCCTCATTTTGCCAGCCAGTTATTTGATTTTAGAGCTCTTTGCCACAGTAGAACTCTGCTTCCAGAGTGGACAAAGCTGTGTCCCAAATTGCTGGGGTTTTCACATATGTTGTCAGAGCTTTGAGGAGGGCACCCTCTCTATAGCCACTGCAAGTTCTGGTACGCTGGTGCTCCTCATCCCAGGACCACCACCGAAGACTGTGACCCAGATCCCAGCAGGTAAAAGCAAGAGTGATTACCTTCTGAATGGTTGGTTGGTCCTCCTAAGATCTGCAGGCCAGGAGCTCCAGAGGCATCCATGTGGCAGCAGCTGCTGAACTGCTGCATACATCTTGCCCCAGGGGCAGGGGATCAACTGAGCTCTTCTCTCACCCTTCATCAACAGAGTTTTCCACTGACCTTTTACTTTCTCTTCAGCGTTATGGGTTGAGAAGTCTGGAAACCACCACAGCTGCCAATGATTCCCTGTCCTGAAGTCTGCTCCCACCGTTCTGTTCTGCTGGTCAGGGCTGGCCCAAGTCTGGGCCCACTTGGCTCACATGGGACTACACTCAGCTCCCAGTCCAGTGTGATAGACCTGTTCTATTGGCCTGCCAGGCTGCCTTCAGCAGGAGATTTGTTTCTCTCTGTCATTTTGTGGGCTCTATTGCTCCAAAATTTGTTTAGAGTTATATTTTATAGGTATTGGAGGGGTTTGGTGCAGGAGCTCAAGCAAGTTCCTGCTTTTACACTGCCATTTTGGCTTCACCCTCTTTATGGCTCTCCTTTAACAAGGTGAGTCATATGTGCATGCGTGATCATACACATTTCCCCATAGTGCTACAGGATATAATCTTGTTTCAGATTCTCTGGATATCCATATTACATGAGGCATAATGTAGGGAGATTGAGATAGAATGGAATAATAGATAGAGGGATTGATTTTTAGCTCAAAAGACCTGAGCTTAAGATCTGCTTCTGATACAAGGAAAGTATGAGAAACTCAATTAAGCTCTTATTTCATTCAGTCAAATATCTAAAAATTTTTAAGTAATAAATGAGTTACTGGGGTGGCTAGGTTGTGCAGTAAGTAGAGAGTTGGCCCTGGAGTCAGAAGGACCTGAGTTCACATCCAGCCTCAGACACTTAACGCACACAAAAACAAAAACCCAGCCGTGTGACCTTGGGCAAGTTACTTGACCCCAATTGCCCTCCAGAAAAAGCAAAAAAAAAAAAAATGAGTTACCAATCTCATGAATGGAGTATTCATACTGCAAGTCCCCTACACTAAAGAAATTAAATGTACAAATAACCTTATCCTTTGATTATTTTCAATATTTTATTTAAATGAATAGTCCAATGTATTAGTCTATTTATACATGTCTTAGGTAGGCACAAGCCCAAAACTGTGCAGGAAGGAGAAAACAGACAATGCCTTTTGAGAAATCTTTTTTTTTTTAAATTCTTTTTAAGACATCTCATTCTTCCTTTTAATGAAAATTCACCTTTGAAACATGGGTTCAAATCATGGAACCCCAAAAATTTCCGAATAACTAGAATTGAAAACGACCCAAAAAAACAATGGACATTGCTAACTTCATGGATATCAGTAGGCTGCAGAGAGTGACTTACCAGTAATATGTGGCATAAAAGCATGGCTAGAAAATGGGAAGTCATGTTCCAAGTGCAAAGAATGTGAGCTCAAAAAGAAGACCTCCTAATGTGTTAAGTTGATCCTCTAGGGAGAAATTTTGGGAATAAATGGACAAGAATCACACAGAATGAGAAAGCATGGGTGGATTGCTATGTTTCTGATTATATCAATTGTGAGTTCCTTTCCTCACAAACTATCTTCACTGTTTTGTACATATTTTAATTTATTCATTTCATATTTGTGTGTATATATTTGTATATGCTTTTGTACATATTTAATTTATTTGTACATATTTTGTACTTTGTACATAGTTTATTTTATTTAGCTCATATTTGTGTGTATAGATTAACATGAGTACCTCTTATCTACCTTACTATCATATGATCACCTTTCAAGAAGGCAATGTTTCATTCTTTGCACTCATATCCCAAATGCCTTATATCTCATGCCAATAGTATAGTACACTATTTTACAAATATTTATTGAGTGATAGATTGATTATACCAATGAAGGGAGTGCCCACAGTAAGATAATCCACTGAAGTATGTAATGTAATGTAATGAAAAAATATCAAGGAAAAAAGTGTAAAATGGATATACTGGGTTAGAATAGAGAGGGTGACTTAAGGATTGCAACTTTGTATGTGTGGGAGCTGGGAAAGATGATTTCTTTTAAAGTGTGGGCTCTACTATTAATATAAAGTGGAAAAACACATTTATCTTCTATTTTCTTTTTTTTTTTTTTTTTGCCTTTTGGAGAGCTATTGGGGTTAAGTAACTGCCCAAGGTCACAAGGTTAGGTTTTTTGTTTGTTTGTGCATTAAGTGTCTGAGGCCGGATCCGAATTCAGGTCCTTCTGACTCCAGGGCCAACGCTCTACTTACTGCACCACTTAGCCGCCCCTCTTCTATTTTATAAAGACCCTCTACCTCTCCTCCAGATATTTTCTATGGCTTTCCCCCATACCTGGAATCTTTTCTCTTCTCTGTTTCAACTAAAATCCCACATTCTACAGAAAGCCTTCCTCTCTTAATTCTTATGCCTTCCCTCTTTTAATTATTTATTATTTTTCCTTTATATAGTTTATTTTATATATATTTGTTTACATATTGTCTCCCTCAATAGATGGTAGGTCCCTTGATGGCAGAGACATTCATTTTATTTTTTTGTATTCCCAGTGTCTCATGCAGTACCTGGTATATAGTACATGTTTAATAATTGTTTATTGATTGATTGTCCCATAGAACCTATATATTGTGCTTTTGAAGATTTCATATTCCCTTTCATTTATCTCCAAATTGCTCCTCTTCAGATGGACAATTTATTCCAACACAAACTTTCAAAATGTTAAGGCACTTAAAAAAAGAAGGAACAATAGCCATATAAATGCTGACAAACTTTTAAGTTAAACTTATACCCAGAAAATTTATTCTGATTGTAGGATCATTCATGTAAATATAGAATTAGAAAGCACTTTAAAGATCATATAGTTCTATTCCTTCATTTTTCAAATAAGGAAAATTAGACGCAGGGGCTGTAAGTGATAAGCTCCATCATACTGGTAGTAATCACAAAAGGCAGAATTTGAACTGAGGTCTTCTGAATCCCAAACCCAACAACATCCTTTCAAACATACCATACTTTAAACTCATTAATGTGTGCATTTCAATGAGATAATCTTACTAGTTTTGCAAATGTCCACCTGCTATGTAAATAATAGTAATGATTGTTTTTTAATAGTCTAGAAATTGTGCTAGGAATATTTACATTAATTTCTTTCTTTTTTGAGGCAATCATTTTTGAGTCATTTGCCCATGATCATACAGCTAGTAAATGTTTGATGCTGGATTTGAACTCATGTCTTTCTGACTCCAGGGCCAATGCTTTATGCTTTGTACCACCTAGCTACCCCTTTCCCTTTGTTTCTTGATGTCAACTGGATATCAATAGAAGCTTTTCACTGGTTATTGGATGCTCATACTACAGGATGAGTGCCCCCTCTCTTTGATATGAGAGGTAGATAGATAGATAGATACACAGAAACATAGACACATAAATGCATATATACATGCACACATATATGTATGCATTATGTATGTATATATTTCTAATGACATCCTTATCTATTTGTCCCACACAACTTCTCACTGGTAAAATATTGTAAACTATTCACATCCAATCATTTTTGTCTCCATTGCCCTTTGAGTAGATTCCATGTTTTAAATATGCTTAGTTCAGTCTACACAGATGTAAAAAGCTAGCTTCTATGTCAAAGAGAGAAATTTCCTCAAACCATTCCTCTGGGCAACATAGAATCTCTAGAAGGCAATGTAGAAAAGACATAATGACCTCAATGTAATATAATTTTTCTATCTTTGCTTCTTGTCTTACATGGGACAAAGAGGCAGAAGGAAATCACATAAGTAAAATTCAATCATATAGCACAAGGCTTTTGGTTCCAAATCTGTTTCCCCAATCCGAATGATGGAGAGAGAACAAAACATCTGGGGGAAGGGGGATGGCACTGCATGGTTCTAACGTGACCATGTGAAATAACTTTGGCAAAGAGATTATCTTTTATTCCCCCATTAGATGTTTGCCATTAGCACATAAGAAAAAAGAGTGTTATGAGTGAAAAATAGCATACCTCTAGGGACTCACAAGTAGAAACATGATAGAACCAGTGTTGTGAGGCCTGTCTATGCCCTGAGACTGAGGTTTATATTTAGAAAATTGCCAAGGGAGAAATAATTTTCTTTCTCATTTAGCCTAACAAAAAAGTTACAGACTCCACTGTGTGTACATCTGCCATATTAAGTTAGATAATATCCCATCAAGTCACATCCAACTGGTGTCTGCTCTAGTTTTATCCAAAGCTTCCTAATACATTTTTGACAACTATCAAGATGACATACCTCTCATTCCCACAGCGGGGAAAGACAAACTTAGGTTGTATCAGCAACTTAAAGAATAACCTGACATCAACTGCCCTTTGGTGTTTTAAGAAATATATTGTGTTTCCTCCACACTTGGATCCACTGAGCACCCATTAGTGTGAAATGTGTTTTATGCAGGTTTTGTCCAGGGCTTTTACAAAAAAAGAGACCAGTAATGAGAGCATCCTTTCCCCCGTTCCCCCAGGATAGAGGTACATTCACCCTATTAAGAGGATCCAAAGCGCTGGGATCCAGGAGACAGTTTAATTTGCTCAGGCCATTGACAAAAGAGAGTCAATCGTAGTCTCTGGCCAACTGGTGAAGTAGAAGTACATTTTTGACACGTGACACCTCTTTTATTGGACCACTTCTGTGTACCTTTTCAATAGTCGTAAGCCCTAACGTATAACACCTGCAAAAGAAAAGCATTAGCTAAAAACAGTTTTGATGATTTGGTTTTTATTGCATCTTGAGGTATCTGCATGGCACATTAACATCAGGGAAGGGATAGAGAGCCAACTTTAGAGTCAAGAAGGACTGTCCACTAGTCCTCTAGTCCTCTCTGTGCTCAGGGAAACTCTTAAGACTATAAGCTATGGAGGAGATGTTGAATTGCACTGGTAAAGGGACTTTCCTTTTCTTAGAGTTCCCTATACCAATGACATCATAAGCCTTGTCCAAAAGCATTAAAAAAGATATTCACATTGACAGAGAGTCACCGGGACATAGTATAAAACTTAAACTTTTAGTTAAGTAATTATTTTTTTTCAAATTGATTTGGCAATGTTGGAATTTCAGCCATATTGACACCTAAGTAGAAAATATACATCTGAAGCTAAGATTTTGATAGACTACAGTCCCTATCAGAATGATTAAACTACTCACTGTGAAAATAGCCCATTCTTCAATGGAATTCTGAAGTTTTCCCAGAAATATGAGCTGTTATTGCCAAGATTAATTTGGTCTTAGTGTAGACTAGCTAAGGAAATAATACTCACCAACACTATGGTCTCAAATTCTTGTTATGCACTCTATTTTAGTTCCTTTCTCTGTAGAATTACTACCTAGCTCTCTGGGTTTTGTTTTTCTTCTTTCATTATGACTTATAAAATGAATTACCCTTTTACTGTTCATCAGTTTACTCATCTGGGGTCACTTTACCCTGGATCCTCTGACAAGGGCCTGAGTAAAATCTATATTTCCTGTTAAATGGTTGTGTCCTAGGTCTCTATCGAAAAGAAATCAAAGAAAGGGGGAAAAGGGGTGTGTTTGTACAAAATTATTTATAGCAGATCTTTTTGTGGTGGCAAAGAATCAGAATTTGAGGGCATTCAACTCAATTGGGGAATGGCTAAACAGATAATCATATTTGAATGTGATGGAGTACTATTATGCTAGAAAAAATGACAAAGAGGTAGCATCTACCTAAAACCATCAGCAAACATTATATGTAAAGGGGATAAGCTAGAAGCATTTCCAATAAGATTGGTGCTGAAACAAGGATGTTCATTATAACCACTGTTATTGGTAATGGTAATATAATTTGAATTTAAAGACCCCTTTTTGCATTGGCAAGTAAGCAGGTACTTAGCTCCTTGTTTCAAGTTAAGCAAATGTAGCAGTTACTTAGCACTTAGTAATTGATCAAGACTCTATTGGGGAAACAGAAGGTACCGACTCCTGTCTCCTGTTACTGACATAACAGGAAGGGGTTGGCTGAAACAGGAAGCTATTGCTGTGTGTATATAAGGAAAAGCCCCAGGAAGGGACAGTCAGAATTTCTTGGGACCAGCATCTGGTGCCAGAGCAGCTACAGAAGAGCGAATGGAGAACTGCGCCAGAATTTCCTGAAAACTTGTGATGGTGGAGCTTCTTCTGAAGAGGAGCCCAGGAAGCTGAAGAGAAGGCCAGGAGCTCCCCTCCTTCCCTTCTTCCCCGCCCCTCCAGGCTAGATAAAGTGATTCTGATTTTTTTAATGAGTTGCAGAAGACTGAGGAAGCATGACCAGGATGCTAAGACTCTGTTTGTGGCTTGGTTGAGCCTTGAATTCCTGGGAACAGAAATTATGAAGGATTTGAAATGGACTGGATGCTGTGAACTTCAGTGTGAAGCAGGACTTACACAGAGAGTTGGGCAAGGAACTGGGAGCTGTCTGCCTTTGAATCCAGGTGACTGTTTGGTGGATTCAGGTAGGAGTTGTCTGCTTTTAGTCAAGATGAAAAGACCTCTCCATGGGTACTGAGTAGTGTTGAAATTGAAGTTTGCTAGTGAACTAGGGGTGGAGGTCCGTGTGTGTTCTACTGATTGTACTTAGTGATTAATGATACTTAGTAATTGATTACTCAATAAGTGACTGATTGAGTTAATTTAGTGTGCCCCATGAGTGGAAGACTTTGACTATTGTACTTTGAAATGATTGTTATTTGTTCAAAACTTTGTGGCCACTATGGTGGAAACTATGTGGCCGTTTTAATAAGAAGCTGTTGTGAATACTAGATTGTGATTTTCTGTGATAAGTTGTAATATTGTGAGTGCTGTACCTTGATTTTCTGTGAATTTTTTGCTTTGATTTGTTACTGAATAGAGTGTTCACTATACTGTGTAATCAGAATCTAAAAAGCTATTCACAGTAGCATTCCTCTGAAAAGATGCTAGTGCTTGGCTTTACATTATTCAATATGGTACTTGAAATGTTAACTTTAGCAATAAGAGAAGAAAAAAATTGAAGGAATTAGAATAGGCAAAGAAGGAACTAAGCTATGACTCTTTGCAGATGATATAATATACTTAGAGAATCCTAGAGAATCAAGTAAAAAACTACTTGAAACAATAGACGACTTTAGCAAAGTTGGAGGAAATAAAATAAATCCACATAAATCATTAGCATTTCTATATATTACCAACAAAGCCCAACAGTAAGGGATAGGAAGAGAAATTACATCTATAGTTACTGTAAACATTATAAAATATTTCAGAACCTGCTTGCCAAAACAAAACCAGGAACTATATGAACACAATTACAAAACATTTTTTCACAAAAAATAAAGTCATATCTAAATAATTAGAAAAACATCAGTTGCTGGTGGGTAGGCTGAGGTAATATAATAAAAATTACAATTCTACTTAAATTAATTGACTTATTCAGTGCCATACCAAACTACCAAAAATTGTTTTATAGAACTAAAAAAAAATAATGAAATTCATCTTGAAGAAAAAAAGGTCCAGAATTTCAAGGGAATTCATGAAAAGAAATGCTAGGGGAGATGGTCTAGCCATACCAGATCTTAAATTGTATTACAGAGCAGGAATTATCAAAACTAATTGGCACTGGCTAAGAAATAAAGTGGTGGAATAGGTTAGTTACACAAGACACAGTAGTCAATGACTATAGTAATCTACTGTTTGATAAACCATCAAACTCCAGCTTCTGGGATAAGAAGTCAGTTATTATTAGGGAGGGGGAGAAAATTAAAAACCCCAAATCTTATAGAACTAAATATTGTAAACTAAAATAAATAAAGAAATTAAAAAATTTTTAAATGACAAACAGAAAATCAGAAAATCCTGGGAAGACATATGAATTGATGCAAAATGAAGTAAGCAGAACCAGGATAAGATTGTACATAGTAAGAGCAATAATGTAAGAATAACAATCTGTGAAACACTTAGCAACTTTGATCAAGACAATAATAAAAAAAAATTCAAAGTATTCATGATGAAAAATGACATATACCTTTGTTATTACTGGGGCTTTTTGTTTTTTCTTTTGCAAAATGATTAATATGAAAATATGTTTCATATATCCTCATACATAATCCAATTGCTTGCCTTCTAAATAAGGTAAGAGGGCCTGGAGGGAGAGAATTTGGAACTCAAAATCTTTTAAAAAGATTGTTAACAATATTTACATGTAATTAAGGCATATTTAATTAAAGAATAATATTTTGTTATATTATATAATATATAATTATAGTATACTGATATTATTATATTATTTATATAATATCAGTTTCTAAACGATGCAAAATCTACCATCACAAAATAAACAGCCTTTGATGTCAAGGACTTTAAAACCTAGATGGCAAGGAAACAGCATGCACCTAAACAAGCAAATACCAAACATTTACAAACATTTCTTTTTTTTTGGAAGAGAAAGATAACATTTGTTTTTGTTTTTTTTTTAAATGCCTCATGTAGAAGTGGCTCTTGAGATGAACTTTGAAGTAAGTCAGAGACTCTGAGAGGCAAGAGGAGAGAGACATTTTAAGCAAGGATAATAACCTTTCCAGAAGTACAAAGGTGGAAGACAGTAAGTCCTGTAGAATATGCAATTATGAATGGACTGTAGAATGAGTGAAAAAGAGTATTGTGAAATCAGTCTAGAAAGATAGGTTGGAACCAGATTACCATAGTCTTTAAATGTCAAGTAGAAGAGCTTATGTTTTATTCTCTAAGCAATAAGATGAGACTGATGCTTTTTAAGCAAAGGAGTGACATGGTCAGACCTATGCTTTAGGAATATGTAATCTGGCAGCAGGGTAGTGGATGGATGTGATAGAGGAGAGGCAGAAGTCAAAGTAATCAATTGGAAAGATTGCATTAGTGCAAGTGAAATTTGATGAAGGTCTGAATAAGGTGGTGGGCATATGAGTACAGAAAAGAGGAATCGTGTGAGAGGTGTTTTAAAGGCAGAAATATCAAAGCTTAGCAAATTATTAGACCTAGTCATATTAGGGAAGTTAAAGAGTCAAAGAATGACTATCACATTTGAACCTAAGTGTCTTAGTGACAGAAATAGTGAAGTTAGGAAGAGAAATAGGTTTTAGGAAATGATAATGACTTTTTTTTAAAAAACAGTTTGAGCTTGAAAAATCTATGGGATATTGTAATGGAAATTTCAAGATGTTCCATTCCACTTGAACTTGCTGACATAGCAGGAAGGGGTGGGGCAGGAAGGAGCCAGAAGTGATGTAGGAGCTGGGCTGGAGTCGCATGGTGACTGGAAGCTGCAGGGCAGTGGTAGTGCAAACTTCTCTTTTTTTTTTTTTTTGAGCCAGCCAGAACTTCTGCTAAGGACTCCTGCTGAGGACTGCCAGGGCCTGGAACTTGGGGGGCCAGAGCTGCTGGGAGCAAGCTGTGTGGAGGCTGAGCAGTTATTGTGAATGAGGAGAGGAGGATCTTTGCCTGAGGGAGTCTGTTTTGTTTTGAAGGCTTGAGAATGTGCATGGTTACTGCATTAACTATGTGGACCAACTCTGTGGCTACTGTAATGGCTTTGACTTTCTGGTTTGTGAACTCAGTTTTCTGGTATTTGAATAAATGTTCTAGCTTTGCCCTCTATGTAGAGATCCTGTTACATTTTGTGATTAATAACCATATCAACATATTTATAGTTACCATAGGCATTGTGAATATTGCATTATTGATATAGATATCTACATGAAGATTTCCAGAAAGTAACTGGTGATATGGGAAGACTAAGAAGGCGTGGTCTACTGTGGAGGAAACATTAGGAATCAAATGCCATGTTAATAATCATAACTGACATGTGTACAGCCATATAAAGTTTGTGAGGCTCTTAAAATATTATTTTATTCAAACCTCACAAAAACATTATGAAGAGGTACTACAGGCATTATTACCCCCCATTCTACACATTACAATTTCACAAAAAGCTCTTTTGGGGGTGGCTAGGTGGCGCAGTGAGTAGAGTGTCGGCCCTGCAGTCAGAAGGACCTGAGTTCGGATCCGGCCTCAGACACTTAACGCGCACACAAACAAAAACCTAGCTGTGTGACCTTGGGCAAGTTACTTAAACCCAATTGCCCTCCAAAAAGCAAAAAAAAAAAAAAAAAAAAAGCTCTTTTGGTTGCTTTGTTTTGCATAACACTCTGGAGCCTTACCCTAGCAATGATGTTATTGGGTGAAAGGATAGAATTTTTTTTTTAATTTTCACCTTGAACTACAAAATAACTTTGCAAAAGAATTCTACTAACACTTTAGTTTGTAATTATGACAACAATGAATGAGCATATGTATTTCTTTATAACCTTTGACAATAGTGATTTTCATTGCTTTTAATTATTTTTGCAAATTCACTAATGGGATGACAACTAAGCATTCTTTAGACTGTATCAATCAAATAAGGGGCAGGGGAAGGATATGCTATCATCTAATAGAAATAGGCAGCAAAAACATTTAACAAAATGGAAATTTTCTGTGTGTGTGTGTGTGATTGCAATATAGATAGATAGATAGATAGATAGATAGATATATAGATAGATAGATACATAGATACATAGATAGATAGATACATAGATAGATACATAGATAGATAGATAGATAGATAGATAGATAGATAGATAGATAGATGATAGATAGATGATAGGGATACACACATACATACACATGTATAATGTAAAACATTACAGATTAGATTTCAAAATGTAGAATTTCATAGCAATTTCAGCAACACTGGGAGCATAGCAATCTAGTTATAAGTAGACTGTGTCCAAGTCTCTTCAAGTATTTTTACTTTCATCTCAGAGAGATTCTTGATTCTAGTAGACTGTCTCACCCATAACATTCTCATCATAGGCAAACAATGTCAATTTTCTTCTCATAATTTAAAATTACCACACTGTTTTTTTCTCAGGTTGGAAGGAATGATGGCTCTGAATATGCCAAACTATGTCCTTTGGGACATGCTGTAATTAGAATTGTATCCATTGATTCTGATATTTTAAGTATGTGAAGCTGTGAATTCTTTGACAAGAATGCCAAAGGATGTGCTTTAACTGCCTAATTCAAAGCTAATCTGATGCTGCATTTGGACATTACATGTAGCAGAAACAGATTTGGAAGAAGCTTCTGAGATCAATTAGTTCCATCCTCTATGTGACCAAGACTCCCCCTCCCTGACATCCCTGACAAGTGGTTATCTGACATCTGATTGAAAATCTCCAGTGACAGAGACTGACTTCCTTTAATAAAGTACATTTCACCTTGGGGATGCACTAGTTAATAAGAAGTTTTTTTTTCTTATGTAGAGATCTACTTCTTTGTGACTTACATCTTTTACTCCTAATTCTGGGTTGTTACACCAAGCAGAACAAGCCCTGTTCTCCTCAGATTCTTTAGAGTAGTGATTTTATGTTCCCTCTCACTTCCCCCACCCTGCATATTTTCTATTCTTTAAAATAAACATCCCTAGTTTCTTTACCTAAGGCTTTTATAGCATGGTTTCTAGGACACTTACCATCTTAGTTACCTTCTTCTAGATATATACCATTTTGTCAACGTACATAATTTGTCACCCAGGAATAACTGGACAAAGAACCACATCACTATACCACAGGACTATAATTTACTTCATTCTTGACAGTGTACCTCTATTTATACAGACTAAGACTGCGCTAAATTTTTTACTGCTATGACATATTTGTCTTGAAAATCAATATATGTTTACTTATAATGAACTTCAGGTTTATGAAACACACACATAAAAATCTTCCATTTGAATTTTTTTTTCTATCCTGTGGTGGTACAATTCGTGATGTGAACCAAAATCATCTACTACTACTACTACTACTAGTACTACTATTACTACTACTACCATTACTACTACTACTACTATTACTACTACAATGATGATGGAGACAATGAAGAAGACTACTACCACCTAACATTTATATAGCACTTACTATGTGCCAGGCACTGTGCTAAGAGTTTCACAATTATTATCTCATTTGAGCCTGCCAAGAAACCTTGAAGGAGAGTACTTATATGATAGCCACTTTACAGCTGAGGGGATTAAGTAAGCAAAAGTTAAATGACTTGTACACAGTCACATAGATAGTAAATGACAAAGGCCAGATTTGAACTCAGATCTTCTTAACACTAGGCTCAGTGTGTTATCGACTGAGCAAACTGCCCTATTATTATGAGCTACTAAGCATGTTACGTTTATCTCTATTAAATTCCTCATTATTAATTTTAGCCCATTTGTCTAGCCTAATGTTTTGGTTACTATTTTTGGCATCCTACAAATTAACTTTCAAATCATGAGAAAATGTTATATGCATATCATCTATTCCTTCATCTAAGTTACTAAAAAAAAAATGATTAACAGTTTAAACCTTGTATCACAGATTTTCAGCAAACTGGCACAGCCAGCATGTTCGCAAATTCAAATGTAAGTAAGAGGAAGTATGAGGCTAAAGGAGGCTAATGATTTTGTCCCTTCCCATAAAAGGCCAGATTCAGTGTGCTTGACAATGGTCCATTAGAATAAGACTATTGTTTCTACTTATATTAATGAGATTAAAAGGAAAGGTGGTTAGATACATATCTTTGTCAATATTATAGGAATCTCTTTCTAGTTGATAATTTTAAGGTGAACTACTAAAATTTGACCATATCAATTTTGCCTGAAAATTAAAGAAAATTTCAGGCCTTGATTTCAGCTGAAAAAAAAAAAAAAAAACTTTGAGTATGTAGTAAGATCTCCACACTTGGAAGTGTGCCTTAGTGCTAAGAGTTCTGGATTTGGAGTCAGGGACCTTGCATTGTATTCTGGCTCTACCATACAGTTTTTGTTTTGTTTTATTTTGACTCTGTGCAAGCTACTCACTATTAGATAAATGGCCAAAAGACATGAACAAACAACTTTCAGAAGAAGAAATAGCAATGATTAACTGCTGTATGAAAACAAAAAATACTTCATGTCACTAATAATAACAGGAATGCAAATTAAAGCAGCTCTGTAGTTTCATTTAATGCCAATCAAATTGGCAAAGATGATTAAAAAGAAAACAAGAAATGATGCTGCAGGGACCACGAAAAGATAGACACACCAGTATAGTCTTGGCAGAGCTATTAATTGGTAGAGGCATTTTGGAAGGCATTTTGTAACCTAGAAAAATTCCTATATTGTTCATAATCTTTGCCTCAGTCATGGCTGAGTGAATTGGATTTAAGTGAGGGGGCTCTGCAGAGTCACCAGCCTCACTTTCTCTTCTGAAGCCATCTGGGTCCAGTGGAAAGATATAAATCAGGATGACTGGAGGTGGCCCCAGATGCAGTGAGAGACCTTGGCTTTTTTAATCTCTGTGTTAGCAAAAAGCTAAAAATAAGGCATGTGCCCACTGATAGGGAGAACGAATGAAAAATATGGAGCATATAAATGTAATGTTATATTAGTGTATCATCAAAACAGAAAAATATTAAGACTTCAGAGAAATATAGGAAGACATGAATTTTGAGCTTTAGTGGAAGAAGGGGAGGAATATAGCCAATATCCATAATAATATAAAAGAAAACAATGCTAAAGCACATCAGAACTCATCAATTCTATCACCAATCTTGAGCCCAGAGACTTGATGATGCATCTCTCCTCTTGGTAGAGGGAGGTCATAGGCTATAAGTACACAGAGTGGGGCGTATGCGCTCAGAAATGGTAAATGCATCAGTTTGTTTTGTTTCTTTGTTGCAAGATGGTTTCTATAGAGGAAGGAAAAAATGGAGAAATAGTAATCTTGTGAAAAAAAAATTTAATTTTGTTTTTAATAAGGAGGTTGTACTAAATTAATTCTAAGGCCCATAGTGCATCTAAATCATAGTTTCACACCACATTCTTCTGAAGAACCCCCTGGCATTTTTTAACCCAGAAAACAATGTAGATGGGATTTCATAGCATTTTTTGACCACAGTTACCAATCAAGAAAGGGGAGGGGAGTGTGCTTGTGTGCATGTTTGTGCGTGTGTGTGTGCATGTGTGTGCGCATGTGTGTGTGTGCTTATTTATGTGTGTGTGGAAAGTACAATGGAAATCTCTCCAAAAATCTTCTATGTTAACACAATTTAGGAGAACATATAATATTGAAAAATGTGTTCCTGGCAAGTTATAGGTATTTCATGAAATTTTAAAAGAGAGATTGTTAAGTTTCTATGTAGTTATTTCTGAAATAAAAACAATGTTTACACCATGATTTGGAAAATTAGAGCACCAAGGATTAATTCAAACAAGTGTATGTCCTTAAACATAGTCATTTAAGAAAAGGATGACAGAGAGCATTTATTATTTGTGTGCATAAGATCATATTGTAGAAAAACACTTTTAGGAATCAGTTCCAACTCCCTTATTTTATAGATATAAAATGACTCCCAAAGGAGTTAGTTGACTTGTCCAATGTCAAACAAATAGCAGAGCTGGCATTTGATCTTAGGTGTTATGATGCCAAGACCAATATCATTTCCTGTATTTCACCCTGCTTTATTGTATGCATTCAAATTGTAGGGCTTGTCATCTTTCAGAGGAGGAAAATAGCACATATTCTTATCGATCAAAAAGACTGATTTCAGAGAACATCCTTCAGTTAACTCAATAGTCCTTCTGTAGAAATCAGTTCTTTAACATTGAAACAATGTCTGCAATTAACCCTATGTCATTCTTTCTCAGTGAACTGCATCCCATAACACATTAAAATTAGTCATTGGCCAGATGACAATTATGTCTTTCCACACTTTTAATTGAGTAAAAGTGAGAGATGCTGAATACAGATAAGTGTGTGTCAAAAATATTTTGTTCATGTTGTTACTTCTTTGCTTTTTTATTTCTTTTTTTTTCTTTTATGCATTAGCAAAATTCAGTTTCAAATAACACCAGCAGTGGGATAATGAAATTGGATGAAATTCTAAAAATATATACAAAGAGTAAAGATGGAGAATATCTTCCATTTCTATCACCCCAGAAGATGTCCAGAGCCCAGGGAAATTTTTATGTGTGTCCAGAGTGGGCCAAATCATGCTAATCACATCAACATGAATCAACAAATAGTTATTGAAGAGTAAACAGGGTCCATGATGACCCATAACTTGAAAAAACAGTAATTAAAGCATGGCCAAAAAAAAAGAGTACAAAATTTGAATTGAAGAAACTAGGTTGGAACATTGGTTTGGCTATTTAATATGTGAGACCATGGGTAAGTTATTTAACCACTCTAAACAGTGATTCTCTTTAAGTATCTATGAAATGAGGGGATTGGATGAAATGACCTCTAAGGTCCACCCTTCTCAAAATCTATCATTCTCTAATCTTTCAGGACAGTTCTAGGAAACTGTTAATTTCTTCTAAAAGTCTGAGACATTTACTAAATGAATCCCACTCCTAGACTATTTCCCAATAAGATTGATTTTAACAAGTCCCTCAAGAGAAGAAGTCTCTACGTGCTTTGCTATATGCTGTTGTAGAGCACTGGATATGGACCAAGAGCTGTATTTTAATTTTAGGTGGGGCATATTGTGAAAGAGTGGAATGAGCCCTGTCTCTGGAGTCAAACCACTTGGGTTCAAATATAGTCTTTAATTTTTACTATCTGTGTGAACTTGGTCAAGAAATTGATTTCTTTGGGCTTCAGTTTTCTCATCAATAAAATAGTGGATGGGACTAGAGAGCCTCTAAGGTCCCTCCCAACCCTAGCTCTTTTATTCTGATTTTACTTGCATGAAAACAATCACATTATCTGTATTTAAATTCCCTGTTTGGCAAAGTGAAAAAAAAGTTCGATTAAATGATTTTTAATATAACTTTCAGCTCTAAATCCTATAAAACCATAAATTGCTGGTTTTAAAAGAAAGATAAATATCCAATTAGAATGTCCCAAATTCTTCATAAACTTATTAACCTGACTTTTAAAGCAATGGAGCTCTAATTTGGGATAATGATTGCTTAAAGATGGTAGAATCTCCGCTGATTCTTTTAAAACAAAAATATTCGTGCTTAGCATTTACTTAATCCACTTCATTCTTCTGGGCAACCTCAATTTCCAAAATAGCTCCCATATTGTGTTAAGAAATTTCCAAGCATGTTCTAAATAGATTTTCTCACTTCATATGAAAATTAAATTTTGAAACATCAAGCAGAAACAACTCCTACTAAAGTATGCTTTGATTAGTATTTGAAATGTAGAATTCATTTTCAAAACCCATTTCTTAGTTTGACATTGTAGTCTGTCTAACTTGCAAATATTTACAATAACAGAATCTCCTCCCCCATATAATTATAGTAGACAGATGAACAGAAAAACAGAGGAAGGAGGGAGGGAGGGATGAAGGGGGAAAAAAGAGAGAGAGAGAGAGAGAGAGAGAGAGAGTTATAAAGGGAGGGAGGAAGATGGAGAGGGACATGGAAAGGAGAGGAAAGGAGAAGATAGGAGAGGAGAGGAGAAAAGAGAAGACAAGAGGAGAGGAGAGGAGAGGAGAGGAGAGGAGAGGAGAGGAGAGGAGAGGAGAGGAGAGGGGAGGAGAGGAGAGGAGGAGAGGGGAGGGGAGGGGAGAGGAGAGGAGAGGAGAGGAGAGAAGAGGAGAGGAGAGGAGAGGAAGGAGAGGAGAGGAGAGGAGAGGAGGAGAGGGGAGAGGAGAGAAAGGGGAGGAGAGGAAAGGGGAGGGGAGAGGAGGGGAAAGAAAGAGGAGGGGAGGGGAGAAGAGAGAGGAGAGAGGAGAGGAGAGGAGAGGAGAGGAGAGGAGAGGAGAGGAGAGGAGAGGAGAGGAGAGGAGAGGTGGAGAGGAGGGAGAGACAAAATTGTTGAGCTTGACCTCAAGGAATTTCCAAAGCTTGCTTTTGCAAGCTTTTTGGAAACCAGTCACACTAATGGATGACATGGCATTATATTGGACACACACACACACACACACACACACACACACACACACACACACACTGTACTGGACAATTTCTCATCCCTGGTTCATTATATTGCAAGAACACTTGTATTAACAAGATTTTGATCATACATACATGAATTTCTCCAGAGTGGAATGAAAATTCTCAATGACAATTTATTACAATGTAAAAATGTGCATCTATGTGGTGGAGAGAGGACAACAATAGTACTAAAACACATGCAACATGGTAACACACTGCTTAACAAGAATGTACAACAATATTTACTGCCAGCTCAGTTTGGTTATGGTTGTTTAGACATGGCCTTGGTCCTGTTTCCATATACCAATATTTAATACAAAAAAATCTGTAATATATGTTCATTGAATGAGTAGATTAAAAAAGCCAATGAATAAAAAAAAACGGCAATAGTATTTTAAAATTAAGAGGCTGGACAAGATAATCTTTATGATCTCTTCTGTTTCTTTTTTTTTTATAAGCAATTGGGGTTAAGTAAAATGTTCAAGGTTACATGGCTAGTCATTATTTATGTGTGGGTGCTCATTTTCTGAGGCCGGATTCGATCTCGGGTCATCCCAACTCCGAGGCCGGCGCTCTTACTCACTTGTGCCACCTAGCCGCCCCTGTCTCTTCCATTTCTATGACATTCTAATGCTCTAATTTGGTCATGTGAGGAGAAAACATATGTAATATGGGATTCATCCGAATAAAGATGGTGATTCAACACATGGGGGCTAATATGGTTGCAAAATGAAAAAGTACAGACACAATATGAGGGGTCAGTACATCCACAGCTAGTGAGCATGTCATGGAAGAAGACTTAATAAAATATATTTTAAAAGACCAGTGACAGAAAGAAACAAAGATTTTTTATCAGGGAATATGTCATAAAAGAACAGAGAAGAGAGAGTATCCAGGAGGCAGGGTGTGGTCAACAGTTCATATCAACTTCATGTGGAATGTGGTTTATTTTGATGATATTTCTACAGTCCATTACCCATTTTCCATTATCTGTAGCTTGTTTAAATAAATCAGGATTTAACAGTTTCAAATGTACTCCATACCGTTTCATCCATTATTTCTTTTCTTTCTTTCTTTTTTTTTTTTGAGGGGCAATTGGGGTTGAGTTGCACAATGTCACATAGCTTGTGTTGTGTCTGAGGCTGGATTTGACCTCAGGTCCTCCTGACTCCAAGGCCTGTGCTCTATTCACTGTGCCACCTAGTCACCCCCACCCATCATTTCTTATTCTTCTTCTTTCATATTAACTTATTTTTGTGTATGCACAGACAGCTGATTTAAGGATAACTCACATCTGTGGTGAATCTTCTCTTTGACAAATTATATTTCATTTTTATGTTGTTCAGTGATCATCATGTCCACAAGAATATTGAGTAGCAAAACACTGTTTTTCCCAGTGAAAGTATTCCTGATGTAGAGGCATGAGGTTTTTATATCAGACTGCAGTCTAAATCCAAAGTCTTTAGCATCTGCTTATCTTTCTATAGATCTTCTCATTCTTATCTATTCCTCCTTTTGCATTTAAGTACCTAGATATCAAAGTGTAGATTTGTATATTTTTATCAAGCAAATTGAAGAATCCCTTTACCTCTATATTCTCTTCAATGTTCTTGCATCAACTACAATTATTTTCTTTCTGGTCTTTTTTATTTTTTAGAAATACATACCATGAACACTTCAATATGAGATGACTAAATAAATGTCCCATGAAATGATGTTTCTTGATGCCTTTGGGCAGCAATAAAACCAATGTCACCAACATTTTTATTCACTTCTTCAAGGAAAACCTTATGATCCATCATTTCATTTAGTGAAACTTCCTTTTTTGTACTGGTTTTATTTATAATGAGAATTTCATTTGATGTTGTTCAGTTCCTCTAGTCATTGATCACTGTAAGAGTCATTAATCAAATGTGAGATCATGGGGATCTCACAATTAAAGTACCAACAGTCCATGAAAACTCTAATACCTATGTGGTTCACAGCAAGCTTTCCTCTTTATATGGCCCTCTGTCACTGCAGAAGTGAAGGGAGCAGGCATGCCTAGTGGCTATTTTATATTTTTTCTTTCTTCATATTGCACAAAGTCTTTCTCTGATGACTCTTCATAACTGGAGATGTGGGTGTGTTTTGGAAAGTAAAATTACAAGATAACATTAGTTCTACAAGTTTTATAATTCCCTCCTGAAATATGTTCCTAAATCCCAAGACTTCCCCAGTAGCTTTCTCAGCCTAAAAAATTCAGTCTACACCTATAGCCCTTTCCTCTAATTGGTCATTTCATTCTGGAAACTCCATTTTAAGGAAAATATCCAGGCCAGCAAAATTTACTCCTTTGTTATTGTCTGGATTTTTTTTTTTTTGCTTTTTGGAGGGCAATTGGGGTTAAGTAACTTGCCCAAGGTCGCACGGCTAGGTTTTTGTTTATGTGTGAGTTAAGTGGCTGAGGTCGGATGCAAACTCAAGTCCTTCTGACTCCAGGGCCAACACTCTACTTACTGTGCCACCTAGCCGCCTCTATTGTCTGGGTTTTGTCCTTGCTCTCTGGACTTCTTTCTTGATCATATTCACATTTAGGTAATGTTTTCCACCTCCACCATTCATTCTTAGCTTCATATTTTGTTTCCTTCCCCCACTGGATTACAAGTTCCTTAAGATTGAGGACTGTCTTTCTTTTTGCTTATATTTGTATTCTCAGCACTTAGTACAATGCCTGGCCCACAGTGAGCACTTGATAAAGACATTGACTTGGAAAGACTACAAGTATTTCCCCAACTATATATAGACCAGGTCCATTTCAGAAGGGCCAATATACAAGATAGAGACTCAATACCAATAATTTGGTTTCTTGGTGATGCATTTTTGGTCAATGCTACTCAGGAAAAAAAAAGAAAAAAACAAATTTAGATGTATATGAACCTTAGGCACTTCACATAATTAAACGATCATTTTGTTAAGATTCAAGAAAACTATATTCTAGCCCTATCTCAGAGAGTATCTATGTGTTCTTTGCAGTTGAACTAACCTCTCACGGTCTGTTTAATCATCTTTAAAATGAGCTAGATGAGTTTCTACAGTCCACTCTAGTTTTATGAATGTATGGTATTTGTTACATATTCTAAATTTCTCATGTCACAGATGTAGAAACTGAGGCACTAAGAGATTGGGTTGCTTGTCCATTGGGTTCTTTTATTTAAAATATTGATAGACTGGCATCAACATCTATGTATGGAATTTAGTCATTAAAATATGGTCATGACTTTTAACAGTGCTTTCAAAGAAACATAATTAGGAACTGACTTCAATACTTTAAGGATCCATGATTTCATCTTCATGAGGATTCCCCCTACCAATGAAGATCAGAACCTTTTCCATGTCATGGTAGATAGTTTCCTTAATTTCTGAGACAGAATAAACACACACAGAGAGATGACCAGCCCAGTTGTCTTGAACATATCTAAATATAGTGGGTCAGTTCATTGGATAATATCAATCATGTTCTTCATTGGGATGGCTAAGCTTATATTCTAACAATTTCCTAACCTTCCAGAACTTATCTTCTTCTGGTATAGCCTCTATTTGTCACCCTGTCAGACTAACTGGTCCATGCTTGAATCTGAATTCTGAAGTGACTATGCAAGAAAGATTTTTCAATTACAGATGAAAGCAAGGCTAATTGTGCAGAAAGACATGAACAGGTATCAACCTACCTTTTCCTTTTTCTCTGTACCCTCAGCACTAGACACAATGCTGGGCATATGGAAAGGGCTTGATAAATGCTTGCTTATTCATTAGTGCAGGTCTAGAATCAACTGTATTTACAATGCAGCATGGAAACCCTAAATGTTTTGCTACTTGAGAGTATAGCCCCTTCATCCATCTTTAATAGAGAATGTGAAGCCACAGTGGTATGGTTACCCCCAAATGCTGAGTAATTCATCATTCTCTGGTGGTGAGAGATTTTATCACTCTTTATCAAAAGGGCCAAAAGCCCTAAGGTTGCCCTAGGGATGATGACTGTAAGTTTTATCATTGCCTTATATTAGAGTATCCAGAAAAGATTCATATAGGATATATCTGAGAGAAGTTGAATAAGTAGGTGAAGTGAGGGGTGGGGGGATAAAACTATGTGAAGCTGATTCTTAGGAAACAGTAACTTAAGAAAGATAATGATGATGATAATGATGATGATAACATTTATATAGTATTTACAAAGCTTTGCATATGTTGAATTATTTGATCATGAATAATAAGAAGCAATTTATTCAACAATTGCAGCAAATAGAATGGTATTTACTGTGGCCAATGAAGTGAAAATTAATCTATATATAAATGCTAAATGTATTGTAAGGATTAATTTTACCCAATTGGCTTGGTATCTTATAATTATAGTCATTGGCACATTTGTCTAAATTTGAGCTGTGATTTTGTATCATAGCTCTCTATCATGTAACTATGTTAAATACCTTGCCATTTCAATGCATTCTATAGAAAAGATTTGTATCTTAAAATGTTATTCATTCTTCCTTCCTTTCCTTCCTAAAATAAATACAAAAATAAGAATAATTTCTAAAATAAAAATATTAGAAAGTAATAGTAGGGGTGGCTAGGTGGCGCAGTGAGTAGAGCGCCGGCCCTGGAGTCAGAAGGACCTGAGTTCGGATCCGGCCTCAGACACTTAATGCACACACAAATAAAAACCTAGCCGTGTGGTCTTGGGCAAGTTACTTAATCCCAATTGCCCTCCAAAAAGCAAAAAAAAAACCAAACAAAAAAAAAGAAAGTAATAGTAATTCTTAGTGAGTGATTAAAAAGATAGATAAATAATTATGCATAAATGGATAGAAAGAGAGAAAGAGAGTGAAAGAGAGAAAAAAGAAAGAGAGAGCAAGAGAGAAAGGAAAGAAGGAAGGAAGGAAGGAAGGAAGGAAGGAAGGAAGGAAGGAAGGAAGGAAGGAAGGAAAGAAGGAAGAAAGGAGAAAGAAAGAAAGAAAGAAAGAAAGAAAGAAAGAAAGAAAGAAAGAAAGAAAGAAAGAAAGAAAGAAAGAAAGAAAGAAGATTTGGAACATATAGCTAAATATTGTCTACATGTTCACAAAATACAAGATTATATCTAAGAGAAGAAAGTGAAAGATCTCAAGCAGAGATTTCAAATCCACAGCCCACAGGAAGGCTACAGCACTCCAGAGTGTGTCCCCAAACTAAGTTAAAACAAAACAGAGACAGTATTATCATTTAAACTAAGTCAATATGCAGCTGCAAGGATCCTTATTTATGGATTAGTGACCCCTGTTTCTACTTGTCTTTGAAACCATCAAGTTAGAAGAACTTCTCTCTTCTCTCAAGCCTTTTGGGAAACACTGAAATATTCCTTGATAGAAAAACAATAAGAACTTCAAAGGAAAAAAAATAAGGTTATTTAAAGAGATGAAACCTGTAACAGGAGCTTAGAGGATGTGAAAAAATATGACCCAAATGAAACAGGGAACATGGACATCTACAGTGATGCAATAGATAGATTGAAGGTGGAGCCACAATTCACAAAAGAGAAAGCAGTTTCATATGCTACAAACTTTAAACACACAGGGATCCCAAGGAGAGAAATCATCTAATATTGGTTAAAAGAAGAAAATTAGTAAAGGTTATTAAGAACACTTTGCTGTGATGTTTTAAGGTGTCAATATGTGGACTTAACATAAAAGGTCAGGTGCCTTTCTGGGCATATATCTAGAATTCAACACATCTTGAAATTTATAACTCCATAGTTGTCATTTAAATACTCTTTTCACAAAAATAAGTCTGTGTTCAGAAAGGTCTAGCACTTCTGGTGTGAGGACTTGCTGAGCCCCTTTCAGTGGTGCTCATTTGGCATCCACCTTTGGTGTCCACCTTTTACCCAGCTTTCACCTGTGATTCCAAGAAACTGTGGCATTGCCACAGGCACACCCTAGTAAACTGCCTTCTGAGATGGACTAAAGCATTTGGATGGTAACTGATAGACCTCAAACCTCTCAGTGATTTAGGAGCTGTCTCTCCCAAGCATGTAAAAACTTCCCCCAGCAGAATGGGTGGATGAGAACAATTTGTAACAAGTACCTTGAAGCTGGTTGAAGCATGTGTTGTGAAGCACTTAGAGACTGGTCAGAAATTAAAGATGCTAAGGTCATACCACTGCTTTCCATGTTAACCCCAGTTGTTTTGACTTATTCTTTACCACTGAATTGCAATGACTCAGGAAGAAAGTGTGGCTAAAGACTTTGCAATTCTGCCTTACTTAAATCCAATTCAGGCACGAGTCAAGACATCACCCTGTGATATCATTGGTCCAAAATGAAGGACAAACAACAACAACAACCCTTTTCTTTACTCAGATAACCTACATCTTATCTCGGGCCTTCATCATATGTCTCCTGAACCATCTTCCAGAAAGTTGACAACATGTATTTTTCCTAAACTAAAAGTTTGATTGCATCACACATACACAAATTAAATAAACAGAATTGACTCTCTTTTTCACCTAGGAGGAAAAAGAAGTATTTTTGTCTGGCCTTTGAAGATTTTCACAGACACTTCTCTCCCTACCTTCCTATTATTCTTACACGTTACTTCCCTTCATGTAATATATGATTCATTCATCTTAGACTACTTGCTATCCCTTGAACAAGACAGACTATCTCTCTTCTCCTTAACATCGACCGTCTCCAAATTGAAATTCTTTCTCTTTTCACTCTGACTCTACAGAATTCCTAGCTTCCTTTAAGACATAATGGTACAGAAGAAATGGAATCAGAACTGAGGTTCAAATCATTCTTCTAGTGTATACAATCTGTGTAACCTTTGCCAAGTAACTTTGCTTCCCTGAGCCTCTTTCCTTATCTGCAAATTGAGAAGATGGCATTTTCTAACTACTGATTTATCTTTCATATTTAGAACCACTAATCCAATTTTCTTATGATCTTATGACACGTAAATTCCTCTGACCTAATATTCTACAGTTGAAGTCAATCCAAGATTATATAAAAACAAATAGTTTGGGTGGCTAGGTGGCCCAGTGAATAGAGCACTAGCCCTAGAGTCAGTAGCAACTGAGTTCAAATCCAGTTTTAGACACTTAATACTGACTAGCCATGTGACCTTGGGCAAGTCACTTAACCCCAATTTTCCTGCTTTCCCCCCTCCAAAAATTAAAAAAAAAATGATAAAAAACAAAAGTTATATAAAGGAAATTCTGTGGCTGTATAGGGAATTCATTGACCAATTTTTATTATGAAAAGATATATAACAGAGAAACAAGAGCAGGTACCTGAGGACAAATATAAGAAAATGACATGTCCTTTAATAATAGTGTCAGAAGGTGTAACCAAGATGGTGGAGAAAAGTGAGGGACTCATCTGAGCTCTTACCCAAACATCTTTAAATAATGCCATAAAACAATTTCTGGAGCAGTAAACTCCACAAAAGGTAGGGTTGAAATACTTTTCCAGTCAAAGACAACTTAGAAGGTGAGCAGAAAAGGTCTGACATACCTGACATACAAGTGGAATAGAGTCCAGTTCAGGCTGCACCAACACAGACCAGACCCAGTACAGACCAAACACAAAAGACCAGGAGCAGGCCTTGGGAACCACTGAATCAGCAGCTGCAGCTAATTCCAGAGCTCAGACCACAGACACAACCACAGTGGCATTGAATAACTGATCAGAAAGAGAGTATAGGAATCTCTTTGCTGGAACTGAGGCTAGGACTCTGTTGCTTTGCCCATACTCAGATCTGGGTCACAGTCCTGGGTTGCAGTCCTAGGGCAAAGAGGAGTGTAGCCACAGTGGAGCAGGAGCTGTAACCACAGTTCCAAGGTGGAAAAGAGTTCTTGTGGTCGCTCATACATCAGAGCATAGGCCAGAAAATAGTAAACTCATTTCTCTTTAGATCATACCACCCTGGAAAAACTGAAAACTTACAGGTCCCTAGAAGTATCTCTGAAAACAGTTGCTTAAAACCTCTGATGCTTAGAGCCTTTCACCCTGGCAGCAGAGCTTGAATTCAACAAAGAATTAAAAGTAAAGAAATAAACTGGAAAAAAGGAGCAAACAACAAAAACCTTTTGACTACAGAAAGTTACTATGGTAACAAGGAAGGTCAAAACACACACTCAGAAGATAAGAAAGTCAAATCTCCTACATCCCAATTTTTCAAGAAAAAACATATATTGGTCTCAAACAACTAAGAATTCAAAAAGGATTTTGAAAAACAAGTAAAAGAGGTAGAGGAGAAAATGGGAGGATAAATGAAAATCATTCAAAAAAATCATGAAAAAATGAGTCAATAACTTGGTAGAGGAGATACAAAAAAATACTGAAGAAAATAACACTCTAAAAAAAGAATAGGGGGTGGAGCCAAGATGGCGGAGTAGAAACAGCTCATCCAAGCCACTCTGCTCCCAGATTCCCCCCAAACTATGTAAAAGGGGACTCTGAACAACTTCTGGAGCCCCAGCACCCACAGAATGACACAGAGAAGTTAACCTCCCTCTGAGGACAGCCCAGCAGCCCTGCAGGAAGGACCAGCGCAGCAGTCTGGGAGCCAGCAGTGCGCATCGCGCAGAGCGCACGAAGCAGAGCCGAGCAGGAGCTGAGGTCCCCGTGAGCCGAGGTTTTAGCACCAGGGCCAACAGCCGGCTGGAGGAACCCCAGAACACCAGTAGCTGTGGTGACTCCAGAATTATCAACATAGACATGCCTAGGACAAAGTAAGAGGTTAGTGTCCTATGGACTTTTTTTTTTTTTTTTTTAAGCAATTGGGGTTAAGTAACTTGCTCAAGGTTACACGGCTAGTCATTTGATTTATGCGTGGGTGCTCATTTTCTGAGGCTGGATCTGATCTCGGGTCATCCAAACTCCGAGGCCGGCGCTCTTACTCACTGCGCCACCTAGCCACCCCTTTAGGGCAATTGGGGTTAAGTAACTTGCCCAAGGTTACACGGCTAGGTTTTTGTTTGTGCGGATTAAGTGTCGGAGGCCGGCTCCGAACTCAGGTCCTTCTGATTCCAGGGCCGACGCTCTATTCACTGCGCCACCTAGCCGCCCCTTGTCCTATGGACTTTGGGACCGGTATTTGGGGAATGTGTCAGCTCCCTCCCCTGGGGGCTAGAAGCCGCTGAGGAGACACTCCATTTTGTAGTTTTCAGAGGCGGCTCCAGCTCCTGGCCTGCGAATTGTAGGGAGATCCAGCGATCAGTCTTGGGGGGTAATCGCTCTTGCTTTAACCTCCCTGGATCTAGATTGTGATCTAGGGTGTAAGTCGTGGGTGGGTTTACAGCTTGCCAGAAACAGAAGTTGCCCCCCACACGTTCGGGAAGAAAATTCCTCTAGCTGGCCTTAAAGCCATAGTGTGGCAACAAGCCCAAAAGTCAAGTAATTAAGTGGCAACATGCCAAGGCAAAGGAAACAGAAAAATGCAACCCTAGACTCCTATTTTGGGGGCATAGAGCAGGAAAAGGACTGTGAGGTCAGAAGACCTGCTCCAAAAGCCCCAGGGGAAAACATGAGCAGGTTGCAGGCCATAGAGGACCTTAAGAAGGACTTTAAAAAATCAAATAAGAAAAGTGGAGGAAAAATTAGAAAGAGAAATGAGAAGGATGCAGGAAAAGTATGAAATGAGGTCAACAGCCTGACTGAGGAAAACAACACCTTAAAAAATAGACTAACTCAAATGGCAAAGGATGCCCAAAAGGGCAATGAGGAGAAGAATGCCTTAAAAAGTCGAATTTGCCAGATGGAAAAAGAATCTCAAAAGTTCACTGAGGAGATTCATTCCTTCAGAGTTAGACTGGAGCAAATGGAAGCTAATGACTTTATGAGAAATCAAGATGCTGTTAAGCAGATCCAAACAAATGAAAGAATAGAAGGCAATGTGAAATATCTCATGGGAAAAACCACTGACCTGGAAAATAGATCCAGGAGAGACAATTTAAAAATTATTGGACTACCTGAAAGCCATGATCAAAGAAAGAACCTAGAAATCACCCTTCAAGAAATTCTCAAGGAAAACTGCCCTGATATTTTAGATCCAGAGGGCAAAATAGAGGTTGAAAGAATCAACCAATCACCTCCTGAAAAAGATCCCAAAAAGAAAACTCCCAGGAATATTATAGCCAGGTTCCAGAATCCCCAGATCAAGGAGAAAATACTACAAGCAGCCAGGAAGAAACAATTTCAATATTGTGGAAACACAATCAGAATAGCCCAGGACCTGGCAGCTTCTACACTGAGGGATAGAAGGGCATGGAATATGATATTCCAGAGGGCAAAAGAACTGGGAATGAACCCAAGGGTCACCTACCCAGCAAAACTGAGTATTTTTGTTTCAGGGGAAAATATGGTCATTCAGTGGAATAGAGGACTTTCAAGCATTCTTGAGGAAAAAACCAGAATTGAATAGAAAATTTGACATCCAGACACAAGAAGGAAGAGATGCCTGAGAAGGTAATCAGGGAAAAGAAATCAAAAGGAACTTATCAAAGTTGAACTATTTACATTCCTATATGGAAAACAATAACTGTGAGTGATGATATCTTTCTCACTATGAAAATAATGGAAGAAGGGTGTGTGGTCATATGAATACAAATGTGAATGTGTGTGTTTATGGATAGAGGGCATAGGTTGAATTTGTTGGGAAGGGAGAATACTCAAGGGATGAAATTATGAGGTGAGAGAGGAAAGTGGCAAGAGGAGATGGGGAGAGACAGGGTAGGGTAAACTATCTCATGTAGAAGAAGCAAGGGGAAGTGCTTGCAAGGGAGGGGGAGAATAGGAAGGCAAAAAAGGCAAAACCACATTCTCATTGAATTTGGTTCAGGGAGAGAATGACATACATACTAAATGGGATATCTCAACCTGCAGCAGAATAGGGGGAAGGGGGATGAGAGGAGGGATGATGGATGGGAGGGCATCCTTGGGGGGAGGGGAGGTTGGAAGTACCCACTATAGAAGAGGGACAGGATCATGTAGGGAATGGACCAGGTGGGGGGTGGGATGAGTGGAGGGAATTATAAGCAGCCCTGTACAATATATCTACTATGATAATGTTTTGCATAGCTCGACATGTACAACATATACTGAATTACTTATCTCCCCAGAGGGAATGGGTGACAAGGGAGGAAGGAAATGGATCTGAAATTCGAGGTCTTAAGATTAAATGTTTCAAATATTTATAAATACTATTATTAATACTCTTTTTCTTATAATTGGGAGATAAGATGTGCAGGCATTGGGACACAAAGATTCACCTTCCTCCAATGGAAAAGTCGAAGGGGGTATGGGAGAAGGTATGGGAGAGAGCAGATTGGAGGAAGTGATAACTTGTGGGACTGCTATTCTGGGAGGTTGGGTAGGGGAATAACGGGGGGAAAATGATTGTAACTCAAAATCTGGCGGAAATGAATGATGTAAAACAGAAGTTAATAAAGCATTTGTTTTAAAAAAAATAAAAATTAAAAAAATAAAATTAGATTGGAACAAATGGAAGTTAGTGACTTCATGAGAAATCAAGATACTCTAAAACAGATCCAAAAAAAAAAAAAAAGAAAAAAAAAGAAGGCAATGTGAAATATCTCATTGTAAATTCCAGAGTTACCAGGTCAAAGAGAAAATATTTCAAGCAGCCAGAAACAGTTCAAATATCAAGGAGTCATGGTCAGGAAAACACAATATATACTGTTTCTACATTAAAAGATCAGAAAACTTAAAATATTATATTCTGGAGGTCAAAGGAGCTAGGTTTACCAAGAATCACCTATCCAGCAAAACCAAAAATAATCCTTCAGATGTAAAACTTGATACTCAATGAAATAGGGGACTTACAAGCATTCTTGATGAAAAGACTGGAACTGAATAGAAAATTTGATTTTCAAATAGAAGACTCACAAGAAGCATAAAAAGGTAAACAGGAAAGGAAACTGTTGAGGGACTTAAAAACGGTTGAACTGTTTACATTTCTACATGTGATGATGATACTTGTAACTCATAATAACTTTCTCATCATTAGGGCAGTTAGAAGGAGTATATCTAAACAGAGGACACAGGTGTGACTTGAATATCAAAACACAATAAAATTAAGGGGTGAGAAAGAGGAATACATTGTAAGAAGAGTGAGAATGGGGGTAAATTATCTCACATAGAAGTAAGAAAAAGCTTTTTAGAATGAAGGGGAAAGTAGGGGAGGTGGAAGCAGGAGGTGAGTTAACCTTACTGTCATCTGAATTGGCTCAAAGACAGAATAATATATACATTCAGTTGGGTATAGAAATATATCTGAGCCAACAGGAAAGTAGGATGGGAAAGGGATAAGAGAAGTAAAGTTGATGGAAGCGTACATTGGGGGAGGCAGTATGTAAGAATAAAACACTTTTGAGGATAGACAGGGTTAAAAGGAGGGCAAGAATGGAATAAACAGGGGAAAATAGGATGGAGGGAATTTTCTGGTGGCAAAGAATTGGAAATTGATCAGATGGTGAAGAACTGAACTTACATGATCTGGTGCAAAGTTAAATGTACTGTGTACAAAGTAACATCAATATTGTAAGATGATTAGTTATGAATGACTCAGCTATTCTCAGCAATAAAACATCCAAGACAACCTCTGCAGGACTTAAGATGAAAAATACTATCCACTCCCAGAGAAGGAAATGATTGTGGCTGAATACCAACTGAAGTGTACTATTTTTTAATTTCTTTATTTTTCTTGATTTTTTTTTTGGTGTATGTTTCCTTTCACAATATGCCTAATGTGGAACTAGGTTTTGCAGATTCTACATGTACAACCTATATTGAATTGTTTGTATTCACAATGAGGGGTTATGGAAGAAGGTAGAAAATTTGGAACTCAAAGTTTTAAAAATGAATGTTAAAAATTATTTATTACATATAATTGGGAAAAATAAAATGCTGGATAAATTTAAAATAAATAAATAGTACTAAAAAAAATCAATAGTGTCAGAACCAAACCCCTGGAGAAGACAGGAGAAAATTCATTTCCCTCCCTTCCTAAAGAGGTGAGAAATAAACTGTGATGTAGAGTACTAACAAACTTCCAAGGATACTGAATGTGTTGATAACTTGTGCTGACCTGTGATAAATGTTTTATCTATTTATCCATTGCAAGATACTGCTCAGTATATTTGAGGGTGGGAATCTAAGGAAATATTTAGAAATATATTTGATATAAATTAAAAAGTATGAAAAAAAACAATGACAGTAACAATATAGCTCAGAGTAATAAGAGGCAAATGACAAAAAAAGAAACACATTAGAACAATAAAAAGTGGGAGGAGCTTTTAAATTATATTGTTGACAATAGAAAATTCATTGGCAGGGTGGATCATTCTTTGGAAGTAGCTAGAAAGAGAAAATTGTTGTATCGAAAGGAAATTTTGTTTACAAATTTTTCTTCAGATTTCATAACCAAGAAAAATTAACTCAGGAGTTGTAAAAATAGAATTTATATGGTTTTAGAGAGACCTGGAAGAAACCAGATTGAAATGTATTGGTGAAAAAAAGTAAGACAAAGAATATCTGGCTTTTTATTCTTCCCCTAACCAGCTCAACCACTTCTATTTGCATAGAAAAGAGGAATATGAGGAGCAGTCATAGGTTTGAACAGTTTCTTGAACATATCACTGATCTCCTTTTCCACTTGAAGGATCAGTACTGTTGTAATAGTTACCTAGTAATGTGGGGGTACAATAATATTGAAGAACTAAAACAAATTTCTGTCCATAAATTAAAAGGCAATTAAACTGAGAAACTCAGAAGAAATGTTAGAGGGGGAGGGAAGTTTAAAAAAGAATCAAATAGGGCTTCAACTAGGAGATTTAATTTTAGCTGCAGTCAGTGATACCACCGCACGAAGCCTAAATAAGTGGAAGAACTTCCTAAATAGATTGAGATAAGTAAGGACAACTGAGATTAGCTTTATCATAACTTTAAGGGAGAATAATGACTGGAAAAAAAAAAAAAAACTTCCTCGTTATTGGTTAAGGTAGCTGACTGAGAACAACTGTACTCTTCTTCAGTTAAGGAGAGGCTTCATAATCATAGCATCTCTGGCAGATAGAAGACAAATTAGCAAAGTCAGCCAAAGCAGAGATAGCATGTCTGATGGAAAGTAGTGAAGATACACAGTGAGGAATAATAGAATTCATTACTTGGGGAGGAGGGAAAGTCCAGCAAAGAGGAATATGATAAAACAGCAATTTTTCAGCATTAAAGACTTGATGTTCTTTTCTGTGAATGTGACCTGGTCATGTTTTCCATGTATGACATGGTTTCTATTCAGATCTACTCTTTTCATTGACTACCTGTGTTTTTATCGGAGATAAGTTTCATTGAAGATCTCAGATTTCAAGTTTGATGTGTGAGGAGGAAGGCAACATATTCAAACAAAGGTTGATAACTTGACTTAGTTTATTGGCACAATTTTGCAACTTATCATTAAAAGTATAGTTAGTGAGTTTTAAAAGGAAAGCTGTGACTGCTAAGAGTACACAAGGAATACTCAAGAACTATTCACATCACATTTACGTCATTTCCTTTTCTTTACAAAAGTAATGTTATAAAAATGCATAACTGAATTTCATCTAAGTATTTCAGCCTTTTGGGTAAACCTGGTGGTAAACTAGAAACATGGACTAGATAGTTATATGAATTTGTAACTGTGTTCAAAAAATCTAGATTAACAACAGTTGATTTAGTCCAAAGTATAGATAGCAGTTTAAACAAATGTACAGCATATACAAAATGGCTCTACTTCATACTGAATTACAGTCAGGATCAAAAAGAAAAAGCTCCATGCTATATGATTTAATTTAATGAAGAATTGATATGCTAATGAAAAAGCTAGATTGATTTAAAATGTTTTAATAAAGGTATGATGCCCAGAATGAGAAAGGTAGTATAGTAGCTCTTTTTTTCTCCTCTCATTTGATCATTCCTAGAATATCACAGCAAGTTCTGCAATTTTCCCAAGGACACTGCCAAACATAAGCAGGTCCAGGAGGGGTAGAACAAAAGAGTGAGAAGGTTGGAAACAAGGTCTTATGTGAATGGGTTGAAAAGCAATGGGATATTTTAGCCTAAAGCAGAAGGAACTTGGGAGGGTCAAGATAACAATCCTGAAGTATTTGAAGGAATATGACAAAAAAGATGGATTCAATTCCTTGTGTTTGACTCAAGATGGGAGAGCTTAAACCAATGGGTCAAAGTTTTAAAAGAAGCAAATTCCAGTTTGATGTAAAGAAAAGTTTTCCCCATAAACAATTAAAGGTATAAAAATCTAAAAAGAGTTGTGTCAGGTTGTCCTAATAGGTAGTGAACTTCATATCTCTAGAGTCCTACAGCATTTTTTTTCTTGTCTTAGCCATCACATCAATAATATCACAAAAGAGAAATATTTTCATTATGTCATATTCTGGCCTTTTGCTCCAGTAAGAAAATAAAAGCTGAGAATTACTATGAAATTACTTGTTTTGCCAATACAAAAAATTCTAAATATATTACAAATATCCTCTGCATGAAAATTGATAGTGTCACATAAAACAGTCTTAATTTAAGAGGAAGGTTGGAAACAGAGTCTAACCTTTTCTTTTATTAACACCAAAGATAAGAAATAACATCACTTTAAAAAATTCAAATTTTATGCATTACCAGACTCTGTTATATAAAATGTTAAATACTTTACCCTTCTGGTAGAGAAGGTAGAAAGGAAAGGGTAAAGGGGAGAGGGAGGGAGTAAGATATAGGCATACTTCAGTAAAAAATAAAAATAACTCAGTTACACAAGGCTTTAAAATTTCCAAAGCATCCACATTCTCTCTCTCTCTCTCTCTCTCTCTCTCTCTCTCTCTCTCTCTCTCTCTCTTTCTCTTCTTCCCTCCATTTAATATATAATATATGGACATACATATATGCATACATACATTTATATGCATATATACATAAGTATATATAAGTGCATATGAGTATAAATATATACATATATATGTATATGTAATTTGATCCTCACCATAAGTATGAACAGACTGAAAGTCATGTCATTTGAGGACTGGTTGAAAGAAATGGAATTGTTTAGAACAACCATATTCAGTAGGTGCTACAATTATCTTTATTTTAGAGATGAAGAAACTGAGGCATAGAGAGGCTAATTAAGTCACTTACCCAGAATCATATAATCTGTATCAAAATTTAGATTTGAACCGAAGTCTTGGTAACTCTAAGTCTAGCACCCTATCCACTATGCAATACCCCTCTCTATGCATAGAAAAGAAAAAAAAGGGCAGGGTAGGAAGTGGAGGAATATACTACACAGAAGAAAGAACAAATGAGAAATAAAAAAGAAATATGTGGAAACAAAAGATAATTTTAGTTATCAAATCAGATAATTTGGGGGGAGGTTAATATTTAAATCTAGTTGCTGGTTCAACAAATTGGTGTGACAGTGTTTAATTTGAAGTTCTTTTCACTCCAAGTGTTTGCTTTATGCCTGAAAAAAAATATTATGCTCCCTTCCTGAAAACATTTATCCAATTTTTCCACAATTATCAAAAGTCATTTAAATTTTCTTTATACATACATTGATAGTACTTTAAACAAATGCTTTATTAACTTCTGTTTTACATCATTCATTTCCACCAGATTTTGAGTTACAATCATTTTCCCCCCATTATTCCCCTACCCAACCTCCCAGAATAGTAGTCCCACAAGATATCGCTTCCTCCAATCTGCTCTCTCCCATACCTTCTCCCATACCCCCATCGACTTTTCCATTAGAGGAAGGTGAATCTTTGTGTCCCAATGCCTGCACATCTTATCTCCCTATTACAAGTGAAAGAGTATTACTAATAGTATTTATATATATTTGAAACATTTAATGTTACGACCTCGAATTTCAGATCCATTTGCTTCCTCCCTTGTCACCCATTCCTTCTTGGGAGATAAGCAATTCAGTATATGTTGTACATGTCTAGCTATGCAAAACATTATCATAGTAGATATATTGTACAAGGCTGCTTATAATTCCCTCCCACTCATCCCACCCCCCACCTGGTCCATTTCCTACATAATCCTGTCCCTCTTCTATAGTGGGTACTTCCAACCTCCCCTCCCCCCAAGGATGCCCTCCCATCCATCATCCCTCCTCTCATCCCCCTTCCCCTATCCTGCTGCAGGTTGAGATATCCCATTTAGTATGTATGTCATTTTCTCCCTGAACCAAATTCAATGGGAATGTGGTTTTGTCTTTTTAGCCTTCCTTATTCTCCCCGTCCTTTGCAACCACTTCCCCTTGCTTCTTCTACATGGGATAGTTTACCCTACCCTGTCTCTCCCCATCTCCTCTTGCCACTTTCCTCTCTCACCTCACAATTTCATCCCTTGAGTACTCTCCCTTCCCAACAAAATCAACCTATGCCCTCTATCCATATATAACTGCAACCATATACACACACAATCACATATGTATTCGTATGACCACACCCCCTTCTTCCATTATCTTCATAGTGGGAAAGATATCATCAGTCACAGATATTGCTTTTCCATACAGGAATGTAAATAGTGCAACTTTGATGAGTTCCTTTTGATTTCTTTTCCCTGATTACCTTCTCAGGCATCTCTTACTTCTTGCGTCTGGATGTCAAATTTTCTATTCAACTCTGGTTTTTTCCTCAAGAATGCTTGAAAGTCCTCTATTCCACTGAATGACCATATTTTCCCCTGAAACAAAATACTCAGTTTTGCTGGGTAGGTGACCCTTGGGTTCATTCCCAGTTCTTTTGCCCTCTGGAATATCATATTCCATGCCCTTCGATCCCTCAGTGTAGAAGCTGCCAGGTCCTGGGCTATTCTGATTGTGTTTCCACAATATTGAAATTGTTTCTTCCTGGCTGCTTGTAGTATTTTCTCCTTGATCTGGGGATTCTGGAACCTGGCTATAATATTTCTGGGAGTTTTCTTTTTGGGATCTTTTTCAGGAGGTGATCGGTGGATTCTTTCAACCTCTATTTTGCCCTCTGGATCTAAAACATCAGGGCAGTTTTCCTTGAGAATTTCTTGAAGGGTGATTTCTAGGTTCTTTCCTTGATCATGGCTTTCAGGTAGTCCAATAATTTTTAAATTGTCTCTCCTGGATCTATTCTCCAGGTCAGTGGTTTTTCCCATGAGATATTTCACATTGCCTTCTAATCTTTCGTTTGTTTGGATCTGCTTAACAGCATTTTGATTTCTCATAAAGTCATTAGCTTCCATTTGCTCCAGTCTAACTCTGAAGGAATGAATCTCCTCAGTGAACTTTTGAGATTCTTTTTCCATCTGGCAAATTCGACTTTTTAAGGCATTCTTCTCCTCATTGCCCTTTTGGGCCTCCTTTGCCATTTGAGCTAGTCTATTTTTTAAGGTGTTGTTTTCCTCAGTCAGGCTGTTGACCCTCATTTCATACTTTTCCTGCATCCTCCTCATTTCTCTTTCTAATTTTTCCTCCACTTCTCTTATTTGATTTTTAAAGTCCTTCTTAAGGTCCTCTATGGCCTGCAACCCACTCATGTTTTCCCCTGGGGCTTTTGGAGCAGGACTTCTGACCTCACAGTCCTTTTCCCGCTCTATGCCCCCAAAATAGGAGTCTAGGGTTGCATTTTTCTGTTTCCTTTGCCTTGGCATGTTGCCACTTAATTGCTTGACTTTTGGGCTTGTTGCCACACTATGGCTTTAAGGCCAGCTAGAGGAATTTTCGTCCGGAACGTGTGGGGGGGCAACTTCCGTTTCTGGCAAGCTGTAAACCCACCCACAACTTCCACCCTAGATCACAATCCAGATCCAGGGAGGTTAAAGCAAGAGCGATTACCCCCCAAGACTGATCGCTGGATTTCCCCACAATTTGTAGGCTGGGAGCCAGACCTGCCTCTGAAAATGACAAAATGGCATGTCTCCTCAGCGGCTTCTAGCCCCCAGGGGAGGGAGCTGACGCATTCCCCAAATACAGGCCCCAAAGTCCATAGGACAGTAACCTCTTACTTTGTCCTAGGCATGTCTATGTTGATAATTCTGGAATCGCCACAGCTCCCGGTGTTCTGGGGTTCCTCCAGCCGGCTGCTGGCCCTGCCGCCCTGGATCTAAAACCTTGGTTCACGCGGACCTGGGCTCGGCTCGGCTGGGCTCCTGCGCTCTGCGCGCTGCCGGCTCCCAGACGGCTGCGCTGGTCCTTCCTGCAGGTCTGCTGGGCTGTCCTCAGCGGGAGGTTAGCTTCTCTGTGTCGTTCTGTGGGTGCTGGGGCTCCAGAAGTTGTTCACAGTCCTTTTTTACATAGTTTGTGGGGAATCTGGGGCAGAGAGGCTTGGAAGAGCTGTTTCTACTCCGCCATCTTGGCTCCGCCCCGATAGTACTTTAAATGTTACTTTTAGTGCAGGATTGTTTAACCATTAATTTTAATTTGACAAACATTAATCAAAGGCCTACTAAGTGCATGTCTTATGGACAGAAGTTAATGAATATTCCTTAAATCCTATTAAATAAACTAAAACTAGATAAGGATAGGCAGCAGTTTCTGGTAGTTATGGACAACTGGAATTGATTGAATGATGGCTTATGAGAAAATAAATTTTGTTCATGCTGGATTACACAAATTAAATGGCTATTTATTTAAACATTCTGAACACATGGCTTTTCAAAATACATTAATGCTATGAATATGTTAGTAGTGTTTTTTTTAGTTTAGCACCAAAATTCTCTTGATTTTGTTAAATACCAATAAAACATACATTTGCATGTATCAATGTTTACATTTGAAATTAAAAGTTAATTTAGTTTCTATTCTTAAGGATAAAACAAGTTGTAAAATGAGAAGTATTTATTTCAGGAATAAATGAATCATTGTATCATAGATCTATTGGATAATAGACATAAAGAATTATAAAAGACAAGTTATATAATTGATGTCATTAAAGACATACTAATGTGGGGTGACTAGGTGGTGCAGTGAGTAAGAGCGCCAGCCCCAGAGTCAGAAGGACCCTGGGATTGGTTCTGGCCTCGGATACTTAATACCCACACAAAAATAAATGGCTGTGTAACCTTGAGCAAGTTACTTAACCCCAATTGCTTAAAAAAAAAAGGCATTCTAATGTATGGGCTCCAATGGAACTCCATGCAACATCCAGAGGATCAGACCCCTACAAATATATACAAAGAAGTATATTATGACCATCTACTATTTCAGATCTTAACAAATATTTGTAAAAAAAATACAATGATTTAAATAATAGTCAGATAGATTTAGTGAAATAAATAAGCTTAGGAAAAATGAGCAATTTCAATATGAAACCAAAAGATCATAGACTCAAAATTGCAGACTTCATTGTTTTCATTTTATTGATAAGGAAATAGGTCCACAAAGGTTACATGACCTGTCCAGGGTCATACAAGGAATAAATGACAAGATTCAAATAATCGAATCATGATGCTAGGTGCAAAGCTCTAAAGAAGTTAGTAAAGAACTATATGAGCTCAAGATCTTTGACATTTTAAAACTAAAGGTCAGTAAACATATAACTCTATGCTTCTGGGTATGCCTGGTTCCATTTAAAAGAAGAAATTATTTGATTTTCAATCTTCTAGTGTGCTCTAGGATCATTCATTTCAAGGTGCCAAATGCCTGGGTCCCATTCTCTCTCCTTTCCTCCCCTCCTTTTACTTTCCCTTCCCTGCCCCTCCTTTTTTCTTCCCATCCCTCTCCTGAACTTATGCAAAGCTAAGAGATAAATTTATACAATAGTATAAAGAAACACCCACAAAGACAACATTGAAAGGCTTTACAACTCTGATCATTGCAAGATAGAACAGAAATTCAAAGGACTGAAGAAAAACAGGCCACCAATTATTATGAAAGAGTAGGTGAGGGGTGGCTAGGTGGCGCAGTGAATAGAGCACCAGCCCTGGAATCAGAAGGACCTGAGTTCAGAGCTGGCCTCCAACACTTAATCCACACAAACAAAAACCTAGCCTTGTAGCCTTGGGCAAGTTACTTAACCCCAATTGCCCTAAAGGGGCAGCTAGGTGGCACAGTGAGTAAGAGCGTCGGCCTCGGAGTTGGGATGACCGGAGATCAGATCTGGCCTCAGAAAATGAGCACCCACGCATAAATAATAATGACTAGCCTTGTAACCTTGAGCAAGTTACTTAACCCCAATTGCTTTAAAAAAGAAAAAAAAGAAAGAGTAGGTGAACTTGAAATTCAGAATTAGGAAAACATTTTTGTTTGTTGTCTATGTGAGAATAATTTTTGCTAGAATATGCATATGTGCTAAAATTTGTGTTGTTTCATTTTTCGGGTTTGTTTGGGATTTTTACTGTTTGGAGAGTACAAGTGAAGGAACAAATAACAAATATTTCTAAAATTAAATATTAATTAATTATTATTAGAAGTTTCTTAATGAGAAAGAGTTGGTGAAATCTGTTAGCACAGTGTCCTGATCTAGCCAAAGTAATTGATTGGTCAAAAGACAATAGATTTTGTTTACCTCCAGCAATATTCACAATAGCCATAATAATTAGTAATAATCTTTGCAGAGTACTTTAATCTACTATTTCATTTCATCTTCAAAACAAGCCCATGATATAAGTGTTGTTATTATCTCCATTATATATATACTTGGCCAACTACAGCCACAAAAATGTTATGTCAGAGGTGATACAATTTTGAGGGCATTGAGAGAATGATTACCAGGGTATCAGAAGAAGGGGAGGATATGAAGGATTTCTGGAGGAAAAACTCAAATATTCTTCTCATTCTGCTTGCCTCCTCCAAAAAAAGGTAACTTTGAGAATGTACATTTAAGTTATATAATAAGTATGAAAATAATAAGTATATGAATATATAAGTATAATATAAGCTATATTGTGACTTCTTTCACATTTCTATAAAATTTCTATGACAATAAACTAGACATGGATTGAGGACAGCCCTGATGAAATTATGAATAACAAAGAGCAAAGCTTTTGAGAACTTTGTTCTATAAAAAGCAAAGCTTTAAAGTCACTTAATTGAATAGGTTAGAAAAGTAGAAAGTCATGCAGTGATTATCATCATCATTATTATTATTATTATTATTATTATTATTATTATTATTACATTTGTAATCATTTACAAGAGTTTGGCTTAACCCATAGGTAAAAAAAGTAGATAAAAATCCTTATTGTTCTGGTTATGTGATGCAGTTGGATGGATAATCCATAGAGTTGCCTGACAGGTAGCTCTGTTTTGGACAGACATTGTATAATATTGGAGCTCAGCCCAGATTTGAACTAAAGAGTGACAGACTGGCTCCAAAATATTACCAACCAAGAATTATACAAGATAAGTTATATAAGTGATGTCATAAAAGACATACTAATGTATGGGCTCAAATGGAATTCCATGCAGCATCCAGAGGATCAGATATATAAAAGAAAAATATTGTGACCATCTACTATTTCAGATCTTAACAAATATTTGTAAAAAAAAAAAAGATACGAGCATTTAAACAATAGTCAGATAAATAGATTTAGTGAAGTAAACTAAGGGAAAATGAGCAATTTCACTCTGAGACCAAAAGAAAGCATGATTATTTTCAAATTAAATTCATGAGTTTTATTTCCAATCTATATAAGAAAACCAAGTGTTTCTTGAAGACCTATTTTCACTTTAAGAGGTGTATCTTTTTCCTCTTAATGTAGTTATTTTCTCTCTCTCTCTCTCTCTCTCTCTCTCTCTCTCTCTCTCTCTCTCTCTTTCTTTGCTAAAGCTGACACTGTACTTACAGGCCATCATGTGACCAAATGAAAACAAGTAATAGTCTTCCACAATAAAGAATTTGACTCTCCTGAGGATTAGAGTTTAGTGAGCAGCCTTGACATTGTGTCTGCATGAAGTTATAGGTTCAACTAGTTTTCTCAATTAACTAAATTAACAAGCTAATATTACATGGTAGAGAGCCATTGACCAGTTTCAGAAAGGACAAATGTAAATCTTGTAAGCCCATTGTACCACATGTCAAGTCGAGGGAGCTATTTGAAAGACTGACCTAAGAAATTCCAACTAAATGAAGTTGGATAGAAATAGAAAGTTACTTTTCTTTGCAATGGTTTCAGGCTAAACATTTAAATTTCCATGTAGAATACAGCTGTCTTTGTGCTGGAAATAAGAAAGATAAAGACTGTTGAAAATAGCTAATATTTGTATAAGTGTTGGAGAATTCCCTGTGGCTTTTCCATTGATTGCATGTAATTGACACGGTACTTCCTGGGACTCCATTAGTCTGCAACTTTAGTGAAAGCCCTAAGGGAGATTCTAGCTCTTTGGGAGGTCCTCCCAAATAAATGGTGGCTAGACAACAAACGTGGTCAGTGTATACCAGAAGTGAAAGTACTATACATAAATGGTATTTTTATATAGAATGTAAATATCCAGGGTAAATTAGCCTAATAATGTATACATTCATACTGAAAGAAAGAAATTACTGACTGGGGGTGGAATTGGAGATAATACTATTAATAGTGAGTAATCAAAAGAAATTTGGTTTAGCTAAGAAAGTAAAAAGAGGGGAAACAATGTTTGAATCTGAAAATTAACCAATTCTCATTTTTATTAGAGTAGGAGAAATTTTAAATAGGATAAAGTATATGGACTAGTTTCTTCAATTATATAACTCAATATATTTTAATCTTTTAAAATGAAATTTCCTATTCTACACAATAATTTTACATTCTTTCAGGCTATTTATTAAATATTCCCTACAAGGACTGAAATTAATTATGACATAATTACCCTTGAAACAGTTTCTTTTCTTTCTGAAGGAGGAAGTGTGGACAAAATGTACATTTAAATAAGCAAATACAAAATATACACAAATAACCTTCCTTATGAGAAGCAATTATAGTATCTTAAAGCTGGAAGGGATTTTAGAGATTATGTACATCAATTCTCTTCCCATATACTGTGGGTGGAATTGAAATCTTACTGAACTTGAACTCATATACTCAGCAAAAAAATTCCATACAATGAAATCATCTGATCTGTTAGAATTTATCCATCTAGACCACTTAATAATTATTGAATGATTTGAATTGCCAACCATATATGGAGATTGCTTTCCCAGTGATCACAATTGTGAAAAAAAATCCCATGTTTCTCTGATAAAGGCCTTGTTTCTCAAATATGTAAAGAACTGAGACAAATTTTATAAAAATAAGAGTCATTCCCCAGGTGATAAATGGTCAAAGGATATGAACAGACAATTTTCAGATGAAGTAATCAAAGCTATGTATAATTACATGGAAAAAATGATTTAAGTCACTATTGATTAAGAACTGCACATTAAAACAACTCTGAAGTAGCACTCCCACACCTATTATATTTGCTAACAAGAGAGAAGAGGAAATTGAAAAATATTGGAGGGGATATGGGAAAATTGAGACGCTAATGCAGATAGTAGCAGTTGATGAGGGAAAGCTAAGTTTTTTGTTACTCCCAAGTTAGATTAATTCAGGTTTAATTAGATCCCAAAGCTAAAGTTTGTAGATTATGTTTAAATTAAATCTAGAGAACTATCTTTACATATGTGCACATGCACACATGCACACACGCACACACACACACACACACACACACACACACACACACTACATCTGACATCAGGGCAATTGTTTTAAACTCCAAAAATAAGTATTTTTTGGTCTTTTGAGACACTTTGATCAGGACCTTAATGTTATAACCTTAAATGCCATTGCTTTAGAATTTCAGCAATTTGTTTAAAATGTATATTAACTTTAAAAACTGGGTTTTTTATATAAGTAATGTCTGTGAAGGGTGTGAGAGGAATGTAGCTTTCTTGATTTTTAGATTTTTAAGTGTTAAATCTCTCCCGAGTCTAAAAAGTGAAGAGAAGCTGGGCAAAAGCGGGTGTGGGGGGAAGAGAATATGATTTTTAATTTAGAAAACTATGTTAATTAGGCAATCAAACCTTTTGCAATCTGTTACAATTTGAAATTGGGACTAGCCAGAACCCCTCTCTTGTGTTTCAACAGGAACATAAGCCACTGTGTGTATCCTTGAAAAAAGTGCAATTATTAAAAACATCTAAATGGATTTTTTTTTTTTTAGAATTTGTCCCACAAGCTTCTTCCTTTATTCAAACTAGGAATAGACAGTGCAGGTTTCTACCTCCTTTTGGGATAATGAGAGATTTGGAGTTCTTTGATCTTCTAGAGAGCACCAGAATTGTGTTATATGCAGATTCATGGAAGGAATCCCCTGGGTTGAAATTAGCTCCATAGCCCAAGAAAAGGGTTGTTTAAAACAGCAGTTTAATAATAGTATGTATAATCTGGGATATGGTTGAAATGTAAAGGAAAGTGGAGATAGTCTGGGTTTGAATGATTGAATTGAGATGAGAATTGAATTAAATTGAATTAGAAATAAAGGTTTGAGTGAAAATACAGGAGATAAAAAAAGTGGTTTGGGGACAAATGGGGGCAGGTAGCAGCAAGCCCATGTGATCCAAACTGCGCCCTCCTCCCTCCAGTCCTTGGATAGTTGTTCTTGGGGCCCTTGTGCCAGTTTCAGATGGTTTAAGCATGTTGAGAGGATGTGAGGAAGTTTGATTTTAAGTAGAAAGATTGAAAATGAAAATTTTGTAGCTTCATTTCAAAGCCAATTAGACAAAGTTATGGAGGACTAGAAGGAATCAAACTGAGTTTTAAGCCCTCTTGTTATATACTGTCACTTTACAAATATTTTGGCAGTAGATTAGTTGGAAATAGTGAACCCCATGAAATACTTGGAAAAATAGCCCTTATGTAAAATATAATACTAAATAATTGAAATTATAAATTGAGGTTCTGTAGGATAACATTTGGAAAATAGATCCAGGTGTAATTGAATTTATTCTAGCCTCATTTTAAGTAAAATTTATTGTTATTATGCCATGTCGGCAAACTTGTTAGCTGTGTGGTTTTAAGCCATGTTGCCCCAGTTATGTGACTTGTAGTGAGCATAAAGATAATGGTTAAAATTAACTTGATAATTTATTGTGTTAGGAATATTGATAAAAATGTGAAATCTTGCATTCTTTTGGCTTACAGATTTGATTTTTAAAAGACTGGTATAATAATAATAATAACCAGTAGCAGATTAGTAACTGAGTTGGGCATAAGATTTCAGGACCTAGCCCCATGGTATGTAGTTAAAGTGCAGTGATTTGATTTCAATTCAGAATTAGAAATTATAAAAAAAAAAAGACTTTTATAAATCAATCAGTAACCAGCTATAGCCTAAGAGTAAAGTTAGATAATCATCTCTTAATCATGTCCACCCACCTTTCAGGATAAATCTGTAGGAAGGCCTTATTAAAGCTAAGGATACATAAATATTGGCGGTTAAAGATATTAGTCATTGTGATTTGTGATTATTATATAAAATCTTAAATGTTTCCTTGTACTGTTCAATTATTTAATTATTATTTAAGACAGCTCTGAAAGTTCTGAAGGTTTCTACCCAATGAAAATGGCCACACCTGCCAGCAGTAGATGAAATTTCTTAGGTCTCTTTGCCTGGGCCAAAAGCAGCAGTAGAACTTAGAGTCTTAGATTATTTTAGCCCAGAGCATTTCAGTAACCAGATAATAACAGGTGTGATTTCAAGCTGTAAAACTTCACATGCATTTCCTAGGATATGCAGCTTGAAAATCCTGGGAAGATGGTAATGGAGAGCTAGAGTGCTTAGTGTAGGTCTTATCTGATAACTCTCAAAGGTAAAAAAAAAGACAGGGGACTATTGCTCTTTAACGAAGTAGAGGAAAAGGTTATTCAGAGGTGGAAATTGTCACCATGATTCTTAAAAAAAAGGTACTTTATGGATAATAATCTTTTCTTTTAAAGTGCTAAGAGTATAAGGCTTTAAAAGTTAAAATGTTACCATTAGTGATTATAAATCCAGATTTGATTTGATTTATGTCAAAATATGTCCTGAAGGAAATAAGAATGGTCTGAGGATGTTCCCCTTATTGGGATTATTATGGTCAATTACAACCTAACACAGAAAAAAACTGTTATTTGGTATTGAGAAATTATTAGCTGTATGGCCCCAAGAAAGTCCTATTTATCTCAGTTTACTGTTCTGTAAAAGGATAATAATAAGAACTTCGCAACAACTCTGGTGCCCCCCCACCCCACCCCATTACCATCCTCCTGGGAATTACAAGCTGCATATACTAGGAAATGCATATGAAGTTTTACAAACAGTTTGAAATCACACCTGTTATTATCAGGTACGCTGAAAATGTGATTGTAAAGTGTTTGGCATAGAACAAATGCTATCTGAATGTTAACTGTTTTATGAGATGTAATTGCTTTATACTTGGAGTATCACAGCTAAACACACAGGTAACACATACTACGCCAAGTATAAGACAGGTGGAGACACTGGAGGGCTGCTAGCAGGTGTTCTATAACAGGTTCTTTTTTTATCCTGGCAGACAGGAAGACAGGAATGGCATCATAATAAAGGGTTAAATAAGCTTACTTTATTCCAGCCTAGTCTAAGGGATTGCTGATAATGGAAGCACCAACTTCTACAACTTTCCCTAATTACTCTTCTCATAGGTACAGGTGAGAATATTGTACACACTGCAACTCCTACACATCCCCTAAGCCCTAAATGGGGGTCTGTTGAGGAAAGCACACATAAACAAATCCCACCAAGCTTTGATGAGGGCCAACCAAAGCACACACAGCATTCCAGCTTGTGTGTTCAGATTCTCCACATATGGACCAGTGCCCACTTAATTTGTAGGGCAGCAGACAAAGATAAAGGCAATTCACCAGAAATAGCCTCACAAGTTTACATTAACTCATCATTATATCACACTGCACAGTCTCAATGGGTAGTTACAATATTAATGTTAATAACAGTTATCGTTATATAATTCTGTGCAAGTCGAGTGGAGATACTTACAAGTCATGGGTCTGGGAATTAGAGATTGTTATGGCCATGGATCATGAGAGCTAAAATCTTAAAAAGAATACTAAAAATTCACCTTAGGGGCGGCTAGGTGGCGCAGTGAGTAGAGCGTCAGCCCTGGAGTCAGAAGGACCTGAGTTCAGATCCGGCCTCAGACACTTAATGCACACACAAACAAAAACCTAGCCGTGTGACCTTGGGCAAGTTACTTAACCCCAATTGCCCTCTAAAAAAAAAAAAATTCACCTTAGACTCACAAATATCCACTTTACAACTTGGTAACTTTATATGGGTTTTTAGATGTGATCAGTATACAATAGCAGTGGTAATGTGATGAATGATTTTCTGTGTAAGGTAAATTGAAGCACATCCAACTAAATGAAGGTCACTTGACTTGTAATTGGTTTTGTTTCAAGTTTTAAAACATGATATTGTTGATAGCATTATATTTCTAAATTTTCTTACATTGTGTAATTTGGCAAACAATTTTATCACCTATGTTGTTAGATAAACACTTTGAGCTGTAAGTGGTGAATGGGGAAGGTGAAAAACCTTATAGGCGGGGGGAGAGAGCTTGAGTGCGTTAGGGTATAAATTCTTGTTCTGTCTTCTGTAACATGCCTCATTCTGCTGGTTCATACTGACACGCTCTTCTCCAGACAACTGAATAAACTTCCTGTTTCTTCCTCAAGATACCTCTGACTTTTCATTTTTCTTGGGTAGGGGATTTTTGGAGTCCCCATACCCCACACAGTGGGAAAGATTTTGTTATTTCAATATGAATTTATAGTCATTCTATGACCTCAACAAAGGTTAAAATTAGTGTTTGAACTTTATATGCATAAGATGCAATTCCTGAAGTAGCTTGTTCTTTCAGATTGAGTATAGAGAAGGATAAACAAGTTTGAGAAATAAAGATGCAAATCTATTTAGTAGCAAAGAGTAGTAACTTAAGAGCTATCTTGTGTTATATTAATGAGAAATCTGATTTTACTTACCTTTGTTATTTTATCTTGAATTAGAACACTTGTAGAAATGTATGCAAACCACTTAAGATTAGATTTAAAGATGTTTCCATTGTTTAAAGGGAATCTAAAAGCAGTAGCATTTTTCTGTGATAAATCTCTTAGTGTTACCACTGTGAAATTATTGTCAGATATGGAATCCTTAAGAGCTGAACCCACCAGAATCTCTGATAACTGGAACTTGCTATTCAAGACCTTATATTACTATTAACTCACTTTATTCTGGATCTGATTCCAGGTATTACTGATCATCAAGGAATGCTGTTGTGAATGATCTATGATGTCAGAAACTCTATGGGGATTTGCATCTATGAATTGAAGGGAAATATTCTCATGGGAAAGGCTAGGAGAATGACTATTGGCATGAGCTGAGGTAGTAGTCTCCTGACTCAATTTCCAAAATATGACACATGGTTATGTCCTTCCTGGTTGGCTTTAAGCCTGGTTCAGTGCAACTGGACATCTACATAACTTTTGCCTAGAATTGACATACACAGTTATGTCCCTATTTTAAATAGCAATTTCTATAATCAAAAAGTTTCATAAGCACAATATTAAGTCTATTAAATAATAGATTGATAGTAGAACATCTCTGAGTTGCTATAGTAAGATACAAGTATAAGATTTGGCCTAGAATCTTAGTCCTTTCAATATTTCAAACAACTAACTAAATTATTTAGCCTTGACATATGTTGCTAGTTATATATTCCTATGTAAGTTAGGGTCCTTTAATTATTTATAATAGTATGAGGATAATTAGGTCAAAGATTTGTGAAGCCAGCATATGATTCTGTTTTTTAGTTATTGTCTCAATTCTGTTACAAATAGTTATCTTCTATAGAAGACAAATGGTTTGTGGTATATCTTTAAATGCTTTAAAAGAAACATCCACTTTAATTAGGGGCTACTTATTTGAACATGGCTAGAAGTTGGAAATGTTTTATTATAAATAACTTACTTGATATACACTCTTGTAAAATTGAATGCTCCATGTATTTATGTATACCATCCCTGAAACTTTTATTACAATAGTAGTTAATCTGGAAATTTTTAAATGAATTCATTTATATACTGGAATTCATATTCTTCTTCTTCTTCTTCTTTTTTTTTTTTTTGCTTTTTGGAGGGCAATTGGGGTTAAGTGACTTGCCCAAGGTCATCCGGGTAGTCTGTGTGTGTGTGTGTGTGTGTGTGTGTGTGTGTGTGTGTGTGTGTGTTAAGTGTCTGAGGCTGGATTCGAATCCAGGTCCTCCTGACTCCATGGCGGATGCTCTATTCGCTGTGCCATCTAGCTGCCCCTGGAGTTCATATTCTTTTAAAAAAGATGTTCCATTATTAATTCCTTAGTGGAATCTCATCCTCCTAATGGACGAATGAATAATGTGAAGTATAAAACTGGGTTCTAATTTTTCTGATTTTCCCTGGTTGAAAAGTTGCCAGGTTTGATTATTACAATAATAGAGACATAACAGTTGAGTTAAAACTTTCATTATTTGGCCTAGTTATTGGTAAAGTAGTTTAAAATTGTATTAAGACCAATTCTGTAGATTTTTAGCAAAGAAAGAGGAACTCTACAAGTGACTTGAGAATAAGAAGACAGTTGGCTGGAAATAGCTTAGACCACACTCAGACCAGAGAACTTCATCAGATGATGTCCCAAGAACTAGACACATGAGATGACATGAGACTTACACTTCTGAGCCTTAAATGGACAATTTTATTCACAGTTTACTTTTTTCCCTTTGCATCTTGTATCTGTAAGGTCTACTTGGTTTTGTCAATGTGTCCATCAATTTCTCCCTCCCCCAATCCACATTGTTAACTGATCAATTTCTCACTCCCTCCCCCCCCAACTTTGTTATTCATTTTAAGTTCCAAAAACTTTGAAGTGCTGGCCAAATCAGTTAGTGATTCATTGAGAAGGCTACACTTCTCATTAGAATAAAACGGGGGAATGTGAAAAATGAGATTCAGAGCTTCCCCCAGAACCCTTTCTTCCAAAGTTCTGACTTCTTCAGAAGGACATTACTGATAATGCTATTATATTGACTCTCCTTATCTTGGTCCATCCCACCCAACCTCCCAAGCAATTTAATATGAAGTAGGAAAAATTGTATTCTACTCAAACTTGGGTAGAGACATATTCTTTTGTCTAGACAACCCAAATCTGAGGGTGGGGGATTCTAATAAAGGGGGTATTTCCTCTATCCAGAGGTAAAATGATGACAGAGTAGTATCAGCCCCTGTTGAAAGGATAAGTAAACTGAGCACCCAAGTCCAGTTCTAGAATGGTTCCCATGTATGCATGACACCATTTCAGAGAAATAAACATGGATACAACCTAATCCTATTTTTCTTTCCTGGACTGAACTCTGGAGATTGACTATGTATAATATTCATGCAAACATTTTTTGTGATAGAAGAAATTAGAAAGTATCCATTGATCTAAGAATGGTGAGATCATCACAAATGAATGAAATTAAATGAAAGACCATTGTGACATAAAGGAATGATCGATATGAAGAATTTAGAAAATCATGATGCAGAATGAATTTGGTAGACCTAGTAAAAAATATAAACAATGATAAGAGCAATGTAAACAAAAAGAATAATAAAACCAAATTGAATGCTAATTATATCAACCAAGTTTAGCCCCAAAGAAAAGAAATATTATTTCCTCCTTTTATTGGAGAAGTGAAGGATTATGGGTGTGTATATATATATATATATATATATATATCACCCTTACAAATATATATGTGTATATATATATGTGTGTGTGTGTGTATATATATCACCCTTACAAATCCATAAATCTGACCTTGAGCTAGGGAACTATAAATTACTTAATTGCAGAGATTATTTTTTCTTTGATTTTATTTTATTTTTTGTCTTTTTTTCCTTATAGCCTAATAATGCATCTTTTACATGTTTCTTTTTGGGGGGGGGGAGGGTAATTGAGGTTAAGTGACTTGCCCAAAGTCACATGGCTAGTGTGTCAAGTGTCTGAGGTCTGATTTGAACTCAGCTCCTCTTGACTTGAGGGCTGGTGCTCTATTCAGCTAGCCGCCCCCTACATGTTTCTTGAATTAGATTAAATTGAATTCCAGTGATAGAAAGAAGACCCTAATTTATATGGTCCTTATCTCAATCTATTAATCATTATTTGAGCATGTTGACCTTTAAGTAATTACCTTTTTTTGCCTTTTGTATTTAATGATTCAAATAAAATTATTTCATCTACTGTTGTAGAAATAAAGAATATCCTAATCATGAAAAAAATAGTTTGACCAGTTCTCCCTTTATTGTTAACTTTATATTATAGTGTTCATTTCTGGGACTGCATCCCCTTTCTGGCATCCTTGCTTCAGCTTTCTTTTCTTACTTCAGCTGTCCCTGGAGTACTTGTATATTATCTATGGGTTCATTTTCCAAACATCAAAGTGAATCTATTTATCTGTTGAGTAAGACCCTTATTTCATACTACTGCCACCACCATAGTGGTGAACAACACTAGAAAAAGCACATCAGTAGTTTGGTTAATATTAACACATATTTCACTATAAAATTCTTTTTCACTCCTTATTCCAATAACATGAAATATGTCTAGCCATGTATCTAGCCTATCTCCCTATCATGTGCCTTGAGGATGGTGTCAGAGTGTTTGTCAATTTCAAGCCTCAAATCTAAGTATACTATGACCTCAGCCTTCTCATAATTAAGCTGTCTGTTAGCCTTGAAAATGGAAAAAGAAAGAAATGATCTTAATATGTGTTGACCTGTGCTTATGATAGAGCTTTTTAGAGATCAGTGTTTCCCTTTCCTAAATAGTTTAAAAAAACATATTTCTTTACTAAGTTAAAAAAGTGAAGATCATAGAAATAGAGCTAGAAAAGACTTTTGAGACCATTTCATTGAACTATCTTATCTTACAGATGAAGAATTTGAGGCCTAGAGAGGATACAGGACTTGTCCATGGTCACATAGATAGTATGTGGAAGAGAAAGGGTTTGAACACAGGACCTGACTCCAAAGCCAACACTTTTCCCATAAAAGCTGGGATAAAAATGGAGGAATAATTTCTTTGTTTTTTCCTGAACTGAGATCACAGGTACTGAAGGGAAATCGCTACCTTTAACTAACATTTACCAAGACACTAGGCTTTGTGCTGATTAGAAGAGCTGGAAGGATACCTTTTTTTTTTAACAATAAATCATATTCCTCCTCCACACCAGCTGCCTAGACTATTTCCATAATTCTGAAATTTTATTCTTCACAATTGACTTCAACAACACCACTGCCCAAATATCAGGTTTCTTTAGCAACAGCATCTAATGTTTTAGAACTTGGGAAGATGAGAGGGATTTAACTCATTTCACAAGAAGAGCCAAAACATAGTCAGCTTAGGTAATCAGTGTTAATAAGGGATGTTTATGCATAGGGGACATCTTAGCTGGCATCATTAAGGATAGGAAATAAAAACAGGAAAACTTCCAATAAGCAAAATCTTACCAAACAGAATTCCTCAATGAATCTACTTCCTTGGCCTCCATTTTCAGAAGAAAAATGCAAATAAAAAAGAAAATTTCAAATAAAGAAGTGTATGGAAATATATGTAAATGTAATAGAGAGAGGATATTCCATATATGTAATAGGATTTGACTATCCATCCATCCATCTATCTATCCATTTATATGTATAAACATATTTAATATATGCATATGTGAGTGCATATGTGTGTACATAGGGTATACTTTGAAATGGTGTGAATATGTTCTCCAGGGCCTGCTATATTGGAAGTTTCAATATTAACCCAAGTCCTTAGTCTTTCTATGCTCTTGGGCAAGTGATTTAAATTCTCCAGTCTCAGTTTTCTCATTAGTAAAATGAGTACAATAATAGTATCTGTCTCCTAAGGTTATTGTAAAGATCTGATGAGATAATATATATGAAATGCTTTGCAAACATTAAGGTAATGTCTACATATCATCTATGTTTATAACCTGTAGCATTAGACTTTGATTATGAGCACTGATGTTCAAAATACTAAACCAGGCACACTTAAATATCCTCAGCCATGAATCAGTCATGATGGAACATGCCTGTGATCCCTGCTGATGGGGAAGTTGAGGCTGATTGATCATTTGAGCAATAGAACTGTGAACTATAGCATGCTAACTTATTCTGATGTTTGTATTAAATATGGCACCAATGCAGAAATCCCCTAAGAGGAAGAACCCACCACACTGCCTAAGCAGAGGTGAAATGATCCTGGTGGGAAATGACCAAAATAAAGGTTCCAAGGCTGATAAGCAGTAGATAAGGCCTGTAAAAGGTCACACCATTAGCCTGCGGGAGATAGGGAGACCCAATCTCAAAACAAAAACATCACAACAGAAAGAACCATCAAACATGAAAGCAAGTTTTATTAATGTTACAATGCCCTTAATAGGACAAGAAAACAATCTTCTCTAGTTTGGGAATATCTTCCCCATTCTCCACAACTTTTCAACAATTACTGACAATGGTTCAGCAATTATATCCACTTATGTCCTTTCATAAATCAATATGTATTTAATCCGGTCTTGGTGGCATAAATATAATTATCAAGTGAAGTTAGATATGCTCTTATTTGGGGTATCTGCCCTCTTGGTGATTTTTGTTCTTTTCAATTCATAGATCATTCTCCTTGAAATAGAAAACAGAAGCAAACTATGAGTTTTGTAGCTCAACATTTTTTGTCATCCTTGATTGTTATTTTCTTTCCATTCTGAGTCAAAGTACAATCACATTTGTGATCTCCCCCTCCCCGCAATGGCTCTATTTTTTTTTTTAAAGAAGACATCTATTGTCCTTAGTTTTCCTCATCAACCTCATTTCACTTGGAGATTTGTTTTTCCTAATATTATTCTTATAAGCCACAGAATGCTTTTGTGTTAGTCTTCAGCTGCAGGTCCTTGTTTCCATTACTATACCAATCTTTTATACATCTAAGTTGTTTGATCAATTTCTTGCATATCCCAAGATATGGGCTGTATGGGGTGTTTGGGAGGACTAGCACCTGTGGTATGACGACTTTCCCAGTCCTTTTCAAGGCTATTCATCCACCTTTTGTGTCCACCTGATTCACCCAATTCATACCTGGGACCCCAAGACACTGGAGCATATTCAGCAGCTGCAAACTGTCTTAGCAGATGGTCTAAACCAGGTTGAGGCTAACCAACATGCTCGAACCTGTCAATAAGTTAGAGATGGTCTACCCCAAGCATGTGAAAACTTTCCCTGGTAGAAGGAATGGATGACAATAATTTGTTCTAACTGCCATGAAGGTGGCTGAAGCAGGCATTGTGGGGCACTTAAAATGAGGTCAGACATCAAAGACACAAAAGTCATCCACTGCATCCTGGGCCATCACCAGTCATCTTGATTTTTTTATTGCTACTAGACTTCAATGATTCAGGAAGACAGAGTAATGCTGACAATTTTGTTTAACTCTGTCTCACTTAAATTCAGTTCAAGACATCACCCCATGTTGTCACTGGTCATCTTCAAAAACTAAGGACAAACAACAAAATCTAAGTTGTTTGATCAATTCCTTGTATATTGTACGATATGGAATAACCAGAAAGATCAAGTGTCGTTATTCCTAAAAGAATTTTGTTTATATAAATAAATTTAATTATTCATTCATGTAAATAAATATTTTGGCAAATTATCATAAATATTATGCAAATGGATCTCCATGTGAAATTCTCATGGACAGGAATCTCCCTTCCAAAGTAATCCTGATATGGGCTCAGCAGATCTTTAAAGTTTTTTTTATTATGCACTTTCACTTCCTTAAATATTCTTTCTATTTCAATCCTTCTATTTCTTTTTATAATTTCCTCTTGAGAAACTGAGAATGAATTTTGCTTAAATTAAGGCATGCAAAATAGCCTTTGTGAACAAGCCTCTTTAGCATGGTCAGGTATGGAGAAAATTTAGCTAAATAAATTTAGTCCTTTCATTGTTTGATTTCCAAGTCACGATTTTTTAGTGATCCTCAGTAAGTCAGACTTTTTGGTGGTTGTCACTGCAGGAGTCCAGCAAGACACAGGACTTAAGATTTTAAGCATTTGTATCTTTAAATATAAATGGCATTTTTAAATGCTGTAACCCTGCATGAGTATAGTTATTCTATGATATATGTTTTTCATCTATAAAATAAACAGGTTAGAATCAGAGGTGGGAAACCTGCAACCTTGAGGCCACATGTTGCCCTCTAGGTCCTTTTGGCTGAGTCAAAGTTTTACAGGACAAATGCTTTTATTAAGGGAATTTTTTCTGCAAACTTTGGATTCAGTCAAAGAGTCATACTTGAGGATCTAGAGGGCCACATGTGGCCCTAAGACCACAGTTTCCCCATCCCTGGAGACTATCAGGGTTTATTAACCTGGGATCTGAGGACAATAGATAGATAGATAGATAGATAGATAGATAGATAGATAGATAGATAGATAGATAGATAGATATGGACGGATGGAGATATGATTGTTGCATTTCTATATAAATAGTTTTCTTTATCATCTTGGGTGTTTTTATCTTATGCATTCAAAAACATTACTCTAAGATGTCAACCAGCTTCAGCAGACTACCAAAGGAGTCCATGACCTTCCCCCCACCCCCAAAATGTTATAAATCCTTGGACTACAAGATCTTTAAGGTCTGTCTCAGCCCTAAGTATGCTTAAATATTTAGGAGAAATCCAACCTCATCCTCTTTGTAGTGGAGGCCAAGTCAGATGAACTCCTTTCTTTTTCTAATTGGAAATGGCCTGAAATCAGTTACTAATAGGCCTATTAATGATCAAATGAATAAATTATGCTGTTTTGGGAGACTAGCCCAATCCACTGCAGTATATTTCAGGACACAGAGGTTTTCAAGCAAGAGGCTAAATATTGAACACCTTACCACACAGTAGGGATGCCTATCTATACAAACTGAGGATGTTTTATAGAGAGGACTGGAATCTCCCTCTGGTTTCCTGTCTCTTATATCACAAATATAGAACAACAAATTAGTGAAGTCATATTGGTCATGAAGTTTCCAGAACAACAAAGAGGTTGGAGTGGGGCCACTGCTTGACAAGAGGAGGAAATACAAGTTTTACTGAAGTACTTCAGAGATTACATCAACACAGAAGAATCAGTTTGTCTTTTTCATTGTTTAGGAAGAGGCAAAATTGAAGCAAGTTTTGTTTTGTATTGTTTTCATTTCATGACCACAGGGATACACAAGACCAAGACTAACGCCTATGCATTGGTAAAGATCCTTTTTATCTGAAACACTGACTTGAATCTCGCTATGAAATGTCAAGAGAATTTTTTATAGTTACTCCTCTTTATTGAAAGAATAGAGAACTGTGGCAACTAGCAAAAATACTCATTTTCCACAAATACTTATTTATTACTTCTCAAGTCTTCACATTCAGTTTTTTTCTGAAGTTTTGTTTTAGATTCTCATTTTCTTCTCATTTTGGAATAAGCACTAAGAAAAGACTTGTGTTGTTTAAAATATGTGTTTAGCTGCAGAAAAGAGACAGAAATTGTTAGAAACATGAATGCATACAATGACTCATCCATCATTTATGGGGGTGTTAACCTCCACTCTTCTTTGGATAAATGGCATATATGGTATTGCACACTACATGGTAGGAGGCAACCTGCACTTCATAGCATAAATGTTGTCCTGTCCTTTGATTCATGTATCTTCTTCCATGTCCAAAGTTCTTTTCTCTTGTAATTCTAGTCTTCCATATATCAGAATTTCATCAGACTTTTAAAGTTTTCTTTTGCTTTTTTGCAAAGACTTTACTATTTATAGTCGATATTTTGCTTTCAGATTATCAGAAAGAATCAACTGTCAACAAGAGATATTGTAATAGATCAATTTCTGAGCTTAGAGCCACTTCTAATTTATTATTTGTAAGGGACCACAATTCATAGGTGGTCTGATATCCAGTCAAACTTTGTTCACAGAGCATGGCATTATACACTGTGGGGAGAGAGAGAGCTACCATCTGGAAACTGAAGACCTAATAAGAAAGAAGGAGTAAGCCCATGGGAACAGTCCATGCAGCAATGAAGCCAAAGGCAAAGAAGTGAGTGCATAGGGAAAGTGCCTGATTTAGCATCAGAAAAAAATTGGGTCACCCTAACAATTGCCAGGGGTATAAACCAAGGTAGATCTACTAACCTCTCAGTTTTTCTTTCTCCACCTCTTAAATGCAGATAAGGGGACATGCTCTGCCCAGCTCACAGTATATTATGAGAGAAATGCATTCTAAAGTCAGGGATGCTATTTAATGCTAAGCTAATATTATGCATAATAAATCAGAATTTATTTTATGTATTCTAACAGTAAGACTCATTTTACCTCTTTACTTTCTTTAAACAAATAGTCTAGAGTTCATGTATCTGAATAAGTAAATTTCCCTTCAAAATTTTCATATTAGAAGGATAGATAATAATGACAAAGATGGGAGCATTAGTACAAACACTTTTGGAGTTCCTTTCTCAGAATCAGGGTATACAGTACACAAAAAACTAAGTCCTCCTGTTTTGTAATTCTGTCTTTTTTTCTCCCAAAATTCATTACCAATTTTTAATCATTCCACTTTATTCACAATATGAATATCGTCTGACTATCTCCCAAAATCATATCCAGGTTCAAAAGATAGAAAGGTGCCATTACTGAGGACATTTGAACCTCAAACTCAAATCACATCCACAATCCAAAAACCTGAATGAATAAGTGAACTTTTCTGACAAATTTTTTCTCTCCTCCTACTTCCCACATTCTTCCTAAGTCTGCCATCCCCCCTCTTCCTAACCTCCAGTTTCTTAGTTTTTCTCTCTTCTCTGAGTCATTGGGAAATGGGGGGTGGGATATCCTCTCCATGGAGGTCTTCAAGCCAAGACTGAATGAGTGGGGGTTATGTTGAAGAAGGGAAGCTGTTTCAGGAATGGGTTGTCCTTGGTAGCCACTGAGATGTCTTCCCCATTCTGAAATTTTCTAATTGTTAATCATGCTCATTATATCTTCTTTCTGTGTACCCAGGATACAAGAGATATACAAGCACATTTGGAATGTGATTAGAACTCAGGTTTTTCTGACTACAAGGCCAGGGCTCTATTTCTGATACTACACTGATTTCCCATGGTGTATTAATCTTGTTGACTGTCCAACTATTGCCCCATCTCTCTCTTCCCTCATTTCTATTTTTATAAAACGAGTAGTCTGTATTCACTGACTATATTTCATCAATCATTATATCCCCAACCTCATGCTTGAAATCACTTGAAATTGATTTTCAATGCTTGAAACGATTGTCAAGTCTTTTCTTAGCCTTCAGATTTTTTGAGTATTTTGTAAAGGTGAATATTCACCTATCCCTTGGTTTCCATGACACTGTTCTCTCCTGCTTCTGCTCTTACCTGTCTATCCACTCTACTTCAGTCACTCTCATTGATTCATTTCCATTCTCTTCCCATATACCACCCTCCAATCTAGATATGCTCTTTACTCACTTCCTTGGTGAACTCATTCTCATGGCTTTAGTTATCATACCGGAATAGGGATATAGGCTATCATAGGGGGCAGGATCTGCAATTTTATCTGTATAAGAAAGCCCAGATAAGGAAACTTGTTCTACTAATGAAGTCAGGAACTGCTTTCTTAGATAAGAAAATAGGTGACTGAGAAGATAGGTGACTTACCCAGGGTCACATAGCCAGTTTGAGATAGAGATGGGATTTGAATTCAGGTCTTCCTGATTCCTAGGACAGCTTTATATCATTTCAAAATCCATCTCTGTTGACAGTTCTTCCATGAAGTCTTCTATAACTCCCTTCTCTCTCCTGCTTGGCTGAAAAAGATTCTAGGCCTTTGTAGCCCTTATTCCATTCTATTTTGTACGATATGTATCACTGTCCGTCACTTTACATGACTCCTATTTCAATGTTTTGTGTTCCAAAATGTCTACTAAAATTTAGTCTTACATTTTAACTGAGAAACATTTAAACTAATTTTCCAGAAGCATTTGCAATACACAGTTAAACTGAGTTCACCAAAATCACTCCCCAAACCTGTATTTCTTCTCAATTCCTTATTTCTACTTAGGCCCCAATCACTGAAGCTAAAATGCTAAGTCATCTTTCATTCTTAATTCTCCCCCATTACTCCCATTAAAAATCAGTTGCCAAGTCTTTCTGATTTTACCTTTAAATATCTCTCTTCTCTTTCCTTTTCTGGACTCAAAATCCCCATCAGAGTTTATGCTTGGACACTTCTTACCTGGGCTAATGTGAAAAAAGAGTATAAGTAGAGTAGTCTCCCTGCTTCTTCCGTCTTCCTGTTCCACTTGATCATTCTTATGACTACCAAAACTGATCATGAGATTCCCCTGTTTGGAAGACTACTGTTCTTTGAATAGGAGAATTAACATCCTCCATTACTTGCAGAACAAGATTAAAACTTCCCAGGTTGGGATTTATGGCCTATACCATAAATTGATAATATTTTCAACCTTATATCATCCTATTCTTTGTGCACTCTACATTTCAAATTCTCTATATTACTAATTCCTCTTATCTCAACTTAGCATCTCTGGTATATGTGAAGACTTGAATATACTCCCTTCACATTTCTGACTTTTGAAATATCCCTCTTCCTTCAAAATCCATCTCTGTTGATAGTTCTTCCATGAAGTCTTCTATAACTCCCTTCGCCTTCCCAGCTTGGCTGAAAAGGGGTTACCCTATTAAAATTTCTTAGAGTATTTTGTCTAGGCCTTTTTTGCCCTTATTTTATTTTATTTTGTCTTAATTTTTTGAACATGCCTTTTCTCCCATATTAGGCATGTTATTTTTCATGTTTGTATCCTGAGTAATAAGCAAATAAGCACATAACATCTTATACATAGAAGTTGTTTAATATATATATATATATATATATATATATATCTGTGGAATTAATGTGAATATACTGAAGGCTAGCTACACAAATAGATTCTCAACTAATAATCTTAGAGAAAAGAATACTGGTAGGACAATGGACCAATTGAGACAATGGCATTAGAAATTTAGCCTCAGCTCCTCAAGATTACCCCTTAGAACACTTAGGAGGAGATATGGAACTTGTTCTGGAAAACTGACTGATTACTGGAAGTTGTAGTTGGAAGAAAGAGGTCCCACATCTCACTTGAACATGAAGAATACATAAAAAACATGGGAAAATATAGATGAATTGATGAAAAGTGAAGTATTCAGAGCCTGGAAAACATATAAAGCATGACTAGATACTAAATAGAGGGAATAAAAAATAAAAGTAAATTTTCTTTAACAATAATGACTAAAACATGATCAGAGAAGATATGAAATGATACATGTACTTTCACTCATTGAAGCAGTCTCACTGATATGGAATATTGCATATTCTGGCAGACACATTTATCATGTTGGTTTACTGGAACTGGTTTTTCCCCCTTTGTTGTAAAGTAAGGTAAGGGGAAATAGGCTATGTTCAAAAATTGCTGTGATTTAAAGACAAAAGAGAAAATTATAATATGATTGCTTCAAATCTCATCTAACTATAATAGGACATTTATTTTAAAATTTCACGTCAAAGTGTACTTAAAGTCCATAGTCACCATCAGTTACCAAATTTCTGATAGAGCTGATTACGCAATAGATTTGGCTTCACAAAGTAGTATACTGGTCATAACAGAAAGTGTAAAATTAGAGGCTAGTCAATCATCTGTTCAATACAAAAAATCCTATGGTTTTATGTCATAGAAAGGATTTCTGTAATGGTTCAGAATTTGAACTAAATGATTTTCAATGTCCCTTGTGATACAAAATCATGTGATTCTTATCATCAGTAGCTAGATTGCATAGTAGTTACAATCCTAGACTTAATTGTGAAGAGGTCAGAGACTAAATCCTGCCTCCAATATCTATTAGCTTGATGACCATGGACAAGTCATTTAGCCTCTCTTAGTCTCAGTTTCCTAATCTGTAAACTGGAGGAGATAAAAGCATATCCCTCACAAAGTTGGTGTAGGGATCAAATCTGTACCATCCTCATAGCCTTCAAGTGCTACACAAATATTAGCTTCATTATTCTTAATATCATCTTTGGGACTGATTGCACTCTTGGTTATTTAATCAGATACCTTATTCCTCTTTCTTATTTTCTAGGCTTTTTCAACTTATTTGTTCATTCATACCTGTACCAAAGAGTATACATTTAGAGAACTAAAACTCATTTCATCCTAATTAGCACTTCGGTAAAAAGTCTAATTGAGGAGAGAGTTGACAGTCCCACCTAAAATAATGTCTTTGATTACCTATTACCTGAAGATGAATTTACCTCTATTATTCATGGGGTCTGTCCCCCAATTTCCCGCTGTAATTAAGAGTCGATTATGTCAGTTCAAACCAGGGCATGTTTAAAAGTCTTCTCTGGCCAGCAGTTTAAATTCTTCAAATGGAAAATCAAAATCATTCTAATTTGCCTGCCTCCCTCATGAAGCTAAGTCATAGCATAATGAATAAAATTAACAGGCGTTTTTTCCCACTTGCATGCTATAAATTATAATTCATCCTCAGTAAGGCTAGCTTTTTCTCTTTGCTGTCAGTGCCCTCACTTGTCCTGTAAAATAAAGAAAAATGTCCCTGTAACTTTCCTTAGAAAGGCTTTTGTATCTTGACCTATGAATGTTATGTTATCATCCAAGCACCCAGACGTTTATGTTAAGAATCTTCGGGGAAAATTCCAATGCAACCTCTGCAAAATATTTTAAACCTGCTGGAAAATGTATTGCAAGTTAATGAAGATGTGAATAGCTTCCCATCCCCTTGTTTTTTTTTTTTTTTGTTTGTTTGTTTGTTTTGTTTTTTTTTACAAATTACAGCCTTTTAATCCCATTTGAGAGTTCTCTTATTCTCTTGTCCTACAGACAGGATAAAAAGACGGAACATCCATTTTTTAGAAGGCCCTGTAATGTCATATATCCCCCTGGAAATGCTCTCAACATCACCTCCTTTCCTTTCAGACTAAACAACCACAGAGCAGACGTGGAAAATGTCAGTAGGATTCAGCTCTGCATAACCTCTGACATCTGATGATCTTTCATCTTTGTACATTTGGGGCCTATGTACTCTATTTTGGCTATGGGTCACAGATTTGTGAAATAATTAGCTTAGAAGATGTTTTATGAGTCTCAGAAGCATCTTCTTCTACCTAGAAAGGATTCTATCTGAAGTTGTGGTATAGCACAATGCACTGGGGAAAAGAAACCACTATATTACCTCACCCTACCAAAGCAAATAAATAATGACCAGGGCACTAGTCCTAAGCACTGCTCTTAACTTGCTGGACTTTATTATTTTGATTTATTACCTTGGACAAATGATCTCGGAGCCTCTATTTCTTTTTCTGTAAAATGAGTCCCTTCCAACTTTGCTATTCTTTTGTTTTTGTTGTTATTGTTATTTAGTTATTTTCAGTCATGCCTCATTCTTTATGATTCCATCTTGGGTTTTCTTGGCAAAGATACTGGAAAAATTGGCCAGTTCCTTTACCAGGTCATTTTACAGATAAAGAACTGAGGAAAACAGGATTAATGTGACTTTTGATCAGATTTGAACTGAGGGAGATGAGTCAGTCTGACGCTATCAGCCACACCATCTAGCTGCTATTCTGTGGTTATTTAATTATATAATTGTTGTCTAAGTCTATGCCAAAAGTTCTGAGATAGAAAGAACACAATCTCAGCTACACAGGCATCCTTGAGTCTACCAATCCTTAAAACCTAGAAGGCAAAAACCAGCAAAGGGTAAAATTCATTATTCATTTAATTTAAGTACAATACCTAATAATGAATGTCCTAATATCAGTTGAGTTCAAAGCATGCATTTTCAGGTGAGGTCACTGTATTATTAGTTTTACTTTCTTGTTTTACTTTCTTATAAGTGACCTCTCACACACTGTAGATAACTTGTAAAGGTTTATAATGTTAAAAACACACAATAAAAAGTGGTGTGTGTGGGTGTGGGTGTGTGGGTGTGTGTGCAATTTTCTCCATGACAGTTTCCAAATCCCAGCTGATGGGATATTTATTACTTGTCTCAGTAGATGAGTCTATCACTTAACAGAGACAGCAAGATGTTTCTGAGAGCAGGTCTAAGTCTTTCCACGATTCTCATCCCATCACTTCTAGTTAGACCCTACTGGACAATTTTAAATACTTTAATTTCAATCTCAACTGTTTTTATGTCTTTCAAATATTCATGGGCTGTCATTATTTCCTCTATATTTGTCCCTGAGTTCTTTTAAGCTTATCTCATATGTTGGTCCCCCTATTCACTTCATCATGTTTTTTTTTCCCTCTTCTCTGAAGACACGTTATAGAGGTATAAGGGTCCTTTTCATTTTTCTTCATTCTGTGGACTAAATAGGGTTCATTTATAATACTTCTCTAGGAGATAAATCACTGAGATCAAGAGGTGCTGGAAGGTTTTGACAGTGCATTACTTGCCCTGAAAAAAGCAGCTTTTTAGTTTCAGGGACACTCTCCATCTTAGTGGTGTCATTTCTCAGTGCCCATGATGTGGATTCCTACTCCCCAATTGATGGACAGTTTGGAGGACTGCCCAACCAGTAAAAATGAGTGACTGTAACTCTATGCTCCAATGCAGATAGTTGTATAGTCATCTTCAACATGAGAGAAAATGTATACTTAAGGAAAATAGTAAGTATGCAGTTGGCATTTTCTGGCATAGGTACATTCAATTACCCAAAGCTGCTTAAGTTTAAGCAAAGCAACAAAATGGTAAAATGTAGGTGTTTGGAACATCAATGACTCTTTCTATCTTTTGGTAGGGTTCAAAACAGAGGTTCTCAACCCAGGGTCCACAGAGTGCTTATTTTCTTAACTTTTTTTTTTTTTGCTTTTTGGAGGGCAATTGGGGTTAAGTGACTTGCCCAAGGTCGCTTGGCTAGTATTTGTGTTAAGTGTCTGAGGCCGGATTTGAACTCAGGTACTCCTGACTCCAGGGCCAGTGCTCTATTCACTGTGCCACCTAGCCACCCCCTTTTCTTAACATTTCAATGACTATTTCAATATAATTGATTTCTTCAATAAGTCTATGTATTTCATTTTCTGAGGAGTCCATAGGCTTCAACAGATGGCCGAGGGAGTCCATGGTACAAAAAGGATTAAGAACTACTGGACTAGGGGGCGGAGCCAAGATGGCGGAAAGGAAGCAGTAACCTCGCTGAGCTCCTCTGTCACTAAGTCCAAAAGGGTAAATCTGAGCAGATTCCGGAGTGACGAAGCCCAGTGGAAGACAGAGTGTGGCAGAATCCAGCACAGGAGGTTGCCCAGAGTGCCCGCACAGGTCGAGCGCAGAGCGCGTGGGGTCTGCACAGCTCAGACCTAAGAGCAGGCAAGCAGACTACACCAGAGAGAGAAAAAGCCCCAGCCTGCAGACTTACCAAGGACGAATCGCAGTCATCTCGCAGAGGGAACGGATCATTGGAGCCAGGTAGGAGAATCGGGCCCCCAGTGGAGAGAGTGGCTTCTCAGGCTGCATTCAGCCCCCAGCCTGGAAATTTAGAAACTGCCTGCCTGTATGATACAGGGGCTGGAATGGCAAAGTAAATTCTAGCTGCTCCGATCCTCCCATCCCTCCTTCATGAAGCAGAAAACCCAAAGATAAGTCTCCCACCCAGACTGAAATCCCAAGTTAATGGAAATAGCCTCAGGCTTGAGAATCTCCAAGAAAGGGTGTAACTGAGACAGCCAGGAATCTGAAGAGAAGAGAGGGAGGGGACCCAACTAGCCCCACCTCACCTCACCAACAAAAGACTACTTATAGCCCAGGGGTATAGAGGCAGAAATCTGAAGTGGTCAGACTCAACCCCACCTACACATCTACATTCCTCACTGACTTCCCTGACTTAGCCATAAACTAGCCACCCAGAGGTATTCAAAGTCAAGGATCAGGCCCCAAACTCATAGCCTGAGACACTAAGAAACAGGAAGTCACAATGGGAAGGAAGGAAGCTGAAAAGGAGAAGGGGAAGGCAAGAAAGTCTATTCGAGCATACTATGTAGGGCAAGAACAACAAAACACACAGGACAATATAGACTCTCTGCCCACACCAGAGACCACAGAAGGAAACATGATCTGGTCTCAAGCCCAAATAGCATTCCTGGAGGAGCTTAAGAAAAATTTTAAAGACCAAATCAGGGAGGCAATGACCAACTTGGAAAAAGAAAATACCTCCCTAAAAAAGGAACTTCAAAAACTTATTGAAGACCATAATTCACTAAAAATTAGATACAACCAAACTGAAACTCAGAACTCTATGATGCAGCAGGAGTCAATCGAAAAAAACAAGATGATCGAAAAATTGCAAGAAAATGTAAAATATCTCACTGGAAAAATAACTGACCTAGAGAACAGATCCAGGAGAGACAACCTAAGAATTATTGGTCTACCAGAAAGCCATGATGAGAAAAGCAGTCTAGACAACATCCTCCAAGAGATTGTCAAAGAAAACTGTCCTGAGGTCCTGGAATCAGAAGATAAAATAGCTATTGATAGAATTCACCGGACTCCTCCTGAAAGAGATCCCAAACTGAAAACTCCAAGAAATATAGTAGCCAAATTCCAGAATTATAAGATTAAAGAAAAATTCTACAAGCAGCCAAAAAGAAACAATTCAAATATCGAGGAACTACAGTTAGGATCACACAGGACCTAGCAGCTTCTACATTAAAAGAGCGGAGGGACTGGAATTTGATATTTCGTAGGGCAAGAGAGCTAGGACTACAACCAAGGATTAACTACCCGGCAAAACTGAGCATAATCTTTCAGGCAAGGAGATGGACGTTTAATGAAGTAAGGGACTTCCAGACTTTCCTAATGAAAAAGCCAGAGCTCAATGGAAAATTTGATCTCCAATTACAAGACTCCAGAAGAACATAAAAAGGTAAACAAGGGTAACATAGACTCACACATGCAGAAGTGCACATACCCACACCCACAAACACAAGCTCATTACTTGGGATGCAACAAGAGCAAAATGTTCACATCCCTATATGTGGAGCTGATAACTGTCAATATTTGAAATCTCTATGATTATCATGACCTGCAAAAGGGTTATACTTAGAGGGTGTGGGTATGAATGCACTAACATGGAGTCTAAAAAAAAAAAAAGACTATTAAGGGGATCAATGGTACTGTAATGGGAAAAAGGAAAGGATGAGCTAGGAAAAGGTAAAATATGCCATCTGAAGAGGCATCAAAACACACTATAGAAGAAGGGAAAGTAAGAGGGAGAGGAACATCATTTAAACACTATTCTCACTGGTTCTGGTTCAAAGAAGGATCAAATTAATCAGTGAAGTTTAAGAATCTAACGTGAATAGACACATAAATTCATTAAATAGAGGAATTGGAGGGAGGGAGAGGAGCATTGTTTGAAATTTACTCTCATTGGTTTGGAATCAAACGGGGAGTAATTTACTCTGATAAGTATAAAAATTTGTTGTGTCCTATAGATAGTGGGAGGGTAAGGGGGGGGGGTGAAAAGGAGGAGACTAAAGGGAGGGATTATAAGGGAGGGAAATAGTAGTAAGGGGAGAGGGTAGGTTAAGAAGGGGGTCACTGGGTGGGAACACTGAGGGAGGGGGCGGTCAAAAGGGAAAACTTCAAGGAGGGGAAGGGAGAAGGAATAAACAAAAACATAAACAGGGGAGGGAATAGGATGGAAGGGAAGAGACAGATAGTCATCATTACTGTGAATGTGAATGGGATGAACTCTCCCATAAAACAGAGGCGGATAGCAGAATGGATTAAAAACCATAATCCTACAATATGCTGTCTTCAAGAAACACATTTGAAACAAAGGGATACCCACAGGGTAAAGGTAAAAGGTTGGAGTAAAATTTATTATGCCTCAGCTAAAGTAAAAAAAGCAGGGGTAGCAATACTTATCTCAGATAAAGCAAAAGCAAAAATAGATCTAATTAAAAGAGATAAGGAAGGAAACTATATCCTACTAAAAGGCACCATTGAGAATGAAGCAATATCACTACTTAATATATATGCACCAAGTGGTATAGCATCCAAATTCCTAGAGGAGAAGTTAAAGGAATTAGAGGAAGAAATAGATAGCAAAACTATACTAGTGGGGGACCTTAATCTCCCCCTCTCTGAACTCGATAAATCTAACCTCAAAATAAACAAGAAAGAAGTTAAGGAGGTGAATAGAATCTTAGAGAGACTAGATATGATGGATCTCTGGAGAAAACTGAATGGGGATAAAAAGGAATTTACTTTCTTCTCAGCAGTGCATGGTACATACTCAAAAATAGACCATGTACTAGGGCATAAAAACCTCACAATCCAGTGCAGAAAGGCAGAAATAGTAAGCGCATCATTCTCAGATCATGATGCAATAAAAATTATATGCAATAAAGGGCCATGGAAAGATAGACTAAAAACTAATTGGAAACTAAACAATTTAATCCTAAAAAATTGGTGGGTCAAAGAAGAAATTATAGAAACAATCAATAATTTCATTCAAGAGAATGATAATAATGAAACAACATACCAAAATTTGTGGGATGCACTAAAGGCAGTTCTCAGGGGAAGTTTTATATCCCTGAGTGCATACTTAATTAAAGCAGAGAGAAGGGAGGTCAGTGAATTGGACATGCAATTGAAAAAGCTAGAAAAAGAACAAATTGAAAATCCCCAATTTAGTACTAAATTAGAAATACTGAAAACCAAAGGTGAGATTAATAAAATTGAAATTAAGAAAACCATTGAATTAATAAATAAAACCAAGAGCTGGTTTTATGAAAAAATCAACAAAATTGATAGACCCTTAGTCAATATGATAAAAAAAAAGAAAGAAGAAAACCAAATTATGAGTATCAAAAATAAAAAGGGTGAATCTACCTCCAATGAAGAGGAAATCAAAAAAATAATGAGGAATTATTTTTCCCAATTGTATGCACATAAATATGACAATCTTAGTGAAATGGATGAATATTTACAAAATCACAAATTGCCCAGATTAACTGAAGAGGAAGTGAATTACCTAAATAACCCCATCTCAGAAAAAGAAATCAAACAAGCCATCAATGAACTCCCTAGGAAAAAATCTCCAGGGCCAGATGGGTTCACTAGTGAATTCTATCAAACATTTAAAGAACAATTGATTCCAATACTCTACAAACTATTTGGGAAAATTAGTGAAGAAGGAGTCCTACCAAACTCTTTCTATGACACAAATATGGTACTGATTCCTAAATCAGGAAGAGATAAAACAGAGAAAGAAAATTATAGACCAATCTCCCTCATGAATTTAGACGCAAAAATTCTAAATAAAATATTAGCCAAAAGACTCCAACAACTTATCACAAAAATAATACACCCTGATCAGGTAGGATTCATTCCAGGAATGCAAGGATGGTTTAATATTAGGAAAACCATCAATATAATTGAGCATATCAACAACAAAACTAGCAAAAACCACATGATCATCTCAATAGATGCAGAAAAGGCTTTTGACAAAGTACAACATCCATTCCTATTAAAAACACTAGAAAGTATAGGAATAAATGGAGCCTTCCTTAAAATAGTTGCTAGCATCTATCTAAAACCATCAGCAAGTATTATATGCAATGGGGATAAACTAGAAGCCTTTCCAATAAGATCAGGAGTGAAACAAGGGTGTCCACTATCACCCCTCTTATTCAATCTGGTACTTGAAACGTTAGCAGTAGCAATTAGAGAAGAAAAAGAAATCAAAGGAATCAAATTAGGCAAAGAAGTGACCAAGCTGTCACTCTTTGCAGATGATATGATGATATACTTAGAGAATCCTAGAGAATCAAGTAAAAAATTACTTGAGACAATAAATAAATTTGGCAAAGTTGCAGGATATAAAATAAACCCACATAAATCCTCAGCATTCCTGTACATCTCTAATAAAACTCAACAGCAAGAGATAGAAAGAGAAATCCCATTTAAAGTCACTGTAGACATTATAAAATATTTGGGAATCTACTTGCCAAAACAAACCCAGAATCTATATGATCACAACTACAAAACACTTCTCACAGAAATAAAATCAGATCTAAATAGTTGGAAAAATATCGATTGCTCGTGGCTGGGTCGAGCTAATATAATAAAAATGACAATTTTACCCAAACTAAATTATATATTTAGTGCCATTCCAATTAATCTACCAAAAAACTACTTTGTAGAGTTAGACAAAATAATAACAAAATTTATTTGGAAAAACAAAAGGTCTAGAATATCAAGGGAATTAATGAAAAGAAATGCTAGGGAAGGTGGACTAGCTATGCCAGATCTTCATCTGTATTATACAGCAGCAGTCATCAAAACTGCTTGGTACTGGCAGAGGTGTAGAGTAGTGGATCAATGGAATAGATTAGGTGCAGGAGACCCAGCAGTTAATGAATATAGCAATCTATTGTTCGATAAACCCAAAGACCCCAGTTTTTGGGATAAGAATGCACTATTTGACAAAAACTGCTGGGAAAACTGGAATACAGTATGGCAGAAACTGGGCATAGATCATTATCTAACACCATATACCAAAATCAAGTCCAAATGGGTGCATGATCTAGGTGTAAAGGATGATACTGTAAGCAATTTGGGAAAGCAAGGAATAGTTTACCTGACAGACCTGTGGAGAGGGGAAGATTTTAGGACCAAACAAGAATTAGAGAGCATTATAAAATGCAAAATGGATAATTTTGATTACATTAAATTGAAAAGCTTCTGCACAAACAAAGCCAATGTAACCAAGATCAAGAGGGAGGTGGGAAATTGGGAAAGAATTTTTACAACCTGTGTCTCTGATAAAGGACTCATTTCTAAAATTTATAGAGAATTGAGCCAAATCTATATGAATACAAGTCATTCCCCAATTGAGAAATGGTCAAAGGATATGAATAGGAAGTTTTCAGAGAAAGAAATTAAAGATATCTATAAGCATATGAAGAAATGCTCTAAATCACTATTAATTAGAGAAATGCAAATCAAAACAACTCTGAGATACCACATCTCTCCAGTCAGATTGGCTAAGATGACAAAACAAGAAAGTGACAAATGCTGGAGAGGATGTGGGCAAATTGGAACACTAATACATTGCTGGTGGAGTTGTGAACTTATCCAACCATTCTGGAGAGCAATCTGGAATTATGCCCAAAGGATTATAAATAATTTCATACCCTTTGACCCAGCCATACCACTCCTAGGGTTATATCCCAAAGAGATCATAGTAGTGGGAGGAAGAACCATATGTACAAAAATATTTTTAGCAGCCCTTTTTGTGGTTGCAAAGAATTGGAAACTAAAGGAGTGCCCATCAATTGGGGAATGGCTAAACAAGTTGTGGTATATGAATGTAATGGAATTTTATTGTGCTATAAGAAACGAGGAGGTGACGGATTTCATAATTACCTGGAGAGACTTATACAAACTGATGCTGAGCGAGAAGAGTAGAATCAGAAGAAATTTGTATACAATCACAGACATACCATATCTGTGATGACCAACTATGACAGACTGGACTCTTTTCAGCAATGCAGTGATATAAGTTAATCCCGAATGACTCAAGAAAGTGAGAAATGTGCCATCCAGAGATATAACTAGAAAGAACTGAGCCTGAATCCTGATGGAAGCAAACTAAATGATCTTGTTCTTCTCATTGTTTGGTGGTACTTCTTCCTTACCATCTTTCATCCCACCTAGTACAATATGCCTTTGTAATTGGAATAATGTTTAATATGAATGCATTTGCAGACCCTATACTGTACTATATGATGTCATGAGGGGAGGGGGGAGGGAAGTAAAGGAAATTTGAAAATCAAGGAACTATGGAATTGAATCTTGTCAACTGAAACTAAACTAATAAATTAATTAAAAAAAAAAAAAGAACTACTGGACTAGAGGAAGGTGGGAATTTAATAACTTGCTTCTTCTTGAGTTCACAATTCAGTTAGCTCTATTCTTTATAGTATCAATGATCAAGGCACCTTAGAGGAATGTTTAGGATAACCCTCTCATTTTACAGGTGATTAAATTGAGGTTGGCAGAAATGAAGTGATTGTCCAACATCACACATATAGTAGGTGGGAGAATCAGGATCTGAACATGGATCTTCTGAGTCCTATCCATTGTCGTATTGCCTCTCCCCCAAACATGCACCCAGGTCAAAGGTCTCACACAAGTCAGCATAGTTACTCCATAACTACTCCCTCAGTAAATTAAACATTACCCTTACTTTCTTTTTTTTTAAAACAAATGCTTTATTAACTTCTGTTTTACATCATTCATTTCCGCCAGATTTTGAGTTACAATTATTTTCCCCCCTGTTTTTCCCCTACCCACCCTCCCAGAATAGCAGTCCCACAAGATATCGCTTCTTCCAATCTGCTCTCTCCCATATCTTCTCCCATACCCCGTTCGACTTTTCCATTAGAGGAAGGTGAATCTTTGTGTCCCAATGCCCGCACATCTTATCTCCCAATTACAAGCAAAAGAGTAATAATAAGAGTATTTATATTTATTTGAAAGATTTAATCTTAAGAGCTCGAATTTCAGATCCATTTCCTTCCTCTCTTGTCACCCATTCCCCCTGGGAAGATAAGTAATTCAGTATATGTTGTACATGACTAGCTATGCAAAACATTACCATAATAGATATATTGTACAAGGCTGCTTATAATTCCCTCCCACTCATCCCACCCCCCACCTGGTCCATTCCCTACTCGATCCTGTCCCTCTTCTATAGTGGGTACTTCGAACCTCCCCTCCCCCAGAATGCCCACTACTTCATCAACCCCCCTTTAATCCCCCTTTCCCCTACTCTCCAGCAGGTTGAGATACCCCATTTAGTATGTATGTCATTCTCTCCCTGAGCCAGATTCAATGAGAATATTGTTTTGCCTTTTTGTCTTCCTGCTCTTTCCCTCCCCTGCAACTACTTCCCCTTGCTTCTTCTACATGAGATAGTTTACCCAATCCTGTCTTTCCCCATCTCCTCTTGCCACTTTCCTCTCTCACCTCATAATTTCACCCCTTGAGTATCCTCCCTTCCCAACACATTCAATCTATGCCCTTTATCCATGTATAACTGTAAACATATATACACACATTCACATATGTATTCATATGACCATATACCCTTCTTCCATTATTTTCATACTGAGAAAGGTTTCATCAGTCACTGTTATTGTTTTTCCATATAGGAATGTGAATAGGTCAACTTTGATAAGTTCCTTTTGATTTTTTATCCCTGATTACCTTCTCAGGCATCTCTTGCTTCTTCTGTCTGGATGTAAAATTTTCTATTCAACTCTGGTTTTTTCCTCAAGAATGCTTTAAAGTCCTCTATTCCACTGAATGACCATATTTTCCTTGTAACAATATACTCAGTTTTTCTGGGTAGGTGACCCTTGGGTTCATTCCCAGCTCTTTTGACCTCTGGAATATCATATTCCGTGCCCTTCGATCCCTCAGTGTAGAAGCTGCCAGGTCCTGTGCTATTCTTATTTTTTAAACAAATGCCTTATTAACTTCTGTTTTACATCATTCATTTCCGCCAGATTTTGAATTACAATTTTTCCCCATTTTTCCCCTACCCACCATCCCAGAATAGCAGTCCCACAAGATATCCCTTCCTCCAATCTGCTCTCTCCCATACCCCCTTCGAATTTTTCGTTAGAGGAAGGTGAATCTCTGTGCCCCAATGCCTGCACATCTTATCTCCCAATTACAAGCAAAAGAGTATTAATAATAGTATTTGAACATTTAATTTTAAGACCTCGAATTTCAGATCCATTCCCTTCCTCCCTTGTCACCGATTCCCTCTGGGAAGATAAGTAATTCAGTATATGTTGTACATGACTAGCTATGCAAAACATTACCATAGTAGATATATTGTACAAGGCTGCTTATAATTCCCTCCCACCCATCCCACCCCCACCTGGTCCATTCCCTACTTGATCCTGTCCCTCTTCTATATTGGGTACTTCCAACCTCCCCTCCCCCCAAGGATACCCTCCCATCCATCATCCCTCCTCTCATCCCCCCTCTCATCCCCCTTCCCCCTATTCTGCTGCAGGTTGAGATATCCCATTTAGTATGTATGTCATTCTCTCCCTGAACCAAATTCAATGAGAATGTAGTTTTGCCTTTTTCCCTTCCTATTCTTCCCCTCCTCTGCAGTCACTTTCCCTTGCTTCTTCTACATGAGATACTTTACTCTACCCTGTCTCTCCCTGTCTCCTCTTGCCACTTGCCTCTCTCACCTCATCATTCCACCCCTTAAGTATCATCCCTTCCCAACAAATTCAACCTATGCCTTCTATCCATGTATAACTGTAAACATATATACACCCATTCACATATGTATTCAAATGACCATACACCCTACTTCCATTATTTTCATACTGAAAGGGGTTTCATCAGTCACAGCTATTGTTTTTCCATATAGGAATGTATATAGTTCAACTTTGATAAGTTCCTTTTGATTTCTTTTCCCTGATTACCTTCTCAGGCATCTCTTCCTTATTGTGTCTGGATGTCAAATTTTCTATTCAATTCTGGTTTTTTCCTCAAGAATGCTTGAGAGTCCTCTATTCTACTGAGTGACCATATTTTCCCCTGAAACAAAATACTCAGTTTTGCTGGGTAGGTGACCCTTGCGTTCATTCCCAGCTCTTTTGCCCTCTGGAATATCATATTCCATGCCCTTCAGTCCCTCAGTGTAGAGGCTGCCAGGTCTTGTGCTATTCTGATTGTATTTCCACAATATTGAAATTGTTTCTTCCTGGCTGCTTGTAGTATTTTCTCCTTGATCTGGGGATTCTGGAACCTGGCTATAATATTCCTGGGAGTTTTCTTTTGGGGATCTTTTTCAGGAGGTGATCGGTGGATTCTTTCAACCTCTATTTTGCCCTCTGGATCTAAAACATTAGGGCAAATTTCCTTGAGAATTTCTTGAAGGGTTATTTCTAGGTTCTTTCTTTGATCATGGCTTTCAGGTAGTCCAATAATTTTCAAATTGTCTCTCCTGGTTCTAATTTCCAGGTCAGTGGTTTTTCCCATGAGATATTTCACATTGCCTTCTATTCTTTCATTTATTTGGATCTATTTAACAGCATCTTGATTTCTTATAAATCCATTAGCTTCCATTTGCTCCAGTCTAACTCTGAAGGAATGAATCTCCTCAGTGAACTTTTGAGATTCTTTTTCCATCTGGCAAATTTGACTTTTTAAGGCATTCTTCTCCTCATTGCTCTTTTGGGCCTCCTTTGCCATTTGAGTTAGTCTATTTTTTAAGGTGTTGTTTTCCTCAGTCAGGCTGTTGACCCTCATTTCATACTTTTCCTGCATCCTTCTCATTTCTCTTTCCAATTTTTCTTCCAGTTCTCTTATTTTATTTTTAAAGTCCTTCTTAAGGTCCGCTATGGCCTGCAACCCACTCATATTTTCCTTTGGGGCTTTTGGAGCAGGATGTCTGACCTCACAGTCCTCTGACTGTTCCATGCTTCGATCCTCTTTGCCCCCAAAGTAGGAGTCTAATGTTGCATTTTTCTGCTTAATTTGTTTCCTTTGCCTTGGCATATTGTCACTTAATTACTTGACTTTTAGGCTTGTTGCCACAGTATGGCTGGGCCGCCGGACAGGTGGACTTTTGTCCCAAAGTGTGTGTTGGGGGGGTGACTTCCGTTTCTGGCAAGCTGGAAACCCACCTATGACCTCCACCCAAGCTCACAATCCAGATCCAGGGAGGTTAAAGCAAGAGCGATTACACCCTCCACGACTGATCGCTGTACCTCCCTACAGTTCGCAGGCCAGGAGCTGGAGCTGCCTCTGAAAACTACGAAATGGTGTGTCTCCTCACCAGCTTCTATCCCCCAGAGGAGGAAGCCGACACATTCCCCAAATACTGGTCCCAAAGTCCGTAGGGCACTAACCTCTCACTTTGTCCTAGGCATGTCTATGTTGATAATTCTGGAATCACCACAGCTGCTGGTGTTCTGGGGTCCTTCCAGCTGGCCACTGGCCCTGCCACCCTGGGGCTAAAACCATGACTCAGGTGGACCTGTGCTTGACCTGTGCTTGGCTCCCCGCGCACTGTGCCCTGCACTGCCAACGCTGTGCTGGTCTTTTCTGCAGGGCTGCTGGGCTGTCCTCAGTGGGAGGTTAGCTTCTCTGTTTCGTTATGTGGGTGCTGGGGCTCCAGAAGTTGTTCAGAGTCCCCTTTTACATAGTTTGGAGCTATTCTGGGTGGAGAGTGGCTTGGACATGCTGTTTCTACTCTGCTGTCTTGGCTCCGCCCCTACCCTTACTTTCAAATTGTTTAATTCTGAGATGTATTTCTTTGTATTTTGTGGATGCTCTAAAACTTATGTAGCTCTAATTTGGGTAGATGCCATAAACCATAATGAATGATCTCTAAGTAAATATTATTGTAGAAATTTTAAATCAAAGTGAGATACACTGACTTGTCTATACAACTGACTACCATCTCTAAGACATATCTGGAAAGATGCAGAGAAAAGGCAGGGACTTGCTTAAGCTCTCCCAAATTCCCCTACAGACAACTTTAAATAATGCCTTAAAATAAATTCTAGAGAGGCAGAACCACAAAAGGCTAAAGTGAAATATTTTTTCAGTCTAAGACACCTTAGAAGGTCAGCAGGAAAATTCTGTTGCACTTGATTGAGAGTGGAGTTCAGTCCAGCACAGCCCTAGCAACCCAGCAGCATACCTTGGGAGCAAATAAATTGGCAGCAATACTTTCCAGAGTTTTCAGAACAAAGACACAGTGGGCCAGGCAACTGATCAAAAGAAGATCACAAGGGTCCCTTCACTGGCATTGGATGAAAGATTTGGTTGCATTGCACATAAGGGGCACAGTCTTGGGTCATAGTTGCAGGGCAAAGAAAAGCACTAGGACACCAACCTTTGTAACCACAGGGTATCAGAGACCCTGTTTGCAGTTCCAGGGTGGAAAATAGTGCTTGTTGTCGCTCAAAGACCAAAGTACTGGCCAGGAGAGTAGTAAACACACCTCTTTTTACATCATACCCCTTTCTTTTTTTTTAAAGCAATTGGGATTAAGTAACTTGCTCAAGGTTACACGGCTAGTCATTATTTATGTGTGGGTGCTCATTTTCTGAGGCCAGTTTCGATCTCAGGTCATCCCAACTCTGAGGGCAACGTCCTTACTCACTGCGGCACCTAGCCGCCCCCATTATACCCCTTTCAAAGAATTGAAAACTTATAGAAGCTCTAGAACTAGCTCTGAAAACAGCTGCATACAAACTCGAACATTGGTGTAAAGCCATCTATACCCTTAATAGGAATAGAACCTTTAATGTAAAATTAAAAGTCAAGAAATGGACTGGAAGAATGAGCAGCAAACAAGAACAAAAGAACTTGACCATAGAATATTACTATGGTGACAGAAAAGCTTAAAACTGAACTCAGAAGAAGAAAACAAAGTACAAACTTGTATAGACAAAGTCTCAAAGAAAAAAATGTGAATTTGCCTCAGGCCCCAAAAGAATCCATGGAAGAGCTCGAAAAGAATTTTAAAAAAAGGAGAAGTAGAGGATAAATTGGGAAAAGAAAAGAAAAAAATCATTTAAAAAAGGAGTCAATAATTTGATAAAGAAGGTGCACAATAAAATACTGAAGAAAATAACACCTGAGAAAACAGAATAGGCCACATGGTAAAAGAGGCATAAAAATCTACTAAAGAGGAGAATTCATTAAAAAGTAGAATTGGCGCAATGGACAAAGTTGTCCAAAATTCCACTGAAGAAAAAAGCTCCTTAAAAAATAAAATTGTCCAAAGGAAAAAGGAGGTATAAAAGCTCACTGAAAAAGAAATTTCTTAAATGTTAGAATTGTTCAAGTAGAAGCTAATGATTCCATGAGATAGCATAAAACAATATAGTAATTTTAAATGAAAAAGAATTGTAGAAAATGTAAAATACCTCACTAGAAAAAGAGTTGATTTGTAAAATAGATTGGGAAGACATAATTTAAGACATATCGGACTATCTGAAAGCTAAGATAAAAAAAAATGAGCCTAGACATCATCTGTCAAAAAAATTATCAAGGAAGAGCTCAGAAGATCTGGGTTTGAAATCCAGTTCCATAATTTTCCACCCATGAGATTTTAAGCCGTCACTTCTCTCTTGGTCTGTTTTTTCCTCTGTAAAATGAGGGAAATTAACAATGACCTCCATGGTCGCCTAACTTTACTTGTCTGCAGCTTCTATCAATCACTCCTATGTTTGCCATCTGGGGAAGTGGAGAACAAAACTAATCATTCTTCCACACAACAGCTTTTCAGGAACTTAAAGGCAGCAATGGAAACAATGATGGTAGTGATGCTCCCCCAGGTCGTCTATTATCCAGCTTTAATTGCTCCCTAACTACTAGGTAGCTAGTACTGGGTTTGGAATCAGGAAGAATCATTCTCCTGAGTTCAAATTTGGCCTCAGGCACTTCCTAGGTGTGTGACCCTGGGTAAGTCACTTAACCCTATTTTCCTCAGTTTCTTCATCTGTAAAATGAACTACAGAAGGAAATAGCAGACCACTCCAGTATCTTTGCCAAGAAGGCCCCAAATGGTGTCATGAATAGCCAGGAACAACTGAAATAACAGAACAACAACAGGTGCTACTTCTATCTTAACCTCAAATGGAATAATCTCCAGGAGCTTCATCATCCTGGTTGCCTTACTGTCCATCTGGCAATATGCTGTCCAACTGCTTGATAGAATGTGAGTTCCTTGGAAACAGAGACTCTTTTATTCTTTGTGTTTGTATCTCTAGCCTATAGTACAGTGGTTGACACATGTTTATTTAATGAATGCTTAATAATTGCTTATTGATTGTCAATGACTTTCCTAGAACATAGTGCTCAGGTGGCCCAATGATATGCCCTTGACTCTCTTGTTCCTTGCCCTACCTGGTCTATTGTCTTAGATTTCCCCTCTTTCTCAAGGAAAATTATTAAACAAACAAACAAAAACCACAATCTTGTTAAATGGAAAAACAAACAACCTTTTAGAATTAATTAAAAATCATCAGAAAAATTATCAAGAAACACTGCCCTTATATTGTAGAACCAGAGGTTGAAAGAATTCACCAATCCTCTGGAAACCTATGTCAAATTGTTTGCCTTCTCAATGATGGGGAGGGGATGAAGAGAGGAAGAAAATTTAAATCTCAATTTTCAAAAATGGATCAAAAATTGTTCTATATGTAATTGGGAAAATATTAAATGTGTGTGTCTTTAAAAAGACATATTTGGGAACCTGCTTAATGATAAGAACACTGGATTTGGAATTAGAAGCCCCATGTTTTAGTCCCAGCCCTATAACATACTATGTGCCATGAGCAATCATTTAATTCTAAACCTCAATTTTTATCTTCTGCAAAATTAGGATAAGGGCATTTATACTCCTTTTATCAACTAAGGGACAGACTGGGTAGAGGCCCTGGCCTGGAGTCACAAAGACCTGAGTTCAAATCTGAATTTAGACACTTACTAGCTATGTGACCTTTTGCTTCCTCAGCTGTATAATAGGAATAATAGTAGTACTTAATTGCCAGGATTGTTATGAGAATCAACTAAGATAATATTTATAAAGTATATAGTGTAATGACTAATAGATATTAGGTCCTTAATAAATGGCTGTTTCCTTTCTTTCTCCAAAGGTAGCTGTGAGTATCACACATGAAAAGGAATATGAACAAAACTTGTGCTCACTAAGTGCTATGACATCTCAGTGCTGTTATTATGAAAGATGTTGATACTGCTACGATGAACGTATAACTGGGAACCATCTGCTCCGCCTCAGCATTTGTCAGGGTTAGGCCATGGGAGGAGAAGAGAGTGACACATTCTTTTTATTTGAGTAGCAGGTAGGTAGGGGTTATAAGAACCTTAATGTGACTCAGAGCTATGAGACATATGACTGACTTTTTGAAATGGCAATATCTGAAGTAATTTACATTACTCAGAAGAAGAAAGTGCCATTGCCAGGGTGAAGAATGTAGCAGAAACATAAAACATGGTTCATCCTGAGATCTGGAAAGAGGAAGAGTCATATGATGGAGAGATCAGTGGATCTAAAGTCAGATGATGTAGGGTCTCACCCCCCCAGGTCTTGCACTTACTATCCATATGACCTTTGGGAAGTTCATTGACTCCATCTGGGGCTCAGTTTCCTTGTTTCAAACATGAAGGTGAGATTTAATGACCCTGGAAACCCACTGAACTCTAAAGCCATGCTGTAGTTAGAGAGATTTTGATCCCTAACAGATTTTTAAAGAATTGTGAGGTCCACAAAGAAAATGAAACCATAATTAGTCTTCCTCCCTCCCCCTTAAGCTTTTTATTCTCAACTGTCTAGGTCATATTTTTAAAAAGTGAAAATTACTTACAACTGCTTTGCCTTGTAAAAATTTTTTAAATAGACTTTCTTCTTTTCTGTTTTGTTGTGTTCAAGGAAGTACTGTGAAAAAAGAGACCTTGTGCCTATTCTCCCACCTCCATTGCTTCTATAGAGCTCATGGGTCCATTGTCTTTCTGTGGTTTCTGTCTCTGATAGGTCAACTCTTTTATGCCTTAGGTAAAAGAGTTTTAGATATAAAACAGACTAGGCTGTTATCTTGTGAGTTTGAAAAGGTATGGAAAATGATCCACTGGGAGTCCAGGAACCTGAGTCCAGACTGGAGGTTTTGATCCTTCAGCTTAGCCTCAATGAGCAATCCAGACATAGAGTCATAGATTGTCCCCCAAGGCCAAGATACTGAGTATTATAAGACAAGGGACTGATTGTGCATTGATCTTGTGGAGTTCAGAAATAAACTCGACAGGGAAAATGTTTTGTAGCAGTCAAGTTTGATCCCGTTCTATTCAGGGACCAGAATGGTATATGGGAGAGCACCCCCAGATGATGATGGGGAGGAATTTTTGTTTCTTTGTCTGGTTGTTTTGTTTTGTTTTTGCTGTATGATCTCAGTAACTATCTCTACGTAAAAACTGAAAAAATAATTTTAAAAGATTGTTTCTCTCACAATAATCTAGTGGGGTTGGTAGTACAAGCATCAATAATCAATAGATTAGTGATCTCATTGGGGTAGCTTGTACCTCTAAGTGCAAGTATTATCCCCATTTCACAAATGAGGAAACTTGATTGATCCTTAACCAGGATCTAAAAGTCCCTCATTAGTATGTCATACCTCCTCTCCTTTAGTGAGGCTTTTCTGAGGCAAAAATCTGAGAAATTTAACTATATTTTGAAAGGCCCAGAAAGACCTATGGAAAAGAGATCTGCTAACAGGAGTGGGTCCTTTTTGAATCACAGGAATATTTATTAAGCTTAGTGGCATACTAAATGTTCTATGCAATACTTAAGTAGAATAATAATCAGACAAACACCAAGTATTTATTAAGTATCTATTGTATATCAGGAAACAAAGGAAAAAGGTGAAAATACTTCTTTTAAGGGCTTACATTATTCTAGGAGAGACAACTTGTATACATATAAGTGTATGAAAGATAAATAAAAACTAAATAGAGTTAAGGAGGAAGGAATTAGTAATTAACAAATCAAGAAAAGATTCATGGAGAAGATGGTGCATGAATTGAATCTTGAAGAAAATAAGGGATTCTGTGAGGTGAAAGTGAGGAAAGAAAGCCTTGTAAGCTCAGGAGACAGCCAATACAAAGGTATGGGGATGGGAATTGAGTTATATAGTTGTAGTATTTGAAGAGTGGAATACAGTGTAGGCTAGGGAAGACTGGAAAATTAGTCAAGGAATACATGGTAAAGGTATGGTATGGTTGTTATCCTTTGTTCTTGAAGAGGACCAAAATAGCATCACTGTGTTAGAGTCAAGTTACAGCGTGTCACACTATGACTGATCAGACCAGTATGAGCTCAGAATGCTCTACCACGAGTCTGGCACAAATAGCCTATGTGAACATTTCGGGTAGATTGTTTAAGTTTGTGCATTGTGCATTTTTTTAGCTACTTCTGTTTTGCTCATGGAGCACAGCACCTTCTCTGACAAGGGCACATCATGCTAGGTAGACCTGTGCCAGTGGCTCACTTATCCTACAATCAATTCCAAAGTTCTTAAGACAGACCTTGAGGGTGTCTTTTTTATAGCTTTTTCTGACCACTGTGTGAGTGCTTGCCTGGTATGAGTTCTCCATAAAACAATATTTTTGGCAAACATACATTTGACATTCAAACATCATGGCCATCCCATCTCTGTGGTAGAGTTTGAATGTTTGGCAGAAAGGATATCATTATCTGGTATCTTATCCTGTCAGATGATCTTCATAATCTTCCTAAGACATCTCAAATGAAAGTTATTCAGTTTTCTGGCATATGGCTGTCCAGGTTTCACAGACATACCACACTGAGGTCAGTACCATGGCTCTATAGACCTTCAGTCTTGTAATCAAATACTTCTCTCCCACGCTTTCCTTTAGAGCCTCTCAAACACTAAGCCAACTCTAGCAACGTGTGAGCCAACCTCAATATCATTGTGTACACTCCTAAAAATATTCTGCCAATATAAGTGAACTTATCCACAAAATTCAAAATTTTCCATTTGATGTAACCAATGGCTCCAAGTAATGATGCTAGAGTGCTAGTTGATGGAGAACCTGTGATTTTTTTTTTTTGTAGTTAATTGTTAGGCACAAATTAGCACAAGCTGAAGAAAATTGATCCATACTTTGTTATGTCTCAGCTTCAGAGGCTGCACTGAATGCACACTCATCTGCAAACAAAAAATCATGGTCCAATACTCCCTCCACTTTAGCCTTGGTTTATAATCTTTTTAAGTTGAAGAATTGGCAATCAGTATGGCAGCTTATTTTATAGCATGTTCATCCTCATTGAATGCATTGACAACATGGCTGAAAACATCATGCTGAAAAACATGGGAGCAAGCACACAGCCTTATTTCACTCCATTGGCGACTGGGAAAGTATGAAAGCATGATTCATTATCCAGAACATGGGGAAGTATACTGTAATGAAATTTACATACAATTCTGATGAACTTCTCCAGGCAACCAAATTTTGATGTAATTTTCCACAAGCCCTCATGACTGACAGTATCAAAGCCTTTGGTCAGATCTACAAACATATACAGACTTTTGCCTGTTCTTGGCAATTCTCCTAGAGTTGTCAGGCATCAAACGCCATATCAACCATTTCTCAGCCCTTTCTGAAGCCACACTGGCTCTCAGGAACTTGACCATCTACCATGTGAAGGACTAGTCTATTAATGAGTATTCTGGCAAGAATCTTGCCAGCATTGACTAAAAAAGAAACATTCCATCCCCACCCCCATAATTGTCACATGACATTCTATTTCCTTTACCTTTATAGAGATGGACAATGGAGACATCCTTGAACTCCTGGGTAACAACTTTCTCTTTTGATATAACCTGGAAAATTTCAGTAAGCTTCTGCATGAGCAATGGACTCCCCACCTTGTAAATCTCAACCAGAATAGATTAGCACCAAGCGCTTTGCCACAGAAAAGGAGACTAATGGCATTCAGCTAGGGAGGGATTGACTTCAACCTGAGGTAAGCAGTCAATGACTTCAGCGTTGATTGATGATGGTCTGTGGAGAACATTATGGAAGTGTTCATCCCATAACTCTAGGATCAAGTCCTTATCTCTAATCAATTTGTCTCAATCAGCACTGAGTAGCTGAGATGCACCATAGGTCTTTGGCCCATAAATAGCCTTCAGGGCACCATAAAAGTGCTTTGGATTGTTATTATCAGCATAAAACAGAATTTCATCTGCATTCTTACTGAGCCAAAAATTCGGCATTTCTATAAACTTTGCTTGTACTTTGCTTTTGCCCTCTTAGAGATGTTCATCTTTCATTTCTACTGGATTTTGTGTTGTCTATAAGGTGGCACATATGTTGACTATAAGGTTGCACTATATTCCATTTACTGATGGAGAGTGGAATTATTTTTGCAGAAGATTTTCTACATTTTGTGGACTTTGACCACAGGTGGGATCTCCACCTGCTAAGTAACTACGCCAGGGTTGGGCAAACAGCCAATTTTGGGGGCACCTTTTCCATCCCCTTCCTCACACCAGGAGGTGAGCAGAGGAGAAACTTAAAAGGCTTCTCAGAGACCCAGAGGTGGCTGAATCCCACTGCTACTTATGTCCTGGGCTGCCTACACAGAGTTGTGACTATAGTTCCCAGTATGTCTTCACCTGCTGCTTCATCACTTGCCTGTCACCACAGGACTTTGTGATAGGTAAAAGTGGTATGAGTGATGTCTTTTGACTTGTGTGTAAGTTGGATTTAAGTGAGGCAGAGTTGCATGAAATCAGCAGTCTCACTCTTCTGGTATCATTACAGTCCAGTGGCAGGACAAAGTCAAGATGACTGGAGATGGATCAAAATGCAGTGGATGACCTTGGTGTTTTCAACTCCACAGTACCTGCTTCAGCTGCCTTCACAGACATTGGAAAAAATTGTTCTCATCCATCCATTCAGCCAATGGAAGTCTTCAAATGCTTGGGGTAGACATTCCCCTAACTCACCATTGAGTTTGAGTTACCTTAAACCTGGTTTAGCTTATCTGTGCTTAAGGGAAATTTCTTTGGTAACTTGTGTACAATTAGGCAGCTAACTGGCACAGTGGGTAGAACACTGGGCCTAGTGTCAAGTGGATTTAAGTTAAAATCTGTCCTTAGACATTTAGTAGCTTTGTCACCCTGGGCAAGTCACCTAACCCTATTTGCTTCAATTTCCTCATCTGTAAAATGAGCTGGAGATCAAAATGTCAAACCACTTGAGTATCATTGCTAACAAAACTCCAAATGGGATCAGGAAGAGTCAGACATGACTGAAACAACTAAATAAAACAAAAATAAAACTACTACGTGTAGGATACACTGGAAACCTCTAAGACTATGTGGATATATTTACTTTGTGCATATATTTACTTTCTGATATTCACTGATCCTCACAGGACTTTCCCTTCTCTGTCTGTACCTTTATACAGGTTTCCTCCTGGCTAAAATGCACCCCATCCTCACCTCTGCTTCTTACAATCCATAACTTTCCTGAATGCTCAGACCAAATGTCATCTTCTACATGAGGTGCCTCACAGTCCTGTCTCCCCTATCTGCTAGTGAGTGTGTCAAAATTATTTGAATCAACCTGTAGTGCCAACACAATATTTATAGCACCAACCATGACTATAATTATTCCCATATAGTGCTTGATCACAAAATATAGCAGATCCTCCATATTAATGACAGATATGGAGCATTAATTTAGACACCAGAAAACCAAATCCCAAAACCAGTAAGTCGATCCATCATAGTAGCAAAGAAATTAAGAAGCCATAACAACACAGAGAGGCACAGCATCCTTTAGCCTTCCCACAAAACAATATAAGATCAATATTTACTCACAAACTTCTCTATCTCTTTGCCTGAGCGTCCTCTCTCTCTCATCTGTCTCTCTGGTTCTGACTCCCAACTTTCTTTGGGGTCTGCTCCATCCTTCAGCAAATGTCTCCCACCACAGGCTCCATGTGATTACATTCAGCCTATTGGGGAGTTACTTTCAAAGCAGGGAAGGTCTTCAAACTCCCCTAGGCTTATTAAGGGATAGGGAAGATTTTCAAGTTCCCATTACCATTACACAACCTTAAATATAGTTTGTAGTTATTTACATGTGTATGTTATTCTTACTGATTGAATGTAAGACTTTTGAGTGTAGGTACTATTTCATTTTGTCATTAATGCCTCTTCCCAAGCTCCCAGAACATTGTTAACATTTGTCTATGAATATAGCCTCTTCCTATAATGACTTACTGGTTGATTTCATGAACAAAGGAATTGTTTCATTTTGGTCTTGTATTTCCAAGTCTGATCACCTAATAAGTGGTAAATAAATACTAATTGATTGGTCGCTTTTGATTTTCCTATTTTCATCTCAAACTAGCTGAGTAGAGGATTTAGGAACAGGATGAAGAATGAAATTTGAAGGACAGTGAAAAGAGAATTAATATTTGGTTTTACTGTCTCCCTTCAAACCACCTTGAAATATGACCCCATGTTAAAAAGACATTAAAAAACAAACACTATTACATAATAAAAAAATTCTCCCATTAAGAAAAGCATTTGTCAGATCAAAATTAATGATTTTCAGCCAATAACAATTCCACTCTTTAGTTGTCAAGTTCACTAAATTTCAATTTAACTGAGCCACTCTGTCTTCCATATCAGATGAACAGACAGAGATGAATTAAGAAAGATGCACAGTCTGTATAGACTTGGAAAATGCGAACTAGATGTGAATTAATAATGGTAAATGTTTTGATCTTTCAGACTTCTCTCTCTACTAAATGTCTCCTCAAGAGTTATTATCTTTCTTAATTGCAATGTTGACAGCATTATCAAAAGTTATTTTAGTCAAGTGCTGAGGTGTTAATTTTCTCAATAAAAAAATGTCAGTTAAAATGGCACATGTACTGCAGACCCAAGTGGTCTACTGTGGATATAGATCCTTTTGCTTCAATTCTGTTTGGCATTTAAAGTTCTTCACAATCTGGTCTCTCCCTACTTTTCCAATGTTCTTATGCTTTCCTTCCCTACACACTACCATCTCCCAACTATGGTCTACTTGTAGTTCTAATAGGACACTAAATCTCCCTTCTGTACACTTTTGAACAGGTTGTCTCCTATGTCTAGAATGTTCTTCCCCTTCCCCAGAATAAGCTAGATGGCACATTAGATGGCCTCAAGCCAGGAAGACTTGAGTTCAAATTGAACCACAGACATTTCCTAACTTCATGAAACTAAGTCACTTAAATCAGTTTCCTCCTTATAAAATGGTTATATTAATAGCACCCATACCCAGCAGGATTATTGTGAAAATTAAATGAGATAATATCTATAAAGACTTAACAGTGTCTGGAATATGGAAGACACTTAATAAATGTTAGTTTCCTGACCCATTGTGCTTGCTTTACCTAGATTCTTACAAGACTCAGCTTAAATTCTATGCTTTGCAGCAGTCATTTCCTGATCACCACTCCCTAGTTATTAACACCTTCCCCTTCCAGATTCCCTTTCATATATGCTGTGTATCTCTAGTATATACTTAATTATTTATATGTTGTCTCCCCTATTAAAATGTAAGCTCCTTGAGGGTAGAGACTGATTTTGCTTTTCTTTGTGCCTATAGCATTTAGCACAACACCTGGTACATACTAAGTATTTAATATATGTGTTTTAGCTGACTATGAATCCTGTTGCCTCTGACATTTCACCCATATATATCATTATAACAGTTTCTAACATACATGCTAAATTGATTCTCTTATATCCCCTCTAGCCTCAATGCACATCACAGTCTTTCTTTAAAGAAACTCAATCAGTGTTGTCTAAAAGATTAATTTGTAAGATGTGTAAGGGCTGGCTCTGATTTGGACTAGGCCAGTCAGATACTTTGGAGAACTCCCCCTGAAACTTAGATCAGCCATTTTATTAGTGATCTCATCTTTCCCCATGAAAGAAGTAGTACATAGCTGACCCAGCTAGTTCTGGGGTGCATTCTTTCTGCCACGAGAAGAGAAGAATCAATCGATAAGCACAGATTGAGTATATAACAACTCCTGTCCTCAAACAAATGTAATGGACAAGTCATATAACCACCCTGGGTCTCACTTTCCTCATCTATAAATCTGAAGATATAGGACTAGATCATCCCTCAGTCTCCTAGCTAAAGAGCTATGATCCTTTGAACCTAAGCTTAGACCTAGTTAGAGATAAAATTTAAACACATGAAGCAGCATTGAATAATACAAGTTGTTATTGTTCAGTTATTTTATTTATGTCTGACTCCAATGACCCCATTTCTTGGCAAAGATACTAGAGGGGTTTCTCATTTCCTTTTCCACCTCATTTTACAGAGGAAGAAACTGAGGCAAACAAAAGGTGAGTGACTTGACCAGAGTCACAGTAAGTAAGTAAGTATCTGAGGCTGTGTTTGAACTCAGGTCTTCCTGACCCCAGACTTGATGCTCTATTCACCTAGTTGCCCTAATAATACAAAAAGGAAAATAATTAATTTTCCCAACCCCAAAGAACTATAGTATTTTTATGTATGTATATATTTATGTATGGATGGAAATATATGGTATTGGTGTGGTTTGGAGGACAATAGGGTTTGGAACTACAGAAACTCTGGCAGAGGGTGATGTAGCCCTCTCACCCATTCCCCTTAATAATTTTAAGGTTTGATAAAGGCCCCTTTAACCACGCCTTCCAAAGATGCCTCAGTACAAGAACCATGCATCAGGGCAAAGACATCAAGATATGCAGAATTTACAAAAGGGTATTCTTACACTATTTACTGGCTCCTTCACTTTCCCATACAAATATGCCCAGTTCTTCCTCCTCCTTCTTTGACTTTCTCATTCCTCTGGATTCAGCTGTCCCTTCAAGTATTACCCTATGTCTTTCTTCCCTCTAACAGCCAAACTCTTGACAATGCCATCTACACTTGCATCTGCATTTTTTTCCATTTCCAAATTACTTCTCAGTACCTTGTAGTCTGGCTTTCTACCTCACCAATCAATTGAATCTGAACTCTCCAAGGTCACTAATAATCTTAGTATAGTAAAAAGAGGTTTAGTTCATGTGTTAGAGATCTCATGTTCATAACCTACCTCTTATATTTACTACATGTATGACCCTGGACATGACTTCTCCATGCTCCAGCTACTTCATCCGTAAAAATAGAGCTATACTAGATGTTTTCTACATTCTTTCTAGTTTTAAACCTATGATTTTTATTGCTAAATTCAAAAGTCTGTCCTCAGTCCTTATACTCCCCAACTCCTCTGAAGTTTTTGTTATTCTTGGCTGACTCTTCTCTTTAATACTCTTTTATTACTGGGTTTTCATGATACTCCTCTCTCCTGGTTCTCCTCCTCCATGTTTGACCATTCTTCTTTTTGGGGTCATCATTCAAGCCCTATCACCTAACAATGAATGCCTCAGGACTCTGCTTTCTCAAATTCATAGTCTCTATATCTCTATCTCTATCTTTCTCTGCCTCTCTCTCTCTTTCATTATATGGCAAAATCCAATACTGTCTATTTACAGATGGCTCACAGATCTATATATCTAGCCCTCCTTTTTCCCCATAACTTCATCCTCATATCATCAGCTACCCTATTTGACACTGATAACCAGATGTTCTATGAGCATCTCAAACTCAATTTATATGAAATGGAACTCATTACACCTCCTCTCCTCAAATTCCCACAATGCACATGCGTGCACACACACACACACACACACACACACACACACACACACACACACACAAACACTTCCAGACTTTCCCATTTCTATTGAAGATACAACCATTCTAGTCATCCAGTTTCACAATGTAAAATCTATGCTTGACTCTTCCCTCTCATTAAACATTCAAGAACAATTTATTTAGCAAGTTTTGTTTATTCTACCTAGACAACATCCATCCTCTTCTCTCCATTCACATAAACACCACTGTAGTTTGGCTCCCATCACCTCTCACAAACACTATTTCAAAGTCCCCTTAATTAGACTCCTGGTTTCCAATTTCTCTCCTTCTCAATCAGTTTTCAATGAGCTGTAAAAATAGCCTTCTGCAAGCACAAGACTGACAATGACATTCCCCAGATTAAGAAACTTTATTTCCTCCCTATTTCCTTTGGGATCAAATCCTCAGTTTGGCATCTAAAGCCTTTCAAAAGAAGTTACACAAGATGGCAGAGTAAAGACAGGGATTCACTTGAACTCTCCCCCAGATCTCTCCAAATACCTGTAAAAATGATTCTGAACAAATTCTAGAGCATCTAAACCCACAAAAGACAAAGTAAAATAAACTTCCAGTCCAAGAAAACCTGGAAGGGTGACAGGAAAGGTCTGTTGCACCTGGATGGGAGAGGAACTAGGTACAGCGCAAAATGTACCAGCACAGACTGGGCCCTAGCAAACCCAGTGCAGCCCCCAAGGGACTGAATCACAGGCAACTGTGGTGGTTTCCAGACTTCTTAACCTACAAATGCCAGAGAGAACTTAGAAGGTCAGTAGGAAAGGTCTGTTGGACCTGGGTGAGAGAGGTACACAGTCCAGCCCAGGCTACATCATAGCCCCAGGGCCACAAAGTGGATGATAGTGGATGATAGTGGCAGCAGCTGCTGCTACTTCCAGAGCTCTCAGCACACAGATAATAAGAGGAACAAGCAATTGGTCAGAAGGAGATTACAGGGGTCTCTTTGCTGGCACTGAGGTAGATATCTGTTGCTTTGCCTATACTTGGATCTGTGTGGCAGTCCTGGGTCAAGGAGGAACACTGGCATAGCAAAGCTTGGGGTAGCAATGAAGAGGGAGCCCTACTCAGAGTTTCAGGGCAGAAAAGAGTGTTTGAGTGTTTGTGATCACTCACTGACCAGAGAACAGGCCAGGAGAGGCCTCAGATTATACCACCTTGGAAGAACTGAAAATTTACAAGTCCCTAGAAGTATCTCTGAAAACAGCTGCACAAAACCCCTGAAGCTCAGGACAGTTAGCCTTTCACACTGCAAGCATAGTACTACCTAAACAAAGAGTTAAAAAGCCAAATAATTAGCTGGGAAAGTGAACAAACAGTGGGAAAAGAATCACAGACTATATAATTTTACTTTAGTAACAAGGAAGATCAAAACATATACTCAGAAGAAGACAAAGTCAAAGTTCCTACATCCAAAGTCTTCAAGAAAAATATGAATTGGCCATAGGCCATGGAAGAGTTCAAAAAGGATTTTGAAAATCAAGTAAGAGAAGTAAAGTGAACAATTGCAAAGAGAAATGAGAGTGATGCAAGAAAATCATGAAAAATGAGTCAACAGCTTGATAAAGGAGACCCAAAAAAATACTGAAGAAAATAACACCTTAAAAAATAGACTAACCCAAATGGTAGAAGAGGTCCAAAATGCCAATGAGGAGAATGCCTTAAAAAGCAGAATTGGTAAAATAGAAAAGGAGGTCCAAAAATCTCACTGAAGAAAGTAATTTCTTAAAAATTAGTAATTCTCCTGGGAGTTCACAATACCCAAGAAATCACACTGACTATCCTTATACTTACCCTTCACACTATGACTAGCATTGGACTAAGGGTATAGTAAGAACTCTGGTTGACTGAAGGCTGTAATTTGATTTATATATTACAAGAATGTCCTGCTGTATGTATGTTTGAGAATCTAAAATTGAACAGTTTAAAAAGAATTTGTCAAAAAATTAATGTTCTTATAATATCTAGAGAAAATGAGAGTTGATGAATAAAATTTTGCCTGATATTTATTGACATATGTGTGTATACATATATATATATATATATATTTATATATGTCTACCTAATATACACATGTAAACACACATATATTTGTTTGTCTGATGCAGTTGATATCTCAGTGGACAGAGCATCAGGCCTGGAGTCAGGAAGACCTGAGTTTAGATACAGCCTCATATACTTCCTAGCTAAGTGACCCTGAGCAAGTCACTTGACCTCTGATTACCTGACAAAATAGATCCATTGGATTCACTGGAGAAGAAAACGGCAAACCACTCCAGTATCTTTCTGAAGAAAAACCTAAATGGGGTCATGGAGGGTTGGGCATGACTGAACAATAATAATATATGTGTATATAATATTTGTGTATGTATATATGTGTATATATAGATGTCTTTATGTTATAGATATAACAATAGCAAATCTTAAATTTGTAGTCAAATAGGGAGGAAGGTAGAGGGAATAAGAATTTAAATAGCACCTTTATTTTGTACCTGAGCCTACGCTAAGAGCTTTTTACAAATATTATCTCATTTGATTCTCAAAATAACCCTGTAATATAGAGGCTATTATTATCCCCATCATAAATTTGAGGAAACTTAGGCAAGGAGAGGTTAAGTCATTTGTTCAGGGTCACACAGCCAGTAAGTCTGAAGCTGGATTTAACTCAGGTCTTCCTGACTCCAGATGCAGCATTCTATCCACTGTGTTGCCAGCAGCCTTACAACAAAGAAATAAGATTAAATGGAGTTCAAGAACTATGATGTGTCAATATTTCCATTTCAATATTTCCATTTGGCACATGTGCCATGTGCCAAAAGCTAACATAGATAGCAACAAGAACACTTGAGGCAGCTTGCTGGTGCAGTGAATAGAGCACCATGTCCTCCTGGAATCAGGAGGACCTGAGTTCAAATCTAGCCTCAGACCCTTAACATTTACTAGCCATGTGACCTTGGGCATGTCACTTAACCCCAATTGCCCTGCCTTCCAAAAAAAAAAAAAAAGGAACACTAGATTCACGATTTATGGACCTTAGTTTGAATCTAGGCTCTGTGAGGACATTGTCATAATCAGTTGTCATCATCACCACTCCACCATCACATTATTTCTGATGTTTATAGCATTTTCAGGCTTTCAAAATTATTTGCAAGGAACATCTCTGGGCCTCAGTTTCCTCACTTATGAAAGAAGGACTAGATGATGTCTAAAATTCCTTCCTAGACTGTATTCTGTGACTGACTTAACAGAAAAGTCTTCAATATTGAGTTCTAAGTAAATCACTGAGCTGAGACTTAATTACAAGGGGAAAAACAGATATGAAATGAAATTGTACAGTTATCCATTGTTTACTTTTTAGGCTATTATTTGTTTATAACCTTCTTATCCTTCTTCCAATTATCAGCAGAGACCATATTCCTTCCAAATCCCTTTGGCTTCTAACTACAAAACACTGAGTGAAAGTCTGGGGAACTTATGCGGCACCAAATGAAGGCATAGGATACTCTGCATTTCTCCCTGAAAGAGCTTCTTAGACTCTCTTTGGTTTCTTTCATTTAACTTTCTCTCCTAAGTTTTATTTTATTTTTTTTTTTAAAGCAATTGGGGTTAAGTAACTTGCTCAAGGTTACACGGCTAGTCATTATTTTTGCGTGGGTGCTCATTTTCTGAGGCCGCATCTGATCTCGGGTCATCCCAACTCCGAGGCCGGCGCTCTTACTCACTGCTCCACCTAGCCGCCCCTTTCGGGCAATTGGGGTTAAGTAACTTGCCCAAGGTTACACGGCTAGGTTTTTGTTTGTGCGGATTAAGTGTCGGAGGCCGGCTCCGAACTCAGGTCCTTCTGATTCCAGGGCCGGCGCTCTATTCACTGCGCCACCTAGCCGCCCCTCTCTCCTAAGTTTTAAAAACAGCTTCTTCACTAACTGAAATGTAAAGGTCAAGTCATCATTATGAAAAAAAAAAGCTGCAGCTTGTAACCTAATTACAGCTTCAGAAAATCACAGATTTATAGCTGGGATTTTTCAGTTTATCAATTTCAAACCTGCCATTTTACCTTTGGGGAAAGTGAGGCACAGAGAAGTTAGTTGACTTACTCAAGGTCACATCAGGAGTAATGGCTAAGCTTGAGTGTATTCCCAGGTCCTCTGATGCCAAACTGAGCACTTTTTCCACTCTATCACAGGCCATTGGATCTTAGGATAACATAACTAAAACAAATGTATACAGTGATTTAAACTTTACAAAGCACTTGAACATTTATTATCTTATTTGAGCTTCATAACAAGTAAAAACTAAAGAAATTATTATTTCAACAATACCCATGTGGGAACTAAACTCAGAGGGTTTAAATGTCTTACCCATGGTCACACAGATAGTAAGTGTCAGAGTTCAGATATTCCACAATGTCCACTATAACACATTATCTTTCCAATCTGGAAGTTATAGGAGATTGGGCTAACTGTATACAAGGCCCAGATAATCTCCAGGATTTTCTTATTTTTTTCCTTTTTGGAGAGCAGTTGGGGTTAAGGGACTTGACCAAGGTCACATGGCTAGTTTTTTTGTGTGTGTTAAGTGTCCGAGGTCAAATTTGAACTCAGGGCCTCCTGTTCCAGAGCCGTTGCTCCATTCACTGCGCCACCTAGTGGCCCCATCTCCAGGATTTCTTAGCATTGTCCTCAAAATGATATATCATTCTATTTTTACTTCTCAACTCTTTAATAAATTAGGTGCCAGAGACCCCATTAGGGTTTTTAGCACCAGAATTGCATATGCACTATCAGTTAAACCACAAGGCAACATCTGGTGTGAGAAAGTTTTCCCACAGAAAAGTGGGTCAGGTTTCTCCTTCCAACACATCAAATAGGATGTGAGTTTCTTAAGGAAAGGGACTCTTTCATTCTTGTCCATATACCCCCCAGCACTTGGTTTCCATGCCTAGCAAACATCAGGTGTTTAATAAATGCTTGCTGACTGATTGACACTGCATAAAATAGATAGTCACAGATTAGGCCCATTCTAGGCAGATTAGATCACTATGTCTAATACTCCTTCATTGCACCCTAATGACCATGGTCCCTTTTACATCTGACTTGGTATCTTTCCATCTGCACGGTATCCTCCATTGGAACATGAGCTCTGCAAGAACAGAGGCTTTGTCTTACCCTTCTACTTCTATCCCTAGAATTTAGCACAGTGATTTGCATATAGTAAGAAATTAATAAATGCTTTATCTATTTGTTCATTTATCCATCTTATTGCCCCCATGACAGAATTGAAGCTTCTTATCTGACATCCAAGGGTCTCTGGAGTCTAACCATAACCCCACTTTTCCAAGCTCAATTCCTGCTGCTCTCTGCCATCTACTTCCCCTTAACATTCATGTAGAGCTTACTTTGTGCCAGACACTATGCTAAACACTTTCCAAATATTATCCCACTTTATCCTCACAATAACCCTGGGAAGGACATGCTATTATTATTCCCATTATACAGATGTGAAAACTGAAGCAGGCAAAGATGAAGGAATTTGCTCAGGGTCACAAAGATACTAAGTTTCTGAGGCTAGATTTGAACTCTGATCTTCTTGACTCTATCCACTGCACTTCCTGGCTGCTAACTGTTCCATCTGCCCTCCTCAATGTCCCTAAACACACATGCTCATACGTCTCTTATCTTATGCTGCTTCTCCTGCCTGCAGGGCTCTCTTTAAACACTCCTTTTTTCTCTTATTTAAATTTATTTTTATTCTGAACTTAAAAGTCACCAAATAAAATGGGCGCTTTCACATACATAAATCAGAAAAAGAAGACAGTTCCCTTATGTATAGTTTATATGTTTGTATGTATGTATATATGTCCATGTATAGACGTTCATGTATATAGCATGTGTATATATGTGTGTATATATGTATATAGCTTGCAAAGGTGCCCTGTCTGGACACTTCTTTCTGAGCATGTTTTTTATAGCTCACTCTTTGCATCTGTGTACTTCATGCAACTGATTTTTCACTTCCAATTTTAGTCAAGAAATAATTTTGAATTAGCATGGTTTAATAGCAATGGCTTTCTGAGCTCTAATAGTCATTTGCCCATTGATATGCTTTTCAATAGAGCATTCTGCAGGGGAGAAAAGTCACGAGTATCTCCCAGGCTTAAATGATTCTGTCCTCACTTGCTGGCTTGAATGTTTTACTCATAGAGGTGACCCCATATTGACCATTGTCCCTGAGAGTAAACTGCACATTTTTGCAGGTTTATGATCCAAACTCCTTCCAAGGAAACCCAACTCATAAAGAGTAGTTGTTGGACAAGAAAGACTCCAGGGAAACAACAGGAGTAGACCACCCTCTGTCTGGTATCATTCTATGGTTTCCAGTGCCTAGAATTAATTACAGATTATGCTACATCAGAAAGGGTCAGAGAAAGCAAGTTATTTCAGCTTGCTAGAAATGTCTGAGTTTTTACAGCCTCAAGTAATAAAAATACCAGACATCTTCCAGTAATGTGTTCGTCTGAGCCATAGCCAGGCACCACCTGTGGTCCCCTTGTGATGAAAATGAAAAGATAAAACTACTATCAATTTACTATTTCCAAATATAGTGAAGGAAGTGCTCGGAAGCATTTAAATATTCACTCTACAAATAATGGCAAAGTGTGGTTGAGAATATATCATACAAGTACATGGTTTTCTACTCAATTCAGCACAGATTTATTAAACTTACAAATGGACTATTCCAGGCACAAGAGATACAACAGGCAAAAATGAAGTCACCATATCTGTGATGACCAACTATGACAGACTGGACTCTTTTCAGCAATGCAGTGATATAAATTAATCCCAAAAGACTCAAGAAAGTGAGAAATGCGCCATCCAGAGATATAACTAGAAAGAACTGAGCCTGAATCCTGATGGAAGCAAACTAAATGATCTTGTTCTTCTCATTGTTTGGTTTTATTTCTTCCTTACCATCTTTCATCCCACCTAGTACAATATGCCTTTGTAATTGGAATAATGTCTAATATGAATGTATTTGCAGATCCTATACTGGACTATATGCTGTCGTGTGGGGAGGGGGGAGGGAAGGAAAGGAAACTTGAAAATCAAGGAACTATGGAATTGAATCTTGTTAACTGAAACTAAACTAATAAATTAATTTTTTAAAAAATGAAGTCATCTAGGCTTCCAAGGATCTTAGAGCAGCTAGTGGATTGAACATGAAATTTGGAGTCAGGAAGACCCGGATTCAAATTCAGCCTCAGATACTACTAACTAATTATGTAACCCTTGACAAGTCACTTAACCCCTGCCTACCTAACTTTTTTCATCTAGCATAAGTGGGGATAATAAAAGAACCTTTCAGGGTTGCTGTGAGATTCAAATGAGGCATTATTTATAAAGCTCTTTGTAAATGTTAAAGGACTCTACAAATGTTAGTTATTACTACTGCTACTACTACTACTACATTATACTAAAATGTGACTTTAGGATTAAAGGTGCAGGAGCTGAAAGAGAACTTAAAGATAAGTTAGTCTAACCCTATCATTTATGAATGGGGAAACTGAGGTGCACTGAAATAAAAAAAAAGTTTTCTGGCAGTTACAAAGGTAGTAAGCAGTACAGATAAGTTTGAACCTAGATAAGCACATTCATACACATACATACATACATACATACAAATGCAAAGATATCAATCACACTTAACCCAATACTCAGTGCAGAAGTCACCTACACAAGTATACCTCCATTGATCCCTCTTCATATAGTCAAACTTTTCTCCTCCAAAAAAAAATCAAAAAACAAAAAACAAAAAAAAAAATAGAAATACCTTTAGTAACAACAGAGTGGGTAAAGAAAACCCAGAAGCACCACCGATAAACTTAAATATATAAATAAGAGACAGGTACACTTTGCAAGGAAAGAAGGGGGAAAAGAAAGAGCAAAAATAGGTATAGAAGAAACAGGATGAGGAAGAAGGGGGGCATAAAAGAGGAAAAGGGAAGGGAAAAGAAAAGACAGAAAAGAGAATAAGAAAACATAAGTAAAAGGGGAAAGGAAAGTTTGGAGACATCAAAGTAGAAAAAAGGTGCATTAAAAAAAGGGAAAAAAAGATGCAGCAGGTGTGAGAGGGGGAGGGAATGGTGAGGAAACACCGTTATTGGAAAACCAAGAGGTTTGGTTTAGACCTATTTGGGGGAGTGGCTAAGTGACCAACCCAAGAGAAACATGAATAGGTACATGAAGTTAATAACTACGGTGTCAGGGGCCATAATAGTGAGAATGTCAAGACTGGCAAGAAACCCAGGAAATTAAAGTCCTCTTTCTACTGTGAAGAGGCTGGTTCTCTAGGCCCTCCCTAAAATGGATCCATAGACCTCCTAGTATCTTAAGCTGAAAGGAACCTTAATCCCTTCATTTCACAGAACAATGAGTCAATCAATGAGCATTTATTAAGTGCCTGACTACTATTTTCAAAACAGGGTAGCATGGTGGATAAAGAGTCATCCTAGAAGACCAGGGTTCAAGTCTGTGACCCAAGCTGACTGTGTGACCTTGGACACGTCACTCTCAATGCTCTTGTTGATAGCTAGCAGAAAAAGTATTGATATGAATTGGCAAAGGAAGATACCTATACCTAATAGTTCTTTAACCAGTGAAACACCCAATCTAGTATTTATTTTTTTTTTTTCCAATCTAGTATTTATTGATATGTGAGGTACTTTGACAGGTAGTGGAGACAGAGATATAATAATGAAACAATCCATTCTCTCAGGAAGCTTATGTTCTATTGGGGGATAGGAAAGACAATATACTAAATGCAGGGTAATTTTGTTTGGGAAGAGCACTAACAATGAAGGGATCAGAAAAAAAGCCTCATATAGGTTAAACCTTGAGGTGAGCTTTGAAGGAAACTGGGGAACAGAAGAAATAAAATAAAGGATGAAAGATATAAAGTAACTATGGTCTAGAGAGTTCAAATAATTCCCTCACATGCATACCATTCTGAACTCAGATCTGATTACAAATTCAGTGTTCATTCCCCTCTACTATGACCCAACATTTGTGGGATTGTAAGCTCTTAAAGTACAGTGACCATCTCAATAATTTCTCTTCCCAGAAAATAGTATGATCTGTACGTATTGGTCACTCAATGGTCCATTGCCTTGGCCTACTCACTTGGAAAGTTACAAGCATTAAATCTCAACCACAAAGGCTTTTTATTTGTCAATGACCAGCTGCATTTTGAATTTGTGGGTGATATTCATCTGATTTAATATTCACACTTCCAGAGTTTCCGTCATATCCTTTCAACTTCCAAAAGAATACAAATTTTAATTTGAGCCTTTTACAGCAAAGCTCAACATTCCCCTTTTCAGCAGCACCAGCCACAAGCTGGCTCAATTGCAGCTGTACTCAACCTTGACTTCCTATCCACTATCCTCCAGAGCTAACAGCAAACAAGGTCACTTCCCAAAGTCACCTTATCTTTGTCCTGTTCCTGACTCCCAGAGTGGTATGCTTTCCCTCTGCCCACACCTTCCTGTGCTCATGGTGATGTTGCCTAGCTGCAAAAACCCTGAGACATACTACCACATCTTTATGATACTTGAAACATAATAAGAAAATTCAACTGTTTGATTTAAGAAAAGATTGACCCAGCGGGGCATGGATGAGGGGGGAGGACTGTTGAAAAGAAACAGGCAATAAGTTGCAAGTGGGGGGGTGGGGAAATGAAAACTAAAAAGATACAAGATCTTATTATTTCAGCCTCACTTGAGATTTATTTGATAACTATCAGTAGAAAATGACAATGTAAAACAATGTAAATATCTGAAAAACTCCAATGCTCCATTTCCCTTTGTGGAATATTTGCAAAAAGAAAATTACTTTTGATTATATAGCTCCGTCGGAATCTACTTTCTTATTTTGGGGGTAATACAAATATACTGCTTTCAAATTCTGGCTACACAATCACCCATGGTGCAGTGCTGAATAATAATACTCCACGGAAATCATCTCCAATGCCTGCAAACAATGTGACCAAGATACCCACTCACACCAACCATCCACTGGTTTAACAGCAAGGGGTCAAGGTAATAAAGACTGAAATGAAATCCAATTACTGTTCCACTCAAGTTGGAAACCCAAAAAATAACATATTGTTATAGGGGAAGGAAAACAAGAGATAGCAAAATGAGGCTACTTCCAAAGTCCTGAAATGTGGTTCTTTGTATACTATCATTTGTAGCTGTTCAACCCCAATTTATAATCAAATTACATCAAGGTTTTCAACTAATCCCAAGAAGATTTGGAAAACAATATTTTCAGCCAAATGGGGAAAATGGTTAGACTTACTAATAATAAGAGAAGGGCACATTAAAACAGCTTTGAAGTTACATGGCAAATTGCCAGAGGTCAGAGGGACTGGAAGGAAAAATAAGTACATTCACACGTTACTGATTCAAGAGTTCTTGAAAACAATCTGTCATTAACCATTCATACCCATTGACTATGCAATCCTACTACTAAGCCTATATGCTAAAGAGATAAAAGATAGAGAAGTGTTCCCACAGAAACAGAAGGTCTTATGTATGTCAAAATATCCATAGGGTTTTTGGGGGGTAGCGGGAGGCTACAGCAAAACACAGGAATCAATGCAGATGTCCATCAATTGTGAGAAAGGAGAACAATTTGTGGTCTGCAAATGTAATGAAATATTTTGCCATAAGATATCACAAATATGAACAATTAAGATAAATATGATAATATTTCCATGGGCTGACAGAGTAAAGAAAGCAGAACCAGGAAAATAATATCCACAATTAAAGCACAATTATGAATTAGTTCTACTATTCTGGAGAAGAATTTGTAATTAAATTATTCATACCCTAAGACTAAGCAATCTCACTACTGTTCATATATAACTAGGAGGTAGAAGACAGAAAGCTTCAGATAGAAGGAAGGTCCTTAATTAAAGTCATAGAATTTGAGAATTAAAAGGGACGTTGGTGACAATCTAGTCCAACCCACATATGAAGGATGACTTTTATGATATACTTGAAAAGTAGTTAGTCATTGTCTTCCTGAAGACCTTCAGATTAAGTAACTACCTTCTAAGGTACCTCATTCCACTTTGGGATAGCTCCAGTTGGCAGGATAGTCTACCTTTGCTCTCAAGCCAAAATTTACTTTTTTATATCTTGCACTAATTGCTCCAGTTCTGGAGCCAAACAGAAGTCTAACAAGTTTCCAAATAATGACCCTTCAAATACTTGAAGACAACTATCATGTCAACCCTGAATCTTCTCTTATTTAGAATAAAAATTCCTGATTCCTTCAACCAATCCTCACATAACATGGACTCAGGAGTGCCTTTCCTTTCTTGCTTACCAATTTTCTTAAATCATGGGGATAAAAACTGAACAAAATGTTCCAGTTGAAGTCTAATCAAGGTAAAGTACAATGGACATATCACTTTTGTATTCCTTGGAAGCTAAGCCTACATACAACCCGCAATTGCATTAGCTTTTCAGGCTGTCACATCTCACTGTTAGCTCATATTGAGCTTGCAGTCAACCAAAAGGTCAGGAAGACTTGAGTTCAAATCAAGCCTTGGACACTTACTAGCTGTGTGAACAAGTCTCTTACCTCTGGTTGCCTCAGTTTCCTCAATTGTAAAATGGCGATAATAATAGCACCTATCTTACAAGGTTATCATGAGGATAAAATGAGCATTCATGAAGCATTTATTAAGTGTTAGAACAATGCCTGATGCGTAGTAGGTGCTATATAAATGTTTCTTCCCTTTGTCCCTTCCCTAAAGTGCAATGCAGTCATGCATCTCCCATTTTATGCTTGGAACATTGATTTTTGGATCCCAAGTTTAAGACTTTTTTTAAAATTTTATCTTTTTTATGTTTAGTCCTGTTAATTCTTTGCTTTGAACCCTGATACTATTATCCTATACATAAGCTATCCTTCTACCTTTATTTCAACTGTAAATTTGAGGAGTATGCCTTTTTTTTTTTTCAACAAATCAGTGATAAAAATGTTAAACAACAAATACACAATAACAGATTCCTGGAGTATTATACTACAGACTGCTCTTTGAGGCTAGAAATTCAGCCAAATCATACTGTATCAAACTGTATATTAGCTAATCTACATTTATCTTCCCCACTATATACACACACTATTACCCTCAGGTAATAGTTTAATAATCCTGAAAAGATAGGAAAAGAGGTTAGTCTGGCTTGATTTGGTCTTCTTGAAACCATGTTACCTGGTTTTGTTTTGGTTTTGTTTTGATCATGATTTTGTTTTCTAGATGGTCAGCAACCATTTTTAAATGACTGATTCTGAACTTTTCCCAGAAACAGAAATCAAACTTATGGGCATATTATTTTCATTCTCTTCCCTTTTTTGAAAGTCAGGATAAGATTTTCTCCTCTCCATTTTTACTGATTCTACTATTTTCATAACTTTTAAAATAGTAATAATAACTATGGCAAAACTATGCATCTATATGGCTCATCTTATCTATCTATCTATCTATATCTATATCTATATGTAGATATATAGATATATAGATATATCCCATCTTTAGAATAGGAGCAATGGTACTTTTTCAAAAATCACAGAAACTAAGAAATGGAAGGTTTATCAAAGGTCATCCAGCACAATTTTCACCTGAACTCAGTATCTCCCTAGTCTAACATGCCTGATGATCTCCGAATGAAAGAGAAGTTACTAATTTCCAAAGCAGCCCAATCTTCTACTGGACAGCTCTAATTGTTAGGAAGTTTTTCCTTCTACCAAATCTAAGTTTGTATCTCATCAACATCCATTCATTGATTCATTAGCATGGATGGAAGCTCTTAAAGAGTATAGATTGTTTCACTCTTTGTGTTTTCATACCCAGAACCTATTAAAGTATCTGTTAAGTAATAGGTGCTTAATAAATCCTTGTTGTTTATCTTTCCTAATTTGCTCTCCCTGGTGTTTGTCATAAATTTAATTCAACTCTCATGCCCTCTTACGACTTCATTATTCCACCTCTAGTTTCTTCAGCTGATGTTCCTGTCTTGGCTTCCAGTCCTTTAACCATTCTGATCATTTTTCTCTAAATGAGATCTAGTTTTTCAATGTCCTGCCTAAAATGACCTATTTAGAACTAATCACTTTTCTGAAGAAGTGATCTGACCAGGGTAGAATACAACATAACCATCAACTCCTTTATCTTAGAGATGATGTCTCTGAATAAAATCCAAAGTCATTTTGGCTATCTTTAGCTGCCATATTTGTTTTGCTCAACCTGAGGTTAGAATTCACTTCAGCCCAAAGATCTTTTTCATACAAACTTTTACCCAACTATGTATTAACCATCCTTAACCATGAGGCTTGTTTTACTTAGTACTTTGAGCATCTCCTTATTGAAATTCATCTTATAAGATTTGACTCATTGGGGTGGCTAGGTGGCGCAGTGAATAGAGTGCCGGCCCTGGAGTCAGAAGGACCTGAGTTCGGAGCCGGCCTCCAACACTTAACCCACACAAACAAAAACCTAGCCGTGTAACCTTGAGCAAGTTACTTAACCCCAATTGCTTTAAAAAAAAAAAAAAGATTTGACTCATTATAACTCGTTGAGACCAGAGAAGTTCACATCCCAGTCAGATTACATTGAAGCCTCATCAGTAAACGTGCCCCAATTCAAGTCTCATCTTTTTCTTTTTTCTCTCTTTTTTTTTTTTTGGCTTTATTAATTTGTTTACTTTTAGTTTACAAAATTCAGTTCCACAATTCCTTGAGTTTCAAATTTTCTCACTCTCCCTCCCCTCCTCCTCCATGGTGGCATACAATCAAATATAAGATTTACAAATACTTTCACATTAGACATTAGTCAGTTTATAATGGGTTGTATCAGATGGAATGAACAATGGGAAAGAGGAAACAAAATCAAATAAGAAAAAGAAAGAGAGCAGGTATTTTGCCTCAATCTGCATTCAAATTCTATTCTTTCTAGTTCTTTCTCTGAATTTAAACATCTCTTTCCATCATGAGTCTTTTGGAGTTGACTTATAACCCTGAATTGCTGAAAAGAGTCCAGTCTATCAAAGGTGGTCATCACACATATATTGTGTCTGTAATTGTGTACAAATTTCTCCTGGTTCTACTCTTCTCACTCAGCATCAGTTCATATAAGCCTCTCCAGGTAAATATGAAGTCCATCTGCTCCTCATTTCTTATAGCACAATAGTATTCCATTAAGTTCATTTACCACAGTTTGTTCAGCCATTCCTCAATTGATGGGCATCCCCTTAGTTTCTTATTCTTTACCATCACAGAAAGAACTGCTATAAATATTTTTGCATATAAGGGTCTTCCTCCCACTTCTATGACCTCTTTGGGATACAACACTAGAATTGGTATTGCTGGATCAAAGGGTATGAAATCGTTTATAACCCTTTGAGAATAATTACATATTGCTCTCCAGAATGATTGGATAAGTTCACAACTCCACCAGCAATGCATTAGTGTTCCAATTTGCCCACATCCTCTCCAGCATTTGTTATTTTCCTATTTTGTCATCTTAGCCAATCTGACTGGAGAGATGTGGTACCTCAGAGTTGTTTTGATTTGCATTTCTCTAATCAATAGTGATTTAGAGCATTTCTTCATATACTTATAGATATCTTTAATTTCTTTCTCTGTAAACCGCCTGTTCATATCCTTTGACCATTTATCAATTGGGGAATGACTTGTCTTCTTATAGATTTGACTCAATTCTTTGAATATTTTAGAAACGATTCCTTTATCAGAGACATAAGTTGTAAAAATTCTTTCCCAATTTCCCACCTCCCTCTTGATCTTGGTTACATTGACTTTGTTTGTATAGAAGCTTTTCAATTTAATGTAATGAAAATTATCCATTTTGCATTTCATAATGCTCTCTAATTCTTGTTTTGTCCTAAAGTCTTTCCCTCTCCACAAATCTGACAGGTAAACTATTCCTTGCTTTCCCAGATTGCTTACAGTATCATCCTTTATACCTAGATCATGCACCCATTTAGACTTGATTTTGGTATATGGTGTTAGATAATGGTCTGCCAAGCTAATATAATAAAAATGACAATTTTAACTAAATTAAATTACATATTTAGTGCCATACCAATCAATTTACCAAAAAATTACTTTATAGAACTAGAAAAAATAGTAACAAATTTCATTTGGAAGAACCAAAGGTCCAGAATATCAAGGGAATTAATGAAAAGAAATGCTAGAGAAGGTGGACTAGCTATACCAGAATTTAATTTAATAAAGCAGCAGTCATCAAAACTACTTGTTACTGGCTAAGGAATATAGTAGTGAGTCAGTGGAAGAGATTGGGTACATGAGCCTCAGCAGTGAATAACTATAGTAACATACTGTTTGATAAAACCAGACCCCAGTTTTGGGGATAAGAACTCACTATTTTCCAAAAAAAGCTGGGAAAACAAATATAGTAAGTCTCATCTTTTTCATATTCACTAGTCCTTGTTCCAGTGGGTTAGATATTCCTGCTCTACTCCATGCCATGTGTCCTCCACATACATGATGAAGTAAACTGGATTGTCATCTAACATACATCTCTCCTTATCCACAAGGATGATTTGAGGAGCTTTGTTCTAGGCTTAACTGAAATCCACCCGTATTATACTTACCGAATCAACCTAAGGTATCTGAGTGGCAAGCTTATAAAAAACAAAAGGATATAAGTTTATGATGCCATGATCCTTTTTTGACAAAGCCTTGCTCACTCACCTCCTCCTCTACCTAGAGTGTTGTTTGCCTCTATTCTTTGCTTATTTTGCTCCCTTACTTATATTATTTTTATCTATATTTATGCCATATTACTTGGCCCAGGAGAAAGTAAATTCCTTGAGGGCTATAAACTGTGTATTTTTTAATCTTTGTGTTCTAAGTACCAAGGCCATTTCCTTGCATATAGTAGCTTAGTTGATGTTTATAGAATATTTACTTTGGAAATATTCACAAATATTTATTTATCTATGAATGTGATCCAGATCCTCCCCAAGAGTTCAAATCAAGCTGGCTTCCTATAATATGAAGGCTTCTCTCCTCTCTTTAAAAAAATCTTATCTCTTTCCTGTTCCCAGCTCAGTAACCAGTTTCCTCTTCTCCAACAGTGTTTAGAAACCACTAAAGAAAGCTCAGCAATCCTATCTGATGTTTCTTTCAGCACTCAAGGATGTTTTTCATCAGGGTCTCAAGGCAGGGGACTAACAATGTGATGCAGGACACAATGGTTATCACTTACTGGGCCTTAAATAGTACTTTTGATACTTGTCTGTGTCAGCAAATATATTCTAGTTATTTTGAACATCAGTAGTGACTATCTCACACAGAGGTTAATTCCTATTGAGATTCCATCAAAAACTATAGAGAAATAGCGATGTATAGTGGATGTAGCACTAGTCTTTGGGTCAGAAAGAACTGGTTTCAAAACCAAACTTCAGACACTTACTGGCTGGATACCTTGGGAAATTCATTTACTCATGCTGCATGTACCTCAGTTTCCTTACCTGTATAAAAGACAGGTTTGAACTAGAGCTCCTTGAAGTTTACTTTCAACTCTATCATGCTATATTCTTTCTTTGCTAGCCAGGAGTCTGAAACATACCTTCAAATGCTTATTCTCAAAGATAACACAAAACACAGACAAAACAAAGAAACCACAAGAGGACAAAATTAGTCTAAACTGAATTCTTTCTCCACTAATATATAGCAACTTCTATACATTCACCTTCTAGCTGTTATTCCTGAGAAGATCACAGCAAATTCCCAGGCTGTACCATGACCCTCCAGTCAATTTCTTTTCATGATTGGGGAAATCTCAGAAGGAAAGCAGACATCCAAATAAACTTCCAAGGCAAGTGGCTATAGGGCAGAAACAGAAGAGAAATCGGTTTCCTCGGTGTAAGTTTCTCACAGTCCAGTCCTCTTCAAAGAAATGAGAGTAACTGACTAGTTTCACTTCCCTTGAAATCATCCCTCTGCCAGGGTCATTGTGAAAAGAGCTTTCTACCCAGTGAGTTCTAGTCTCACCTTAGTCACCAATTTTCTATGTGATCTAGAACAAATCCCTTAATTTTTCTTTAAAATAAGGTTTGTGTTACAAAATCTCTAAGATCTCTTCCAGCTCTCAAAAATTCCATGACTCTTTCTCTGCCATACCAGGCAATTTTAATTAGTTGCAGGTCTAGTTACTTTTATTGAAAACAGATGGCTGGTAAACTGCCCCATCATCCCATCAGTATTAAAAGTGCTTCAGAGATAACTCAGGCAAAAAAAATAAAAGAATTATTTGCAAGAAATTTCCATCACCATCTCCCACTTGAAAGATAATGATTCAGTCTCTTATTCAGTGTCAAAAATTGCAACTGGTTCTCTTGAGTAACACTCATGCCTTCAGAGGGAACAAGAAAATGCAATAGAGCCTGCCTGAAAACATGATCCACAAATTATGTCTTCAAAATCCAGCCACTCAGAGCTTAGATTACTTGGTAATCACTTGAGTTTTAGATCCAGATGAGGAGTTCTATATCTGCTATGACACACAAGGACCTTTGAGTGGAGCCACCATGGCTCCCTCGCAAAAATATTCTGAAACCATAAGAGTTGGTGGTGCTGCTTTATATAGCCAAAATAAATAGAATTGCTTTGGTGGAGGGAAGGGAGGGCTGGCCTTCTAATCAGTCATGATATTTAGAAATGTTTGTTCCTATAGAAGTATGCTGTATAAGTCTTCTCATGAGAGAAAAAACATGGTGTAAGACAAAAATCTCAAACATATTGCCAATGGGCTGCATGTACCCCATGACATTACTGAGTATTATCTAAGCCAAATTAAAATTTTGATTTTAATCTGTCATTCTATTTTTAAAAAGAAATGTATAAGTAGGTGTGCTTTTCTAAGCCAATATGGAGTTTACAGTAATACCTATGGATGCTTTAGTGGGTCCTATTTCTATTTGAGTTTTACATCACTGGTGAAGTAGATAGAGGGCTGTTCCTAGAGTCAGGAAGACCTAAATTGAAGTCCAACCTAACACTACTGTTTTCTTAATTAATGTTAATAATGATTAATGCTTTATTAACTTCTCAATCAACCTTCTAAAAGTAAAATTTATGAAATAATTATGGATCTGGATTGGGGATTTCCAGAGATCTCCCTACACTTAGGAAACCACAGATTTGGTTAAAACAGAAGGCTATTATCATTATCATTATATAAAACATTTCATAAGATACCTTTCTATACTTCTGTCATGATGGTAATGGTACAGGCTTCATCATGGTATGGCTGGCCTGACCTTAGCCATAAGTTAGTTTCTATAGGTGACAGAAAGGTTGGGGGGAGTAGCAGAGCCAAGATGAAGGTATAGAAGCAGGAACACTTCATGAGCTCCCCCCCCCCATAGTCACATCAAATACCTATAAAATATGACTCTAAACAAATTTTAGAGATACAGAACCCACAAAGTGACAGAGAGAAACAAATCTCCCACTGAAGGCAGCCTGGCAGGCCTAAAAGAAGGGTCCATCACAGTGAGCTAGGAGCAAAGCACAGTGCCACACGATCCATGTATTAGCCTCAAGGTATCCGCAAACAGAGGCTGCCAGAGCAGACTTCTGGAGAGTGAAGCATCAGCAGCTATGGCAGTTTCCAGACTTGTCAACCTATAAATGCCAGAGAACAAGTAAAAGGTCAGTGTGGAACTCTGTTGGAACTGGGGTAGACAGAAGAGTGTGGTCCAGCCTCTGCCCCTGGGGCAAGAAGTGGCAGAGGTGTGGCAGCTATACAGTCGCCACTGCATAGCTGCTTCCAGAGCTCCTGGCCTGCAGATCATAAGAGGACCAAGCCAGAAAATCACTCTTGCTTTAACCTGCTTGTATCTGGATCACTGCCTGGGGTGGAGGTCCTGGGGTATGTGACCAGTGGGCCAGAGTTTGTGTGGGGCTGCAGAGAGGGCACTCAACTAATAGCTCTGGCAGCTGAGAAAACCCCAGTGATTTGGGACAAAGCTCTCCTCTTTGGAAGCAAAGTTCTACTGTAGGAAAGAGCTTAAAAGTCAAGTAATTGACTGACAACAACAACACACATAGGAAGCAAAGCAAGCACAGCAATAAAAAAGTAAATTTCTTTTGGGGGATAAAAAGGATCAAAACATGTAATAGGAGGAAGACAATGAAGTAAGAACTTCTGCATCAAAAGTTTCCAAGAAAAATATGAATTGGTTACAGGCCATGGAGGAGCTCAAAAAGGATTTTGAAAATCAAGTAAGAAAAGTGGGGGAAAACTTGGGAAGAGAAATGATAATGATACAAGAAAATCAGGAAAAGAGAGTCAACAACCTGACTAAAGAAAACACCACCTTAAAAAAATAGACTAAATCAAATGGCAAAAGAGGCCCAAAAATCAAATGAGGAGAAGAATGCCTTAAAAAGCTGAATTTGATGGATAGATAAGAAATACCAGAAACTCACTGAAGAGAATAATTCCTTCAGCATTAGATGGGAGCAAATTTAGAAGCTAATGACTTTATGAGAAATCAAGATACTATTAAACAGATCCAAACAAATGAAAAAAATAGAAGGCAATGTGAAATATCTCATTGGGACAACCAGTGATCTGGAAAATAGATCCAGGAGAGATAATTTAAAAATTATTGGACTACCTGAAAGCCATGATCAAAGAAAGAACCTAGAAATCATCCTTCAAGAAATTCTCAAGGGAAATAGCCCTGATGTTTTAGAACCAGAGGGCAAAATAGAGGTCAAAAGCATCTACCAATCATCTCCTGATAAAGATCCCAAAAAAGAAAACTCCTAGGAATATTTTAGGCAGATCTTGGAGTTCCCAGGTCAAGGAGAAAATATTATAATCAGCCAAGAAGGAGCAATTCAAATATTGTGGAAACACAATCAGGATAACACAAAATCTAGCAGCTTCTTCATTAAGGGATAAAAGGGCTTGGAATGTGATATTCTGGAGGTCAAAGGAAATAGGATTAAAACCAAGAATCACCTACCAAATAAAACTGAGTATAATGTTTCAGAGGATAATGTGGTCATTCAATAAAATAGAGAAATTTCAAGCATTCTTGATAAAAAAGCCAGAGTTGAACAGAAAATTTGACATTCAAATACAAGAAGCAAGAGAAGCATGAGAAGTAAACAGGGAAAATAAATCATAAATAACTTATGAAAGTTGAATTATTTACATTCATTCCTGCATGAAAAAATGATAATTGTAATTTATGAAACCTTTCTCAGTATCAGGAGAGTTGAAGGGAATATAAATGTGTGTGTGTATGCATATGAATACATATATATACACATAGAGGGGACAGGATCAATTGAATAGGGAGGGCTGATATCTAAAAAATAAAATTAAGAGGTGAGAGAGGAATATAATGAGAGGAGATAGAGAGATACAGAATAGGGTAAATTATCTCATATAGAAGAGGCAAGGGGAAATGGTTACAATGGAGGGGAAGAACAAGAAGGCAAAAGGGAATGGGTCAACCTTACTCTTGTTGAATTTGGCTTAAGGAGGGAATAACATAACACTATACACAACACTAAATTGGATATCTTACCCTATAGGAAAGTAGAGGGGAAGGGGATAAGAGAGGGGATGATAGAAGCGAGGGCAGATTGGCCGGGGCGGGGGGGGGGGAAGTAGTTAGAGGCATATACTTTTGAAAAGGGACAGGGTCAAAGTAGAAAATAGAACAAGTGGGGGATGGGAAAGGATGGAGGGAAATCTAGTTAGACTTCCACAATATAACTACTATGGAAATGTTTTGCATAACTACACATGTACAACCTATAGTGAATCACTTATCTTCCCAGTAAGGGTGGGTGATGAGGGAAGAAAGGAAAGAATCTGGAATTCAAAGTTTTAAAATCAAATGTTTTAAAAAAACTATTTTATACATGCAACTGGGAAAAAAGATAAATAGGCACTGGGGTATGGAGATCCATCTTGCCCCACTGGCAAGTCAGAGTGGGGTGTGGGAGGGTATAGGAGAGAGCAGATTGGGGAAGGGTATATTCAGTGCAGTTGCTGTTTTGGGGTGATGGGTAGGGGAAAGACAGGGAGAAAATTTATAACTCAAAATCTTGTGGAAATGAATGATGTAAACTAAAAATTAAAAAAAAACATTAATAAGTTACTGGGCTTCAGAAGGGCTAAGTAATTAACTCAGTGTTACATAAGCAGGAGCATATATGAGACACAAGACTTGAACCCAAATCTTCCTAACTGACTCTCTATCCACTATTCCATGATGCCTCTCCTGTTTACCATTGCTAAGTATTTGTTTTTATTGCTTTTGTTCAGTCATTCAGCTTTATATGACTCTTTTTGACACCATGAACCATATCACTTCAATACTGTCCGTGGAATTTTCTTGGCAAAGATACTGGAGTGTGGATTAAGGCAAACTTACCCACGGTCACACAGCTAGTGTCTGAAGCTAGATTCGAATTTAGGTTTTCCAGACTCTAGGCCCAAGTGCTCTATCCACTGATCCATCTAGCTGCCTTCTAATTATTCATTCTAATCATATGATGCACCATTTCTGTTCTCAAGGACTTCAAATGCTACTGCTCCCCTCCAAATTCAGTGCCCTGGGGCAAAACCCCAGTTGCCCCCCTTTATTCTAGATCTGCTATTTATTCAGTCCTTTTAGGAGGGAGTAAAAGGGTAAGAAAATTCATTTCTAATACCATATCTCAGAAAACAATCAAGGAACAGGGACTGAAGTTTCCCACAATTGATCAATCAACAAGCATTTATTAAGCACCTACTATGTGTCAGAAACCTTGGTAGGTTTTGAGGAAATGAAGACAAAAATTAAATTCCCCCAGTCCTCAATAAGTTTACTGAGCCAATGTTTTATCTTGAATTAGAATTCTGAGTAATAACCAAATGGTTTAGCATGTGTTTTTCTGGGCTCATTCTTTTTGTCCCAGTTTATCTTATCAGCTCTCAGAGAAGCAGCATGGGATTCTAATAGTTCCTAATTTCTCAGGGAAGAATTTCCCTACTTGTGCATGCCATCACTTCAGCTACGGGTTAAATTTCTCTTGATTATGTGCTATGCAATTCTCTGCAGAAACCACACACTCAGAAGAAAATTTCCACATGAGAGATTATTAGTAAAACAACCTATGATACTAGGAAAGAGTGGGTGCTGACTCAAGGTAAATGGGGGGCTCATTTGTCTGCACTCTCCCAAACTCCCCTGAAGTTGCTTGGGAAGCCTGATTTACGGTAGGCAGAGAGGAACATTTTTGTAGTTAACGAGCTCTAATGTACTCAGGAGAAGGAACAGGTGACTAATATATTAACAATTAAGCTGTTTACTAAGAGCATTGAGGTAATGTGTCTGGGCTGTAAATCTGAAACCCTAATTGATTACTTGATTCAGTACTACTATGGAAAGGCCCCTCAGACAGAAAAAATCTGTAGTAGAAATAATGATAATTATTAGTACCATATAGCACTTTGGTGTTATCCCCCATTCTTTCACTTCTATTATCTCATAAGAGTCCTCACTCCTTACAACAATCCCGGGAAGGATGATCTTCCTCCAGGATGAGAATTCATATACAATGTTCCCACTGCAACCTTGCATCTTGCTTGCTAACAAAAGCAAAAGCTGGAAATGTCCATTTATTTCTCAGATTTAAAAGGTGACCCTAAGAGAGAAAGATTCTCCGTGGAATGTCTTGGAAAAACTGTAACTTAGGTGGGGGTGAGTGGAACTTTGAATTAGGGTGCCAATATTCAGATGGAACCTTTCCTCCTCAAGGGTTGACATTAATTCCCAGGATACTCCAGTGATTAGTCCCTATGCTTGATTATCCAATGTCCTGCAGAACAGAATTCAATCTTACTCCTTTCCCCATGTCCACCCCTAAGCTCCCATCATCATGACCCCTCTCCAAGAGTTGTCCTTTCCCCACAGTCCCCATGTGATACCCAGACATGTCTTTGGGCAATGAGTCACCTTCTCTCCCAAGATAACTGCATCTGTTATCTCCTAAACTATCCTTCTGTGCCATAGAACTCCACTATCCTGTGTAACCATTGTGACCTACTTCCAATAAGGCCCCACATGAAAGACTGACTGATTATAGTTCTGTGTATCTATATAGTGGAAAGTTCATTTTCCCCTAAGAATCAGTAAAACCATAATTCTCATATCTTCTTTGCCTCTTGTGTTAATTAACTACACAGAAATTCATCATCAACATCATCATCATAATGGCAACATTAAAATAATACCTACTATATACCAGGCATTGTGTGTACCAGGCACTGTGCTAAGTATTTTATAAATATTATTTCATCTGATTCTTAAAACTACCCTGCAATATAGGTTCTATTATTTCTATTTTATAGATGAAGAAACTGAAGTAAACAGAAGTTAAGAGCCTTGTCCAGGGTCACACAGCTGGTGTCTGAGGTCAAATTTTAACTCAAGCCTTCCTGATTTCAGATCCAGCAATCTATCCACTGCACTGACTACCTGACCCAAATTAGAAGTAAAGCAAACCTTAGAGATTACCTAGTCCAACCTCTCAATTTTATAAAGAACAAAACTAAGACCCAAAGAAGTGAATCAACTTTCCCAAGGTTGCAGGGCATGAGCAGAAAAGACAGAATTTGAACCCAGATTCACGAGTCTTAATACATGGCTCTTTCTACTACATCATCAATTCACACATTTATTTGATCCTAAAGGCAATAGGTAGCCACCAGAATTTATTAAGTTGATGAGTGGCATGTTTGCATTGGGAAAATCCCTTAGGTGACTGAATGTAGGATGGATCAGAGTGGGTAGAGACTGGAGGTAGGCAGGCCCACCATAAGATGATTGCAGTAGTCCAGGTGTAAGGTGATGAGGGCCTGCTCTAGGGTGCTAGCAGAGGCAAAGGAGAGAAGGAGTTGTATTTAAGAGATGTTGCAAAGGTGAAATCAGCAGGCCTTGGCAGCAGTTTGGATATGGAGCAGTGAGAGAGAGTGAGAAATTCAGAATGGCTCCTAGGCTATGAGCCTAAGGGCCTGGAAGGATGGTGTTATCATCTACAGTAATAGAAAAGGTAGGAGGGGTGAAGAGTTTTTCAGGGAAAGATAGAGAGGCTGAGTAGGAAAGGTAGAGGTGAGAATCATCTGCATAGAGATGGTAATTAAATATGTGGTCGTGGATGATATTACCAAACAAAATAGGATGGAAGGATAAGAGAAAAGGGTCCAGGGCAGAACCCTTTTGGGTACCTGCAATTAGAGGTCATGGTTTGAATAAACATACAGCAAAGGGCAAGTTAGGTGGGTAGCAGGAAAACCTGAAAAGAGCGGTGAAAAGCGATCAACAGTGTCAAAGGCTAAGAAAGGTCAAGGAGAATGAGACTAAGAAAACACCATTCAATTTGGCAATTAAAAGATCTCTGGTAACTTCGGAGAGAGGAATTTTGGTGGAATGATGAGATCAAATGAATTTATTTATTTTTTATTTTTTAAACAAATGCTTTATTAAATTCTGTTTTACATCATTCATTTCCACCAGATTTTGAGTGATCAAATGAATTTTAAAGTAGTTAAGAAGAATGAAAGTGGAGATACCTATTGCCGTTGGCCTTTCCAAGTTGCTTAACTACAAAGGGCAGGTGACATATAAGATGATAGCAGGGATAGAAGAATTAAGTGAGGGTTTGTTTTTTGTTTTGCTTTGTTTTAGGATGGGGAAGATATGGACATGTTTATAGACAGTAGGGAAATAGCTAATAGACCAAAAAAAAATTAAAAATTAGTGATAGAGAAGACAAATGAAGCAAACTTTTGGAAGCAATGGGATGGAATGGGATCATGTGAGCAGGTAGAGATATTAGCTTTGGTAAGAAGTAATACTACCTCATCATATGAAACAGGGGTGAAGAAGGAAATAGTGGCAGAAGGCATATAAGTGATATAAGAGAAATAGGAGAGAAGAGGTAGCTCACAGCAAATGGCCTCAATATTTTTCTATTAACTATGAGGCAAAGGTTCTCAGAAGACAGGAAGGGGGGAACCATGGAAGGTTTGGGGGGAATTAAGAGGTTTGGAAGAGTCCCTGTGGAGAGTAGGAGAGTGAGTTAATGGGTAAGATATAGCAGTATTGTCTAGCAGCAGTGATGGTCCGATTGACATTGCATCGTATAAATTTATAGTGGATTCAGTCAGAATGGCAGATTTTCTCTACTTCTGTGTATAGGAGTGAAAGCAATCAATGATGGGAGTGATCCAAGGCTCATGCTTGGCAGGGTGTAATGGGTAATATGACAAGGGGTTGGGTGTTCAAGAAAGGAAGACTATGTAGCTTTAAATTGGTTCATCAAGGGGTCAGAATGGGGAAAGAAGAGAGAATGACTAGTGCAAGGGAGATGAACTAGGAAAGAACTGAAGGATCAACAAGTCAAAAGTCATAGTGTAGATGGAGAGTAGGCTTAAGAAAGGGAAGGAAGCAGGAGAAGTGGAAAGTCAATTGATAATAGTCATCTAAGGTGATTTTGGAATTTTTGAACATAGAAATCGTAAATTTGTAGATGATGGCAAGGTCAAGAGTATGACTATATTTGTACGTGACTGAAGCAGAGGAGAAGGAGGTAATAGAAGGTGAATGGATTAGAGTATTTGAGGAAGAGTTAACATGTATGTTGAAGTCCTCTAGTATGATAGCAGGAATGGGCAGGAGATAAAATTTGTGAGCCTTATATTGAACTCATAGAGGGAGGAAAGTTACCTGGTTGTCTGTAGATAACAACTATGAAAATTTTGATTGGGTGGTATAAAGTATAAAGGACTTGGGAATTCCTATTGTTTTGAGAGCAGCAACTCTTAAATAGACTCTTAATTACACAAGAGTGGGCAAATGCTCTTGTGAGATTAAATCCTTCCCCCTACCCCATGCCAATTCCTGGATCATGCAAACAGGGAACCCTAGAGAGATTATTAGATTGAGAATCAAGAAATTCAAGTAGAATACTTGACTGTGTCCATAACTTCTCTCTAGATCTCAGTTTCTTCCCTCTCAAAATGAAGTGGTTGGACTAAAATCAGAGCTTGTTAAATTTTTTCCACTTGAAATCCTTTTTCACCTGGGAAATTTTTACACAACCCTGGGGATATAGGTATATAAAATAAGCATGCAAACCAAATATTTGCAGATAATAAATCATAAATAAATGGATTTAAAACAATTCATTTGTATACATACAATTTACCATTTATTAAAGATGTAAGAAAATTTGCATGCTAATGAGATGGATGTGCTTGTTTATTTTTATGTAAAGAATTAAATCTTGGCAGAATATTTGATACTGCAGAGGATCTTCAGTGTTTTTCATAGTTGATTAATATTCTGATTTTATTGTCGTCAATGCTGACAATGCTGCTTTGCATAAATATACAGTACAAAATGGCAGAAGTGTGTTATGGGCTCTTTCAGAAAATGCTGGAACTTCTGTCCTAATACCAAACAAAATTCATCTAACAATTTTGTATGTACAGTAAAAACACTGCAATTCATAACATACCATAGTCTTGAATCTGAGCCGAGGGGTTTCTGGTGGCGTTTGTTGGTCTTGTCTGGCATGATGGCATGCACAGTGAAAAGTGCACACATTGTGTGGTCAGAACCAAGGCTGCAGTGAAGTTTCACATTGCAAAATGGGTAAGCATTTCGAGAAACACCTCGGATACACTTTAAATTTGATTTTGAATTAATTTTTGGTCATAGTATGTTCAGAAACCTTTTACTGTTGACAAATTTTTATAACCCCCCACACCTTCAGCTATGCAACCCCACAGGGGGTTGCAACCCACAGTTTAAGAAGTATTGGACTGGGGCGGCTAGGTGGCGCAGTGAGTAGAGCGTCGGCCCTGGAGTCAGAACGACCTGAGTTCGGATCCGGCCTCAGACACTTAACGCACACATAAACAAAAACCTAGCCGTGTGACCTTGGGCAAGTTACTTAACCCCAATTGCCCTCCAAAAAGCAAAAAAAAAAAAAAAAGTACTGGACTAGATAATCCCTAAGGCTTCACCCATATCAAATGTTCTGGGTTAGAATTTGATTTTTACTCATGACAGCTCCCTTAGTTAATCAGAGGCAGGAGGAAAATGGGAATTGATACTTGGATTCACTCCAATATATTAAAAGCCAACTATATTTTCAGTCCATAGTAGATAAATATCTGTTAAGTGCCTACTGTGTGCCAGGAATTCTTCACTTTTCTCTGAAAGTTGTTACTCATAACTTGGTTTTAGAAACCAAACAGCAAAGAGCACATTTATTGCATGGAAGATCCCTCCTTTTAAAACAAAGTTCTTGCTGATTCTTTTTTCAGTCAATGATCACAAACAAAGGTGTCAAAAGAAGTCCGTCAGTAGTACCAGGCATCACTATTTTCATGGCTATTGATTAGGCAAGTAGTTAAAAGTCTAAGTAAATTTTCGTATTATTGCAGATAAGGTCTTATTTCTTGCCAACACATCCAAGATAAAATGCAAAATCCTTAGCTTGATATTTAAAGCCCGCTACACTCTGACTCCCATCTATCTTTCTAGACTTATTTAATATTACTCCCCTTATAATGCATTTTCCATTCAATTAAATCAGTATGTTAACTATTCCCAGAATATGAACCTGGGATCCAGCTGTGCCCTATCTGTGACATCTCCCACTTGCATGCATTTGCATAAAGAGATCAACTATGTTCAACCCAACATTCTCTTTCCTCACCTCTGCTTCATAGAATCCTTAGCTTCCTTCAAAGTACAGCTCAGATGACACCTCCAACACAAGGCATTTCCTAATGCCCACAGTTATTGGCAATCTCTCCCTCATATCCCATTCTTCACCCCATGTGTGCAGTCTCCAATTTCTATTCCAATAGGAGATAAGTTTCTTCAAGGCATGGACAGTTTCATTTCTTTTTATCCCAAGCACTTAGAATGATGTTTTGCACATAGAGCTTTAGAAATCTCTTCTTAATTGAATTGATTTCAAATTTTTCCCTCCCACAGCACCTAGCACAATGCTAGGCATACAGTAGCCACTAAGTAAGCTTTTTTTTTCCTTACCTGACTGAGTTTACTGATTCCACAAACTCCTTTCCCAGTAAACATTAGAATAAATGCTACCCCCCCTCTCCAAATACTACTTTTCATTCTGCCTTTTAAGATAGGTCAACTAAAGACCAATGACCCAGCTCCTGTTTGCACACTAAGTTCCTACCCCTATCCTTCCAAGACCTTATTATTTCCTGAAGTTTCCTGTTCTCTTCTTCACTTTGTTGAATTTTGAGAGAAAGTAACTTTCTTTCATTTATAATTCAGAACTGCCGAGCCACACAATGTCCTCAAGGTTACCGAGCAGGGCTAGATAAGAGAGCTCCCACTCAGCAATCTGACTCTTCTGCTTTGGTGCTTAAGGAGCCAGAGAAATAGGGAGGGCTCCTGCCCTTCTCCCATCATTAAAGCGTCCATATTCCCCAAGTTGGATCTGTTAGATTCAGACCTCTGGATGTGTTTTCCATAATTAAAAGCAATTTTTTTCTGAGTCTTGAAAAAAAAATCAGGCCATTGGGCATTTCCAACCTAGGAATGGGACAGGTAGGTTGGTCTTGTAATGTATCAAGTCATTTCAAAGATTTTTTTATCACTTAGTTTCATTCATCCATGGAAATTTTTGCACACATCACCCTACTGTGTCAGCGGGCTATATCTCAGCTAATGAAACACAACAGAACCCTTAAAATTTTTCTGGGCAAAAGATGCTCTCTAAGCCAGTAACTCAGAGAATCTGATCCTACCTCAAATCACACACTTTCTGGGATGAAACGTAACATGAGAGGTACATTAATTCTTGGCAGCTGACCTTGGCTCTTTGGAGACAACAAATTATTGCCATATCATTTTGAACTTCATCATAACTGGCTGTATTTAGCATTCTGTATTTAACACTTTGCACATGTATTTTCTCCTTTGAGTCTCACTACAGCCTTGTGACTTAATTACTTCAGGTATTAAGAGAGAGAGGCAGCATGGCACAATGCACAGGGAGGCCAAAGACTTTGGTTCCAGCCTAGGCTCAGACATTAACTGGTTTCATGATCCTTTATAATATGCTTAGTGTAGTACAACTGAAGGAATACTGATACTTAATCCAGAGGACCTGTGTTCACATCCCACTGGGGACATTTACTATCATTGTGATCTCAGGCAAGGCACTTAATTCTCTGGGCCTTAGTTTCCTCAACTGTAAGATAAAGAGGTTGCAATAAATGAACTCTGAGACCCCTTTCTCCTTGATGATCCCATAACACTCTATCTCCTGTGATTCCAGGTGCAAGGCACATATCTAAGATGATAACTTATGGCAGACTTACCAATCTCTATTATTGAAAAGTTTCAACACTGAGAACTCCCTACAACTATGAAATCACTAGTCTGACCTAATACACAGATGTGCCAGACCCTGAGTTAAGTGTTTTGTAAATATTATCTCATGTATTCCCCTTATCTATCCTGTGAGGTACATGCTATCATCCTCACCTTAATTTTATAGTTAAAGAAACTAAGGCAGACAAAAGTTAAGTGACTTGCCAAGGTCACACAAAGCCAATAAGTATCTGAGACTCTATTTGAGTTTACGTTTTCCTGACTCCAGGTCCAGTGTTCTATCCACTATACTATGTAATTGCTTCAAGATGAATGTCTTGGGGTGGCACAGTGAATAGAGCACTGACCTTGGAGTCAGGAGGACCTGAATTCAAATCTGTACTCAGATACTTAACACTTACTAGTCGTGTGACCTTTGGCAAGTCACTTAACCCCAATTTCCCTGCCCTTCCCCCTCCAAAAATCAAATGTGTGTGTGTGTGTGTGTGTGTGTGTGTGTGTGTGTGTGTGTGAATGCATGCCTTGCCAGTCATTGTATAGCTTTTAAGCATCAGAGGCAGAAGTCAAACCCAGGTCTTCCTGAGTACATCATCTGTAATTCCATGTTGTATCTATCAAGTAAACAGCTCATAGTGATAATAATAAAAATAAATGTATAGCTTTACAGGATGAGAAGATTGGGAGATGGAAGAGACATTAAGAAACTGGACAGCAATGTGGCACGGTGGATAGAATTCTCAGCGTGGACTCAGGAAGTCCTGAGCTCAAAAACAGCCTCAGATACTCACCAGTTGTATGACACTGGGCAATACACCTAACCTCTGTCTACCTCAGTTTTTTCATCAGCAAAATGGGACAATATCTACCTCTCAGAGTTGTGAAGATTAAATATGATCATTTTCAAGCACTTTGCAAACTTTAAAGCATTATATAAATTCTGCTTATTGTCCTCATTATTTTCTTCCAGTCCCTCCTCCTGCACTTTATCTTCCAGATACAGAAACGAAAGGGAAGAAGTTCATTCACCTGGCTTTTGCCCCCCAGCCTCTCAGTAACAGAGCTAAGAACGCAACCTATGGCCCCGACTCCAACTCCGAGGCTCTTTTCCCTGACCCATGCCTCCCCTCTGTATTCGGGCCTATGATAACATTACATTTGCTATTTCTGCTTTCTTGACATGACTTGCCCTGTTGGTTCTCCCTTTTTTTCTCATTCCAGACAAGCCACTTGGGGGAGGGGAGGCAGCCTAGAAAAATCGATCCAAAAGTAGCAAGTATAGATGCTGGTGGAAAAATACAAAGGGCCAGAGCTAAACAACACCCAGCTTTCAAAAGAGATGTCATTTGTGATGATGTATCCAATGTGTAGAAAAAAAAAAACAAACCCTGAATTCTACATTTGACTGTGGCAGATATAATTATATAGTTTGAGAAGATAATGTATGAAAGTACCCGAACTACTTCTCTGAAATTAGAAAGCTGTAATGCATTCAGCAAATAGACATAGAGCTTTTGGGGGAAAAGGGGTGGGAACCGACATGTTGCATTTTCTTCCCTCAATCTGTGTAACAAATTTTTACATCCTGGGGGGAAAAACACATTGCTTTTGTCGATAGGCAAAAAGAAGACTGTGCCTTTGATGCACAAAGCTGCAAGGAGGTGCCACTATTATCACTGCCCCTCTCCGCTCATTTTCCAAGTGATTTCATTTCCTCAATATGATCAGTGTGAAAGGCCCCAATTAGCGCGTTCCTTCACATTGGCTTTTGTGGCACTGTGAAGATGTAAGTGACAGCTGGGAACAGAGTGCTCTTCACTAGCAGACTGACAAAAGGAAGGGAATGCAGATGGCTCACTCCTGAGCTCTCCAGATTGTCGCCAGGTACCCCATGGGCTGGCTGGCTGAGTTGCCTGAGGGAAGGCCTGTGACAGATGTGGGCAGTGGATGGAAGTTGTACACAACTCTGCTACTGTCAAGCAGGAGGAAAAGCAGAGGAGACCTGGGAAAAGAAGAGACAGAGCAGTACGACATGTTCTAGTATCTATACTAGCACCCAGGGTCTACACTAATCCCACTTGTTATGGGACATTTGCAAACTGACGAAATGAGGTGAACGGATAATTCACAATTTATTTGAAATGTACTTTTCCCTGGGGAAATGCAAGGCTGGGCATCAAGGTAAAAATTGCAAATAAATACCATATAATTGTGGGGTGTCTTTGGTTTTCTTTTATTGGTTCTTCTTTCAAGCAGATTCAATACTTCCACCTTGGCAGCATTTGAGTCATTGTGCTAAAAGTGCCAACATGAAAAGTGTATATATAGGTGATATTGATAAATTATAACAAGAGTTCTTAACATTTTTTGCATGTCATGGAAAGAAACTATTTTGCAGGATAGTGAGACCTATGGACCCCTTTTCAGAATGCAAAATTTAATTGCATAAAAATACACAGGGTTACAAAGAAAACTGATTATATTGTGATACAGTTATCAAACTCCTTTTTGTTTAAAGTTTATGTAGTCCAGGATAAGAACCCCTAAATTAAAGGCCTGGGTTCTTTACCAAGTAATTTAGACAAAAATGAGGCATAAGGCTTAACTAATTAAAGTCCACCCAAGTTATTTCAACTAGCATTTAAGAATCTATTATTTGCCAAATCTTGTGCTAGGAACTCAAAGACAAAAATGAAGCAGTCCCTGACATCAAAGACCTTACCTTCTACAGGCTGCCTTGATCCTCAAGCCATTTTTAAAACTACTGTAATTCCTTAAAAGAAGTCCAACACTATCATTAGTAAGTTTTCAATTTAGTGTAGCATTGATAAAGCTGCTTTAAGAAAATTAATTCCAGATATCTCATTTTTAGATGAGGCTTTTTCTAAAGCCCCTCCTGAAGGATCCTTTTACGCTTTTCCCATTATTGCTCAAAGAGCTTTCACCCAAACCTCCTTTTCCTGGAAAAACTAGCAGAAAAAAAAGATGCTCCTTTGATACATAAGGTTATAACACGCACCTTTCTCTTCATCTCTTGCTATGTTAACAGCTCATACGTCATAGTCAAGTCTAATAGTCTTCTCATCCCACTTAAAAGTTTGGTTTGTAATATATTCACATTCTCTTTCTTAGAAAATCAAAAAGTACTCTATATCATGTCCTCCTATATATACTCTAACAACCACTTTCCTTTTTAAACTATTCACTGGATATTTCTCATAACTATCTTATCTCCAATAAGCAAAACAATCTCTCTCTCTCTCTCTCTCTCTCTCTCTCTCTCTCTCTCTCTCTCTCTCTTTCTCTCTTTTTCCCTTACACACACACACACACACACACACACACACACACACACACACACACACACACACACACACCTTCAAGAGCATCATACCATTCATTGTTACTTAACTCCTATGTGTCTCAACTGCCCATCTACACTACAGACTCCTGGAATTTCTACAAACCATAACACCAGGCATAGTTCCTGCCAGTTTAGGCCTTCTATAAATACTTACTGATAGGTTAATTCAATATACTGTGGATATGTAATGGGGACCTGGCACAGGCATAGACCCTAGCAGGTGTTTTAGGTAATACACCTTCTACACTGGGAAGATACTGGGGAACGTGTAGTGGAAGTGCCTTGGAGAGACTGTGGAACATGTGTAGATTTTGTGTAATTGGATCCAGTTGGCTAACCACATGGAAAGAACCTTTTTTCAGTTGGCTATGGTGTTGGAGCTATCAGCATCTTTAGAAAGCAGTATTCAAGTACTCAGTGGACTCAGTACAGTGAAAGTATGAAAGACTTAGAAAGGCCTGAGGCAGTGTCAGTGACCTCTGTTGGCTTCATTCATTGACTCTTTTGTCCATGATGTCCACTGAGAAAACATGTTGTAAAGTAGAAAGGTCTTAGGCCATTCTTCCCCTTTGGGACCATAAGGCCCACAGGAAACAGCCTTAGTCCTTGGCTTTTTTATTTATTTATTTTTCCATTCTAGATTAAGGGAGTGGAAACTTCAGACATTGTGTACAAAGTAAGCCACAGGAATCTGGCAGTTAGGGCTTTGCAGCCAGTTAAGGATTGATGCCTTTATTTAAAATTTTCACATTTGACTTTCAGTATCCTAGACCAGCAGGCAGTCAAATAACATTTGAATATGAACTTGGTTGGATCAATGCTATGTAGGAAGTGAGCTAAGTTTTCAACCTACTCCCAGAAAAAGAAAGGAAATATAGGAGAGTTTATATAGGAGAGATGTCAGAGAAATTTCTATATGTCTTTCTTGCCAAATCTTTCAAGTAAATGTCCCTTTGTAAAAGCTAGTTGATGTTAAGTGACTAGATAGTACTGGAACACTAGTTACTGGCTCCTTCCAAGGAGGGAGACACAATTGACCAAGGCTCAAGCTGATGATAGCAGAAGAGAAATGGCTCAACCACTCAGGGTTACCCACTCCAGAACCAAGGACAAGGTGTCAAACACGGGACCCCCACAACACTCCTAAGTATTGCCCAACTAGATTAAAATGTAATTGGGAAATATTTAACAAATAAAAATGCAATAAAACATAGATAATGATAATAAATTGCTTTCTAAGTCAATATATGGTCACAGGGATCTTTCCATATGGTTAAGTGGACCCCTTTTTATATTGGCACTTGACACCACTGAGATAGCAGGCCTGGCCCTGGGAAATGGGGGCAGAGCATGCATGCTATAGACAGAGTGCAAGCTCTGTGAGGATGAAAATTGTCTCGTTGTTGTCTTTGTCCCAGTGCTTAACACATAGTAAGCACTAGATAAATACTGAATGATCAGAAAAATGAATGATGAATTGCTGTTATTATTATTAGAGCAAAATGAAAATGCACTGGAGTCATTATCTTAATTAGGGCTGTTCAAGGAAAATGGGCCCACTGAGCATTAGACTGGAACCCAGCATTTACAGAATCTCATCAGGATTACACTTAGACTCACTCTTCAACACTCAAATCTCTATTTGGCCAATCAGGAAAATGGTTATAATGATTTCATTTCCTCACATGAATATTGTAACACTTCATTGAGAACTACAGAATTATGTAGACCCTAGAGGGAAAAGGCTAATAGGGTGGGAAAGAAGGGTTACCATTATTAGCCATTCAATGGCTAAAATATGAGTTGAGAGGCACTCTCTGAACAGAATAAGCATCCTAGCTAATCTACAGCTTGTTATCCACTCCATGCTCCTCATTTGAGAAAGTAATTAGACGATGTTAACAACTGTGTATATGGTATCCATTAAATATGTAAACTCTGCAGCCATTTAAGCAGGCTTTACCTTTTTCTAATAAAATAAATCACGTATTTAATAAACTGCTTTACACAAAGGCAATTTTCAGATAAATTACACATAGACATGAAAGCAATGTCCTGCATGCTCAATGGTAGAAATAATTTAGGTATCTAGAGATAAGAGACACTAGAAAATTAATCATATTCAAGGAGAATTGCCTCTGGTTTTCATATTATTACTTATTAAAGAAATAAAATACTTTTTTTTTTCAAAATCGGTCAGTTGTTCTCTATTAGTGTAATGCTATTTCTGGTATTTCTACAGCAGTAAATATATACCAAGTAAAATCTAACCCTTGATTACACTAAGAATATCCATTCTTCCTTTTGAAAGTTTCCGTGACATCCAATGATGGCCATTTCTGCAAAGTAAAGAAAATAATTCAAAGTGGAGGGGTAGAGCTGTTTAAAAAAACTAGTTATTGAAAAATATCAATATTTTTATTTTGGGGTCCCTGAAACAGACAGCCTGGCTACATAAAGTCTCTGAATTTCCAACAGAATCCTATTCAGCTCTCCTTTTCATATAGCACCTCTTGGCAAAAACTGTAGTTTCATGCAAAAGACAGTTTAGTACAATTCGGCCTGGGTTGTTATGGTTGTGTTTTGTTTTTTTTTTTCCTAAGTTTCAATTCAGGGAAATGACTAGATTCTGAGCAGCTGCTGTAATTAAGGGATGAAGTCTCATTAGATCACGAGAACATAACCTGTGACTTACCCAGGTGACATTCTATCCATGCCACTAACATACCTTCTATCATTGATAATAAGAACTGACATTTCTATTATTCTCTATAACAAATTAAATATATTAACTTCATTATTTCATTTTTCCCCTCACAACTCTATGTAGTACAAATTATTTGGTCCTACTAAACAAAATCATTAGCACAAAGCCTGGCCCATAATGAGTACTTAACAAATGCTTGTTAATTGACTACACATAGGGAAACTGATTTTCAAGTTTGATGTGCCTTAGGTCACAAAGCTCAGATTCAAGTCTATTGTCTACAGATCTAATTCTGGGTCCATGCTTCTAAAGCTGTAGATACTTGGATGTGTGTAGGGGTGGAGGTGGGGGCAGTTTAGAAGGAGGTAAAGGAACTATTAGAATGTAAGTTCCCTAAGGGTAGGAGCTGCTTTGGTTTGGTTTTAGATCCACAAGGCACCTGTCAAGTTGTAGGCAATTAATAAATTTTTGTTGGATTTAACTGAAATAAATTTATTTGAATCAAACTGAGGGCAGATGGGTTTTCATCTTGACTCTGTTATCTTGAGATCCAGTAGGTACTAAACCTCTCAAACAATAAATGAAGTATTTATTAAATGGTTTCTATGTGACTAAAAAGAACAAGCAGATATGCTATTCTCAAGAAGCTTATCCTGATCTGTTGTCTACCACTTTTTTTTAAAGCAATTGGGGTTAAGTAACTTGCTCAAGGTTACACGGCTAGTCATTATTTATGCGTGGGTGCTCATTTTCTGAGGCCAGATCTGATCTCGGGTCATCTCAACTCCAAGGCCTGCACTCTTACTCACTGCTCCACCTAGCTGCCCCCATGTCTACCACTTTCAAGAGAGAAGAAACATGGTTCCAGATTCTTCTTCAGGGAAAAGTCTCTAAAGGGAAAGAAAGATTCTAAAAAGACAGCATACTACATCCTACATTCTATGTGCCCCTGGATTAGTGTGTAAGCTCTTTGAGAACAGGGATTTTTTCATCCTTTGCATTTGTATACCCATTGCCTAACACAGTGCCTGGTATATACTAGGAAATTAATAAATAGTTTTGGAATTGAAAAGATCTGAAAATATTCCTATATTAACCAATTTTTATATTGATGACTTTGAAACTATCATTTGGCTTGTTACACTTCAATGTAAGGGGCAGCTCTGTGCCACATGAGGAAGTAGGAAAAGCCCTTAAGAAACTGATGTCAAACTGAGGTCCAGGAGACTGAACCTAGGAAAGCATAACAAAGAAAAAACAGTTCCAAAGAGAGATTTCAAAATGGTTAAAGGGGTTCTCTAGTAGCTGGAAGTTGTTGACTGCAACATTCATAGTAAATGAGCTAAGGATAACCCTAGGGCTGGTAGAACCCTCATGCTGTAGGGAAGTTACCACATGATAGCAGTCATATAACAGAGAGTAGCTCAAGACCAGCCGATTGTAGACAAGAGGGCAGTAGAGAGCAATTTACCCTGGAGAGCCAGCAGAGAGAAAAGGACAGCAGAAGGCTCTAATTTGGGAAAGAGTCTCTTTGGTTGTCATAGTCAGGTGACTTCAGTGACTCTATAGGAATAGGATAATGAGATTCCTGGTCTTGTGTGTTCTCTATATTTCAACGCTTTCATACATCTTCCTTGGCTACAAACATTCCCTTCACACATATCCTTGCATGTAGGTTCTCTGGTCATGAGAATGTTCCCATGCATCCCTTTAATAATGTGTCAGAGTGCACTTCCTGTATATATTGGAGCAGTGGCTATTTCTTGTTATTTATTTTGCTATATGAGATTAAATTTTTCTTTTGAACTAATATGTATTTTGGTTGGCCTAATAAAAGTAAAACATTGCTGGTGGAAGAAAGAAAGAAAGAAATTGAAGTCAAGAAAAGTGAATGGCTATGATCAAATATATCCAGAGGGGAAAAAAAGGTGGGAGGAATGATATTGCAAGGACACTCAGAGATGGAATTTTAAGATCTCTCAAGAATAACATTCCAAAAGAAAAGAAAATACCAGGTAGGACATTATTATCAAAATTAAAAAAAAAGAAGTATACATCATTAACTAGTGACAAGATTTTTGTCTTCAGTGGGGAGGGGTGGAGCAGATCTAGAATTTCTCTGTCATGACATACTCCCTATGAGAAAACACTTTACCAATATGTAATAGTAAGCACGGCAGCGTCCCCAGGGTGGCTGCCAACACAGGTTCTTAGATCTGCTTTTCTAAAGGAAAGCAACTCAAAATGGGTTAAAAATCTTGCTTTAAATCAATCAAACATATCATTTACCTGGTTCAGGGGGAAAAGGTAAGCACCCCGAATTTAAGAGTATACAGACAGCAACATTTCAAGTAGATAGGCCTCCAAGGGTCCAACGATTACATCCATACCAAATCACAGGTACCAGAGAGGGAAGCATCAACATCTGGGATTTTCAAAGCCGGGGGCTCTCAATGGCTGCCCAAAGTATCATCCGGTCAAACCATCCAAAGTCTCATCCGGTCAAATCATACAACTCTTCTCAAAGTGAGCCCCAAAACAAAATCTCACATCAGGGTATATTATAGCCTTCTCCTGGCTCAGAGAATGTCACAAGCCTCTTGACCCACTGCCCAATCACAAAGTATCTCCTGAGAAACAAGCTTCCCACCACAGGCTCCAGGGGCACTTAAGCCTAGAGTGAGGGAAGATCTTAAAAAGTTTACATTCCTATAACACAGTGTAGCTCAGTATGTTCATGGCAAATTTATAGCTCTAGACAACAACAATGTTAGAGGCAATCAACAATTAACAATGTTAGATGCAAGAAACAAACCCTAATTTTCTTGGCTTCAAGACTGTCTCTATCCACTATTCCTTGCTTCCTCTCTTGCTGACAAATAGGAATTCTTTTTATCTCTACAGAAACTTTATGCAAATGTCCTATGCACATATTGATGGCACCTCCGAAGAAAACATGAGAAAATAGCACGTAGAATTTTTGCAGATAATTGTCTAAAGGGAATCACATCTTTATGGACACACAATTGGCAAAAGGATGTAGAGAATGCAAATGTTACTATCTGTATTGTTGATTATTAAAAAAAATTGACTATGGAGTTGTCCAGTGATTAAGGAAGTGGGCCAGTCATGGAAATGAAAAGATAAAAGGATAACAGATGGAAAATGTGCATGCCAAATTGATGCCCACAAAGATTGAAAGGGAAACTTGCAGTGTACTTACTAGTTTGGAGCATTAATTGTGTATGGAAAGATATGAGCCAAAATTGTACAGGATGATGTATGGCTAGTTTGGGCTCTGCCTGCAGTGGAACATAGAAGGGAGAGCCAGACTGCAAAGATGTAACAGGATAACAAAATAAGGCTTCACCAAAAATGCAAATTCATCACCATAAATGTCACCCTTCTGTTTATTCATTAATGCCAATCACCAGAAAAATGCCAACATTGGGGAGGGGTGGAATCTTTGTCATTGCTAATTCCCTTATGAATCCAAGCCATTTGATGATATTTCCAATAGAATGATTCCAAATAATAGATTTGCTTCCAGTTCCATTCCAGCCTCCACTTCCAAAGGAAAATGAAGAATCTTACAGCTGTATTAAAGATAGCCCATTACATGCCAAGAAATACTTGCACATCACAAGAAGAGTCATTTTATAACTTAGCCATTTTCCACAATGTTCCATACTGATTTTTATGGATATGTCTTATTTCTTTACCACTTTTTTTATTAGTTTGGTCAGCTACAGGTACTGGGATATTCTGATTGTGTTTTCACAATATTGAAACTGTTTCTTCCTGGCTGCTTGTAGAATTTTCTCCTTGATCTGGGAATTCTGGAACCTGGCTATAATATTCCTAGGAGTTTTCTTTTTGGTATCTTTTTCAGGAGGTGATGGGTGGATTCTTTCAAGGACCTTGTTGTTCAAGTCAACCCCTGAAGTAGTTTCTTTTTTTTATTCAACAAATGCTTTATTAACTTCTGGTTTACATCATTCATTTCCACCAGATTTTGAGTTACAATTTTTCCCCATTTCCCCCTACCCACCACCCCAGAATAGCAGTCCCACAAGATATCCCCTCATCCAATCTGCTCTCTCTCATATCTTCTCCCATACCCCCTTTGACTTTACCATTACGGCAAGGTAATCTCTGTGCCCCCATGCCTGCCCATCTTATCTCCCAATTACATGCAAAATAGTATTAATAATAGTATTTATATATATTTGAAACAATTAATTTTAAAACTTCAAATTCCAGATCCATTCTGGTTCTCCCTTGTCACCCATTCCCTCTTGGAAGATAAGCAATTCAGTATGTGTTGTACATGTATAGTTATGCAAAACATTACCATGATAGAGATATTGTAAAAGACTGCTAGTATTTCCCTCCCACCCATCCCACCCCCTACCTGGTCCATTCCCTACTTTGATCCTGTCCCTCTTTGAAAGTGGGTACCTCCAACCTCCCCTCCCCCCCAGAATGCTTTCCCTCCATCATCCCCCCTCTCACCCACCTCCCCCTACTCTCCTGCAGAGTGAGATACCCCATTTAATATGTATGTCATTCTCTCCCTGAGCCAAATTCAATGAGATTATGGATATGCCTTTTTGCCTTCCTGTTCTTCCCCTCCCCTGCAATCACTTCTGCTTGCCTCTACTATATGAGACAGTTTACCCCACCCTGTTTCTCCCCATCTTCTCTTGCCACATTCCTCTCTCACCACTTAACTTCACCCCTTAAGTATAATCCCTTCCCATCAAATTCAACCTGTGTCCTCTATCCATGTATACCTGTAAACATATATACACTCATTCACATATGTATTCATATTCCGATATACCCTCTTCAATTATTTTCATACTGAGAAAGGTTTCATCAGTCACAGTTATTGTTTTTCCATGTAGGAATGTACATAGGTCAACTTTGATAAGATCCTTTTGATTTCTTTTCCCTAATTACCTTCTCAAGCATCTCTTGTTTCTTGTGTCTGACTGTCAAATTTTCTATTCAACTCTGTTTTTTTCCTCAAGAATGCTTAAAAGTCCTCTATTCCACTGAATGACCATATTTTCCCCTGAAACAAAATACTCAGTTTTGCTGGGTAGGTGATTCTTGGTTTTAATCCCAGGTCCTTTGCCCTCTGGAACATCATATTCCATGCCCTTGCATCCCTCAGTGTAGAAGCTGCCAGGTACTGGGCTATTCTGATTGTATTTTCACAATATTGAAATTGTTTCTTCCTGGCTGCTTGTAGTATTTTCTCCTTGATCTGGGAATTCTGGAACCTGGCTATAATATTCCTAGGAGTTTTCTTTTTGGGATCTTTTTCAGAAGGTGATGGGTGGGTTCTTTCAACCCCTATTTTGCCCTGTGGGTCTAAAACATCAGGGCAATTTTCCTTGAGAATTTCTTGAAGGGTGATTTCTAGATTCTTACTTTGATCATAGCTTTCAGGTAGTCCAATAATTTTTAAATTATCTCTCCTGGATCTATTTTCCAGGTCAGTGGCTTTTCCCATGAGATATTTCACATTGCCTTCTATTTTTTCATTTGCTTGGATCTGTTTAACAGCATCTTGATTTCTCATAAAGTCACTACCTTCCATTTGCTCCAGTCTAACTCTAAAGGAATGAATCTCCTCAGTGAGCTTTTGAGATTCTTTCTCCATCTGGCAAATTCAGCTTTTTAAGGCATTCTTCTCCTCATTGCCCTTTTGAGCCTCCTTTGCCATTTGAGTTAGTCTGTTTTTTAAGGTGTTATTTTCCTCAGTCAGGCTGTTGACTCTCATTTCATACTTTTCCTGCATACTTCTCATTTCTCTTCCCAATTTTTTCCTCCACTTCTCTTATTTGGTTTTTTAAAGTCCTTCTTAAGGTCCTCTATGGCCTGTAAGCCGCTCATATTTTCATTTGGAGCTTTTGGTGCAGGAGTTCTGACCTTCCTCCTCCTGTTCCATGCTTTGATCCTCTTTGCCCCCAAAATAGGAGCCTAATGTTGAGTTTTTCTGTTTATTTTGTTTCCTTTGCCTTGACATGTTGCCACTCAATTACTTGACTTTTGGTCTTGTTGCCACAGTAGGACTCTGCCACCAGACAGGGGAACTTCCATCCCCAACGTTGGGGTCTTCTCAACATCCAGAGGTATTAGTTGGGTGGCCTCTGTGAAGCCTCCACATGCTCTGGCAAGCTGGATACCCATCCCAGACCTCCCCCGCAAGACCACAATCCAGATCCAGGGAGGTTAAAGCAAAAGCGATTAACCCCCAGACTGATTGCTGGATCCCCCTGCAATTCACAGGCCCAGAGCTGAAGCTTCAACTGAAGCTACAAAATGGCGTCTGTGTGGTGTCTCCTTGGCCACTTCTAGGCCCCAGGGGAAGAAGCCGACACATTCCCCAAATACTGGTCCCAAAGTCCATAGGGCACTAACCTCTTACTTTGTCCTAGGCATATCTGTGTTGATAATTATGGGGCCATCACAACTGCTGCTGTTCTGGGGTCCCTCCAACCTGCTGCTGGCCTGGTCCCCCTGGGGCTAAAACCTCGACTCAGGCAGGCCTGGGCTTGGCTCCCAGAGCGCTGTGCTGTTGGCTCCCAGTGCCCAGCGCTGGCCGCTCCCAGAGCACTGCACTGGCCATTCCCTGCCAGGCTGCCAGGGTGTCCTCAGCGGGAGGTTAGCTTCTCTGTGTCATTCTGTGGGTGCTGGAGCTCCAGAAGTTGTTCAGAGTCCCCCTTTAAATGATTTTGAAGTGGTGTGGGAGAGAGTGCCTTGGAAGTGCTGTTTCTCCTCTGCCATCTTAGCTCTGCCCCCTGAAATATTTACCAAAAAATAGACATAGCATGATAAAAGGTGATGATACTTCAAATTTATTTTCAGATTTATTTTTTTCTTTATTAATTTGTTCATTTACTTTGACTTTACAAGATTCAATTCCCCAGTTCTTTCTTTCAAATTTTCTCCCCTTTCCTTCACCTCCCCCCGCCCCCCGCCCATGGCAGCATACAATCAGATCTATAGATACTCTTACATTAGACATTGTTCAGGTTATAAAGAAGGATTGTATCGGATGGAATAAACAGTGGGAAAGAGGACACCAAACCAAACAAGAAAAAGCAAGACAACAGGTAATTTGCTTCAACCTGCATTCAAACTGTTCTTTCTCTGAATATAGACATCTCTCTCCATCATGAGACCTTTGGAGTTTATGTATAGCCCTGCATTTCTGAGAAGAGTACAAGCTATTAAAGTTGGTCATAACACATACATTGTATCTGTAATTGTGTACAAATTTTTCCTGGTTCTGCTCTTCTCACTCAGGATCAGTTTGTATAAGCCTCTAAAGGTAGATTTGAAGTCCATCTGCTCTTCATTGCTTATGGTACAATAGTATTCCATTACATTCATATACCATAACTTGTTTAGCTATTCCCCAATTGATGGGCATCCCCTTAATTTCCAATTCTTTGCAACCACAAAAAGAGCTACTATAAATATTTATATATAAATGCGCCTTCCTCCCACTTCTATGATCTCTTTGGGATACAACACTAGAAGTGGTATTGCTGGGTCAAATGGTATGAAATTAATTATAGCCCTTTGGGCATAGTTCCAGATTACTCTCCAGAACGGTTGGATTGGTTCACAACTCCACCAGCAATGCATTAGTGTTCCAGTTTTTCCACATCCTCTCCAGCATTTATCATTTTCCTGTTATGTCATCTTAGCCAATCTCTCTGGTCAGATGTGGTACCTCAGAGATGTTTTGATTTGCATTTCTCTAATCAATAGTGATTTAGAGCATTTTTTCATATGCTTATAGATCTCTTTAATTTCTTCCTCTGAGAACTGTCTTTTCATATCCTTTGACTATTTATCAATTGGGTAATGACTTGTATTCTTATAGATTTGACTCAATTCTCTGTATATTTTGGAAACGAGGCCTTTATCAGAGACATGGGTGATAAAAATCCTTTCCCATTTTCCCACTTCCCTCTTAATCTTGGTTACATTGGCTTTGTTTGTACGGAAGCTTTTCAGTTTCATGTAAGCAAAGTTACCCATTTTTCATTTTATAATGCTCTCTAATTCTTGTTTGGTCATGAAATCTTCCCCTCTCCATAAACCTAACAGGTCAACTATTCCTTGCTTTCCCAGATTGCTTACAGTATCATCCTTTAGACCTAGATCACGCTCCCATTTAGACTTTATTTTGGTATACAGTGTTAGGTAATGGTCTATGCCCAGTTTCTGCCATACTCTATTCTAGTTTTCCTAGCATTTTTTGTCAAATAGTGAGTTCTTTTCCCAAAAACTGGGGTCCTTGGGTTTATCAAAGAGTAGATTATTATGGTCATTGACGGCTGAGTCTTGTGTACCCAATCTATTCCAGTAATCCACTGCTCTGTTCCTCAGCCAGTACCAAGTAGTTTTGATGACTGCTGCTTTATAATACAGATTAAAGTCTGGGCCACCTTTCCTAGCATTTCTTTTCATTAATAACCATGATATTCGGGACCTTTTGTTCTTCCAAACGAATTTTGTTGCTATTTTCTCTAGGTCTATACAGTAAAATTTTGGTAAGTTGATTGGTATGGCATTAAATATGTAATTTAATTTAGGAAAAATTGTCATTTTTATTATATTAGCTTGACCCAACCATGAGCAATTGATGTTTGTTTGGTTTTTTTCCAATTAGTTAGATCTGACTTTATTTGTGTGAAAAGTGTTTTGTAGTTGTAATCATATAGGTCCTGGGTTTGTTTTGGCAGGTAGATTCCCAAATATTTTATGCCTAGAGTAATGTTAAATGGGATTTCTCTTTCTATCACTTGCTGTTGGATTTCATAAGAAATATACAGGAATGCCCAGGATTTATGTGGGTTTATTTTATATCCTGCAACTTTGCCAAATTTATTTATTGTCTCAAGTAGTTTTTTACTTGGTTCTTTAGGACTCTCTAAGTATATCATCATATCATCTGCAAAGAGTTATAGCTTGGTCTCTTTGCCTATTTTGATTCCTTTGATTTCTTTTTCTTCTCTAATTGCTACTGCTAACATCTCTAGTACCAGAATGAATAAGAGGTGTGATAATGGACACGCTTGTTTCAACCCTGATATTATTAGAAATGCTCCTAGCTTATCCCCATTGCATATAAAACTTGCTGATAGCTTTAAATAGATGCTACTTATTATTTTAAGGAATGCTCCATTTATTCCTATACGTTCTAGTGTTTTTAGTAGGAATGTATGTTGTACTTGGTCAAAAGCCTTTTCTGCATCTATTGAGATAATCATGTGGTTTCTGCTAGTTTTATTGTTGATATGCTCAATTATACTGCTGGTTTTCATAATACTAAACCATCCTCGAATTCCTGGAATAAACCCTACCTGATGAAAGTATATTATTTTTGTGATAAGTTGTTGGAGCCTTTTGGCTATTATTTTATTTAAAATTTTTTGGGGGGTGGAGCCAAGATGGCAGAGTAGAAACAGCTCATCCAAACCTCTCTGCCCCCAGATTCCCCCCAAACTATGTAAAAGGGGACTCTGAACAACTTCTTGAGCCCCAGCACCCACAGAACAACACAGAGAAGCTAACCTCCCGCTGAGGACAGCCCAGAAGCCCTGCAGAAAGGACCAGCGCAGCTCTCTGGGACCTGGCAGCATGCAGAGCGCAGGAGCTGAGCCGAACCCAGGTCCACATGAGCCGAGGATTTAGCCCCAGGGCGGCAGGGCCAGCAGCCCGCTGGAGGAACCCCAGAACACCAGGAGCTGTGGCGACTCCAGAAGTATCAACATAGACATGGCTAGGACAAAGTAAGAGGTTAGTGTCCTATGGACTTTGGGACCTGTATTTGGGGAATGCGTCAGCTCCCTCCCCTGGGGGCTAGAAGCCACTGAGGAGACACCCCATTTTGTAGTTTTCAGAGGCAGCTCCAGCTCCTGGCCTGCGAACTGTAGGGAGATCCAGCCATCAGTCTTGGGGGGTAATCGCTCTTGCTTTAACCTCCCTGGATCTGGATTGTGATCTAGGGTGGAAGTTGTGGGTGGGTTTACAGCTTGCCAGAAACGGAAGTTGCCCCCTACACGTTTGGGACGAAAATTCCTCTATCTGGCCTTAAAGCCATAGTGTGGCAACAAGCCCAAAAGTCAAGTAATTAAGTGGCAACATGCCAAGGCAAAGGAAACAGAAAATTGCAACCCTAGACTCCTATTTTGGGGGCATAGAGCAGGAAAAGGACTGTGAGGTCAGAAGTCCTGCTCCAAAAGCCCCAGGGGAAAACATGAGCGGGTTGCAGGCCATAGAGGACCTTAAGAAGGACTTTAAAAAATCAAATAAGAGAAGTGGAGGAAAAATTAGAAAGAGAAATGAGAAGGATGCAGGAAAAGTATGAAATGAGGGTCAACAGCCTGACTGAGGAAAACAACACCTTAAAAAATAGACTAGCTCAAATGGCAAAGTAGGCCCAAAATGGCAAAGAGGAGAAGAATGCCTTAAAAAGTCGAATTTGCCAGATGGAAAAAGAATCTCAAAAGTTCACTGAGGAGATTCATTCCTTCAGAGTTAGGCTGGAGCAAATGGAAGCTAGTGACTTTATGAGAAATCAAGATACTATTAAACAGATCCAAACAAATGAAAGAATAGAAGGCAATGTGAAATATCTCATGGAAAAAACCACTGACCTGGAAAATAGATCCAGGAGAGATAATTTAAAAATTATTGGACTACCTGAAAGCCATGATCAAAGAAAGAACCTAGAAATCACCTTCAAGAAATTCTCAAGGAAAATTGCCCTGATGTTTTAGATCCAGAGGGCAAAATAGAGGTTGAAAGAATCCACAGATCACCTCCTGAAAAAGATCCAAAAAGAAAACTCCCAGGAATATTATAGCCAGGTTCCAGAATCCCCAGATCAAGGAGAAAATACTACAAGCGGCCAGGAAGAAACAATTTCAATATTGTGGAAACACAATCAGAATAGCCCAGGACCTGGTGGCTTCTACACTGAGGGAGAGAAGGGCATGGAATATGATATTCCAGAGGGCAAAAGAACTGGGAATGAACCCAAGGGTCACTTACCCAGCAAAACTGAGTATTTTGTTTCAGGGGAAAATATGGTCATTCAGTGGAATAGAGGACTTTCAAGCATTCTTGATGAAAAAACCAGAATTGAATAGAAAATTTGACATCCAGACACAGGAAGGAAAAGATGCCTGAGAAGGTAATTGGGGAAGAGAGATCAAAGGGAATTTATCAAAGTTGAACTATTTACATTCCTGTATGGAAAAGCAATAACTGTGACTGATGATATCTTTCTCACTATGAAAATAATGGAAGAAGGGGGTGTGGTCATATGAATACATATGTGAATGTGTGTGTATATGGTTACAGTTATATGGATAGAGGGCATAGGCTGAATTTGTTGGGAAGGGAGAATACTCAAGGGATGAAATTATGAGGTGAGAGAGGAAAGTGGCAAGAGGAGATGGGGAGAGACAGGTAGGGTAAACTATCTCATGTAGAAGAAGCAAGGGGAAGTGGTTGCAAGGGAGGGGGAGAATAGGAAGGCAAAAAAGGCAAAACCACATTCTCATTGAATTTGGTTCAGGGAGAGAATGACATACATACTAAATGGGATAGCTCAACCTGCAGCAGAATAGGGGGAAGGGGGATGAGAGGAGGGATGATGGATGGGAGGGCATCCCTGGGGGGAGGGGAGGTTGGAAGCACCCACTATAGAAGAGGGACAGGATCATGTAGGGAATGGACCAGGTGGGGGGTGGGATGAGTGGGAGGGAATTATAAGCAGCCTTGTACAATATATCTACTATGATAATGTTTTGCATAGCTAGACATGTACAACATATACTGAATTACTTATCTCCCCAGAGGGAATGGGTGACAAGGAGGAAGGAAATGGATCTGAAATTCGAGGTCTTAACATTAAATGTTTCAAATATATATAAATACTAATATTAATACTCTTTTGCTTGTAATAGGGAGATAAGATGTGCAGGCACTGGGACACAAAGATTCACCTTCCTCTAATGGAAAAGTCGATGGGGGTATGGGAAAAGGTATGGGAGAGAGCAGATTGGAGGAAGCGATATCTTGTGGGACTACTATTCTGGGAGGTTGGGTAGGGGAATAATGGGGGGAAAATGATTGTAACTCAAAGTCTGGTGGAAATGAATGATGTAAAACAGAAGTTAATAAAGCATTTGTTTAAAAAAAATTTTTTTGCATCTAAATTCATGAGGGAAATTGGTCTATAATTTTCTTTCTCTGTTTTATCTCTTCCTGATTTAGGAATCAGGACCATATTTGTGTCATATAAAGAATTTGGTAGGACTCCTTCTTCGCTAATTTTCCTAAATAGTTTGTAGAGTATTGGAGTCAATTGTTCTTTAAATGGTTGATAGAATTCACTAGTAAATCTGTCTGGCCCTGGAGATTTTTTTCCTAGGGAGTTCACTGATGGCTTGTTCAATTTCTTTTTCTGAGATGGGGTTAGTTAAGTAATTTACTTCCTCCAGCTAGTCTGGGCAGCTTATATTTTTGTAAATATTCATCGATTTCTCTAAGATTGTAAAATTTATATGCATATAATTTGGCAAAATAGTTCCTAATAATTGTTTTAATTTCCTCTTTATTGGAGGTAGATTCGCCCTTTTCATTTTTGGTACTCATAATTTGGTTTTCTTATTTCTTTTTTTCTATCATGGTGGTTAAGGATCTATCAATTTTCTTGGGGGGTTTTTTCATAGAACCAGCTCTTTGTTTTATTTATTAATTCATTTTCCTTTTTTTTGAGGGCTATTGTGGTTAAATAACTTGCCCAAGGTTACACGGCTAGGTTTTTGTTTGTGTGTGTTAAGTGTCTGAGGCAGGATCCGAACTCAGGTCCTTCTGACTCCACGGCTGGTGCTCTACTCACTGTGCCACCTAGCCCCCCTTTAATTCATTTTCTTAAATTCAGTTTTATTAATTTCTCCTTTGATTTTCATTATTTCTAATTAGTATTTAATTGCAGATTGTCAATTTGTACTTTTTCTAGCTTTTTCAATTGCATGCCCAATTCATTGACCTCCCTTTTTCTCCAATTTATTCGTGTATGCACTCAGTGATAAAAAAAAAAAAAACTTCCCCTAAGAACTGCCTTTGCTGCATCCCATAAATTTTAGTATATTGTTTCATTATTGCCCTTCTCTTGAATGAAGTTACTGATTGTTTCTATGATTTCTTGTTTGACCCACACATTCTTAAGGATTAAATTGTTTAGTTCCCAATTGTTTTTTTTTCTTTTTAATTAAACATATGCTTTATTAACTTCTGGTTTACATCATTTATTTCCACCAGATTATGAGTTACATTTTCCCCCATTTTTCCCTACCCACCACCTCAGAATAGCAGTCCCACTAGATATCCCCTCATACAATCTGCTCTCTCCCATATCTTCTCCTATATCCCCTTCGGCTTTGCCATTAGGGCAAAGTGAATCTCTGAGCCCCAATGCCTGGACATCTTATGAAACATTTAATTTTAAAACTTCAATTTTCAGACCCATTCCCTTCCTCCCTTGTCACCCACTCCCTCTGAGAAGATAAGCAATTCAGTATGTGTTGTACATGTATAGCTATGCAAAACATTACCATAGTAGATATATTGTAAAAGACTGCTTATATTTCCCTCCCACCCATCTCACCTCCCACATGGTCCATTCCCTACTTTGATCCTGTCCCTCTTTGATAGTGGGTACTTCCAACCTCCCCTCCCCCCAGAATGCCCTCCCCTCCATCATCCCACCTCTCATCCCCCTTTCCCCTACTCAGGAGAGTGAGGGTAAGATAATCCATTTAGTCTGTATGTGATTTTCTCCTTGAGCCAACTTCAATGAGAATATGCTTTTGCCTTTTTGCCTTCCTGTTCTTCCCCTCCCCTGCAACTACTTCCCCTTGCCTCTTCTACATGAGATAGTTTACCCTACCCTGTCTCTCTCCATCTCCTCTTGCCACTTTCCTCTCTCACCTCTTGACTTCACCCCTTAAGAATCATTCCTTCCTTGGGGTGGCTAGGTGGTGCAGCGAGCAGAGCACCAGCCCTGGAGCCAGAAAAACCCGAGCTCGGATCCGGCCCCAGACACCCAACACACAAACAAAAACCCAGCCGCGCGACCCCGGGCGAGTCACCCAACCCCAATTGCCCTCCAAAAAAAAAAAAAAATAATAATCATCCCTTCCCATCAAATTCAACCTGTGCCCTCTATCCATGTATACCTGTGAATATATGCCATGTACCCTCCTTCCATTATTTTCATAATGAGAAAGGTTTCATCAAAGACAGTTATTGTTTTTCCATGTAGGAATGTAAATAGTTTAACTTTGATAAGTTCCTTTTGATTTCTTTTCCTTGATTACCTTCTCAAGCATCTCTTGCTTCTTGTGTCTGAATGCCAAATTTTCTATTCAACTCTGGTTTTTTCCTCAAGAATGCTTGAAAGTCCTCTATTCCACTGAATGACCATATTTTCCCCTGAAACAAGATACTCAGCTTTGCTGGGTAGGTGACCCTTGGATTCTGTCCCAGCTCTTTTGCCCTCTGGAATATCATATTCCATGCCCTTCTATCCCTCAGTGTAGAAGCTGCCAGGTCCTGGGCTATTCTGATTGTGTTTCCACAATATTGAAATTGTTTCTTCCTGGCTGCTTGTAGTATTTTCTCCTTGATCTGGGAGTTCTGGAGCCTGGCTATAATATTCCTAGGAGTTTTGTTTTTGGGATCTTTTTCAGGAGGTGATGGGTGGATTCTTTCAACCTCTATTTCCCCCACTGGGTCTAAAACATCAGGATAATTTTCCTTGAGAATTTCTTGAAGGGTGATTTCTAGGTTCTTTCTTTGATCATGGCTATCAGGTAGTCCACTAATTTTTAAATTATCTCTCTTGGATCTATTTTCCAGGTCAATGGTTTTCCCCATGAAATATTTCACATTGCCTTCTATTCTTTCATTTGTTTGGATCTGTTTAATAGTATCTTGATTTCTCATAAAGTCACTAGCTTCCATATGCTCCAGTCTAACTCTGAAGGAATGAATCTCCTCAGTGAACTTTTGAGATTCTTTTTCCATCTGGCAAATTCGACTTTTTAAGGCATTCTTTTCCTCATTGCCTTTCTGAGCCTCTTTTGCCATTTGAGTTAGTCTATTTTTTAAGGTGTTATTTTCCTCAGTCAGGCTGTTGACTGTCATTTCATACTTTTCTTGCATCTTTTTCATTTCTCTTCCCAAATTTTCCCCCACTTCTCTTATCTGCTTCTTAAGGTCCTCTATGGCCTGTAGCCAGCTTGTATTTTCATTTGGGGCTTTTGGTGCAGGAGTTCTGACCTCACAGTCCTCCTCCATGCTTTGAGCCTCTTTGCCCCTAAAATAGGAGTCCAATGTTGAACTTTTCTGTTTATTTTGTTTCATTTGCCTAGGCATGTTGCCACTTAATTACTTGATTTTTGGGCTTGTTGCCACAGTAGGACTCTGCCACCAGACAGGGGAGCTTCCGCCCAAACGTGGGGTCTTCACAACTTCCACCAGTTGGGTGGCCTCTGTAAAGCCTCCACCCACTCTGGCAAATTGGATACCCACCCCAAACCTCCCCCCCCAGACCACAATCCAGATCCAGGCAGTTTAAAGCAAGAGCGATTAACCCCCAGACTGATTGCTGCATCTTCCTACAGTTCACAGACCAGGAGCTAGAGCCACTACTGACGCTGCAAAATGGCTTCTGTGCAGCTGTTTCTTCAGCAGCTTTTCGCCCCCAGGGGAGGAAGCCACACGTTCCCCAAATACTGGCCCCAAAGTCCACAGGGCACTAACCTCTCACTTTGTCCTAGGCATATCTGTGCTGATAATTCTGGAATTGCCACAATTGCTGGTGTTCTGGGGTCCCTCCAGCCGGCTGAGGGCCCGGCCACCCTGGGGCTAAAACCACGGACCTGGGCTCAGCTCTGTGCGCTGTGCTATTGGTTCCCAGTGTGCTGTGCTGCCTGCTCTCAGAGCGCTGTGCTGCCTGCTCTCAGAACGCTGTATTGCCTGCTCTCAGAGCGCTGTGCTGGCAGCTCCCTGCAGGGCTGCTGGGCTGTTTTCAGCAGGAGATTAGCTTCTCTGTGCCGTTCTGTGGGTGCTGTGGCTCCAGAAGTTGTTTGGAGTCCCCTTTCACATTGTTTGAAATTTGTGTGGGGCAGAGCACATTGGAAATTCTGTTTCTACTCCGCCATCTTGGCTCTGCCTCCCAATTGGTTTTTAGTCTGTTTTTCCATGGCTTTGTATTGCATGTGATTTTTATTTTATCATGATATGAGAATGATGCATTTAATATTTCTGCCTTTCTGCACTGAATTGTGAGATTTTTTATGTCCTATTTCATGGTCGATTTTTGTGTATGTGCCACATACCACTGAGAAGAATGTATATTCCTTTTTATCCCCATTCAGTTTTCTCCTGAGATCTATTATACCTACCTTATCTAAATTTCTATCTACCTCCTTAACTTCTTTCTTATTTATTTTGAGGTTCGATTTATCAAGTTCAGAGAGGAGGAGATTAAGGTCCCCCACTAGTATAGTTTTGCTATCCATTTCTTCCTCTAATTCCCTTACCTTCTCCTCTAGGAATTTGGATGCTATACCACTTGTTGCAAAATGTTAAATAATGATATGATATTGCTTCATTCTCGGTGGTGCCTTTTAGCAGGATGTAGTTTCCTTCCTTATCTCTTTTAATTAGCCTAATTTTTGCTTTTCTTTATCTGATATAAGAATTGCTATCCCTGCTTTTTTTTTACTTTATCCAAGGAATGATATATTTTACTCCGGCCTTTTACCTTTACCCTGTGGGTATCCCTCTATTTCAGATGTGTTTCTTGGAAATAGCATATTGTAGGATTATGGTTTTTAATCCATTCTGCTATTTGCCTCCATTTTTTTTGAAAGAGTTCATCCCATTCACTTTCACAATTATGATTACTATCTGTCCTTTTCCCTCCATCCTATTCCCTCCCCTGTTTATGGTTATATTTTTCTCCCCTTCTCCCTTACTCTCCATAAGAGTTTTCCTTTTGATCACCACCTCCCTCAATAATCCCTTCGTATCAGACCCCCTCCTTATTCCTCCCCTTCCCCCTTACTTCTCTCTCCCTTCTAGCCACCCCCCCTTTCATAGCCCTTACGCCATCCTACTGCCTGTAGAGTATTTCTTCTTCCCACCAAGAGTGACAGAATCAAATCTCATGCAAAGCTCCTTTCTCTTTCCTCTTTCCCTCTATTATGATACATTTTGTGTCTCTCCTTGATAGAGTCCTATGCTTAACTGGTTGTGTTATTCCCTACTTGCACCAGAACCAATGAGGGAAAAGCTCATATAATACTCATCTTCCTCCCTTCTTTCCCTCTGCTATATTGTTTTTATGCCTCTTTTTGTGGCATAATTTACCCTTTTCCACTTTGTTCTTTCCTTTTCTTCCACTGCAGTCCCTTTGTAGCCCTTAATAAGGTTTTTTAATCGTCATTTTGTTTAATTTATACTCATACCCTTTACTTGTCTATAAACAGTTTGCTCTTATTAAATAACAGGGTGTGTGTGTGTGTGTGTGTGTGTGTGTGTGTTTTCCTTGTTTACCTTTCTATGTCTCTCTTGCATCTCATAATTGGAAGTTGAATTTTCCATTGAGCTCTGGCTTTTTCATCAGGAAGGTCTGGAAATCTGTTATATCATTGAATAACTATCTCCTTGCCTGGAAGAATATGTTCCGTTTCACTGGGTAGGTGATCTTTGGTTGTAACCTGAGCTCTTTTTACTTGCGAAAAATTTTATTCCATTTCCTCTGATCTTTCAGTGTAGAGGCTGCCAAATCCTGTGTGATCCTCACTGTGGTCCTGCGATTGTTTCTTTCTGGCCACTTTGAAGTATTTTCTCATTTAGCTGGTAGTTCTGGAGTTTGGCCACAACATTTTGTGAAATTTTCAATTTGGGATCTCTTTCAGGTGACCAGTGGATTCTTATGATTTGTATTTTACCCTCTGGTTCTAGTATCTCAGGGCAGTTTTCCTTGATGAGCTCTTAGAAAATGTTGTCTATGCTCATTTTTTCATCATGATTATCTGGTAGGCCTATGATTCTCAGATTATCTCTCCTGGATCTGTTTTCCAGGACAGTTATTTTTCCATTGATATATTTTACCTCTTTTTCCAATTTTTTCATTCTTGATGTTTTCTTTGACTGATTCTTGGTTCCCCATAGAGTTATTTGGTTGATTCTTGTTTTTAGCAAATTACTTTCCTTGGTTAGTTTTTGGAGCTCCTTTTCCATATCATACATTTTTCTTCTTAAGGAGCTGTTTTCTTCATTGTAATGTTTTTCTAATCTTGCAATTTTGATTTTAAAAGAATTATTTATTTTATCTTCCATCTCTCTCATTTGGTTTTCAAAGTTCCTTTTGAGCTCATCCAAGAATGATTTCTGTGCTTGAGACCAGTTCCCTGTTGAGGCTTCAGCTGTGGGTGTGGAATGAACGCTATCTCCCTCTGTATTTGGTTTCTCCCTCTCACAATAGTAGGACTCCAGGGTCTTTGTCTTTGTAGTCTGCTTTCTACCCATTTTGAGGCAGGACCCTAGCCATACCCTTCCTCTAGGGTCCCCAAGCCTTTATTGCTTAAGGTTTTGCCCTGGGGCAATAATTATTGTTTTCAGGGTCAGAGGTGGGGATTGGAGCAGCCAGGGTTCACTCTGCCATCCTGATCCCTGGAAGTCGAGATAGGGGCTTTATTAATTTCTGGGCTGTGGATTGGTAGACCCAGGAGTAGTTGTTGCCCCTGCCAGAAACCTGGCATTTGATTCTTACCCTGTTCTGTCCTGTCCCAGCCCTTCGGTGATAGGCCTGGCAATGATCCTTATAGTTGGTGGACCAACTTTCCCCCACGTTAATCAGGCCCCGGTCTGCACAGTATCAGCGTCCTGGCCTTGGTCCTATTTTCAGATTTATATCTGGCCCTCAAAAAAACCTGGACTTTCCATAGGACTGGGTGCTATATTTTCCCATTCCATTTTCAATCTATATATTTCTGTATTATTTTGAAGGAATCATTTCATATCAGGTACGTTGATATCAAGTTTAGAAAGTTAAAATATCTAAATAGGGTGAACAAAAGCATCTTCACTAAATTCCAAAATATTAAAGGGTTCTGTGGGGATGGGGAGACAGAAGAGAAAGGAGCATCCTATGAAATCTCCAAAAAATGTAATTTTAGGCCAAAGATAAATATGAATTTCTAAAAATTAGAACTTATTAAATCCAATTAGTGATACAGGCAAAAAGTACAAATAGCGTTAAAGAATTAATTATGCTAATGGACAATAGATACAACTAAATGATATAACAAACATTTAGGTACAAGACAATATGCTAGGAACTGTACTATGTTAGCAAAGAGAAAAATAAATACAAAATAGAATACAAAAAGCAGCTTTGTAGAGGAATTGATGATAAGTTGGACTTTGAGTGAAGACAGAGATTATACAAGCCACAGCTAAGGAGTAGGTATTTCAGGCCCAGAAAACTTAGGCCTAAAGAACAAAAGGATGTATAATGGGGGAAAGGTGAAATGACTGAGGAAACAAAGGTTCAACTTCCTAGCATTGTGATTTATTAAACAATGCATGACACTTGCCTATTAAAAAGGGCAAGTAGCCTTCCTCAGCTTTGGCACAGGATTTCTGAATAGGGGGATATATTTTTGTACATTAAATACAATCAAGTAATGCCAACTAATTAAAAGGAAACAATTAATGAGGATACAACATTAAGCAATCTGATTGCTAACTGAAGGAAAAATAAAAGACTTTTCAAGTTGGGAGGGGGAGAGTGAACAGATACAGTTTCCTGAAATGAGAAAAAGAGGTCCCACTCACCCGAAGTCTCTGCATATAATCAAAATAACATGGAAGTGATAACTGACTGATCAGCTGGTTCCAGTTTTCAGATATATTACATGGGTTGCTTGAAATGTACAATTGTGAGAAAAATGCTTGGATAAATCTTTGGGTCTGACTGGGTTTCTGGTCAGCATAAATTAGTTTCTTAGGGTCTCTAAACAGCAAGGAGAGGTGGTCCAGTTTGCCAGGTGTGCAGAGCTAGATTCAAATAATACAATAAGAATTTCTCCCAATTCCCACAATTGAATAAAGTTTTCTCACAGGATAAAATTTGGACTAGATCCATAATTGAATAGAAAGGGAACTGATCTAGCTCCAGATACTGAGTCACAAGATGGAGTCAGTGTAATTCTCAAGTCCTACAATGAACTCATTTGCTGTCCTAATCCCCTTAGAGAGAAGTGGGAAATGAGATATCATGTACCACATTGATAGACAACTGGTAGACCAGTTTGACTGGAATGGAGAATGTATGCAAGGAAATATACAATAAAGACAGAAAGATGAGAAAGAGAAATATTATGGAGAGCTTTAAGTGCCAAGCTATAGCTTTGTACCATTAGATTATAGGAGTGTTTCCAGTGCCTTTCTAAACTTTAGAGTCATAATTCATTGTCCATAGAGGCCATTTACCAGGATATAAGCAACTAAATGGCACAGAAGATAAATCTCCAACCTGGGAAGTGGGAAGGCCTGAGTTCAAATTCTGATATATGAATGTAGCTATTACAGTAAAATACCAGGTCCATTCATCATTGTTCTGACAGTTCTTTTGCTGTTGTGGTTCTTGCTATAATGTGTATCTGCATATTCTAATCAAGCTGTAGAAAGGGGATCTTTGGTAGAGTAGAAAGAACACCTGGAATTAGAATCAGAGGGCTTGGGTTCAAATTTTGTCTCTGCCATTTAAAACCTTTATGACCTTTCACAAATTACTCTTCTTTTCTGGGCTTTGGTTTCCTCATTTTAAAAATAAAGGGGTTGGACTGGATGACCTCTAAGGTACTTCTAGCTCTAAAGCAATACTCTTATTACATCAAAGACACTATTTAAAAGGTTTATACTCTAGGAATCCAATAACATGTTAGGGGAAAGGGTACCATTAAATGAAACTATCCTTGAGAGTGGAGAGGTCAAGTTCAAAAACAGCCAGAGCAAAGGTGATAAAAGAAGCTATTATAAAGATTTTGAAACCAGAAACAGCCGAAGTCTCTTTCTACATCTGCTTGAGCTATCCATGAAATGGCCTGAGATCTGTCTTTTATTTTGCCTGTGTAGCTATAACCACTAAAAAAAAGCCTTCTTTGATTCTCATTCTCTTTTTCTTTTGACACTGGTGCTAGAAACAAAATCATCAAAGTAGAAATGATTTCTGATAGGACACACAATTGTGTAAACCACAATTCCATTTTCATAAGGCTCATTCAAACAAGGGCTATAAGGCTGTCTCTGACCGTGTTCATTTCCAACTCATTCATATTGACTCTGAAATGGGCAACGATATTACTATGCAGTTATTGATGGGTGTCTTGTGCAAGGCGTTTGCATTTTTAAAACAGCTGTTCTGTCCACTATACTGTCTATTCATGCTCTGTTTGAGATTACTTTAGACTTGAATTTGCTGTTCTTTGATATTAAAGCACCCAAGCTGCTGAGAGAATTGTGCTATTTTCCATTTAGAGTGAACAGAAATGTGAACAAGACATGTACTGATCTTGGACATTTTGACAACAAAAGATTGGACTGCTTTGGACTGGTTGGTATTCTAAAGGGAGATTCTCCCTTACCCCACCCTTTTCCACCGAATATGTTTGTATAGATTTTAACATACCAAAGTTGACACAAAGCAAAAGACCTATGTCAAATACTCATGCTGTAGTGTCTTTGTTGTTTGTTATTGGAAAGACTGCTTCAAGATTTTGGAATGAGAAGATCAAAGGGATCCAGGCACCTCAGACAATCTACAAGGGAAAACAAATAGAAACCAATCCAGCCTTCAAAGGATGGAATTTAAGTAGAGTTTTACAAACTTTGAAACAAGTTTGGTATTATGGATAGAAAGCTGGGAAGGCTTGGGTATGAGTCATAGCTCTGAACAAATACAGACTTTGTGATTCTTGTCAACACATTTAACCTCTCAGTGTCGCAAGTAACTCTCTCTGTTACTAGAAACTCCCCATCTGCATTGATAAAATGGAGTTAATTCACTGGGAGCTCCCTACATCAATGAAATCACAGTTTAATCAAGCAACTAGCAACTATGAAGTCATTACTATGTGCTTGTCACTGGACTCGTCAGTGAGGATACAGAGAAAACCTAAAACCCAAGCAAAAAGAGTGAATTGTCATTCTTATAATTAATTCAATCCAAAAAGCATTTGTTAAGCACCTACTATAAGTTAGGCAGCAGGGATAAAAAAAAATCCCAGCCCCAATGGAATTTACATTTTATTAGAGGCAGCAAGATGGCACAATATTTGAGGCATTGAAATTAGAGTTAAGAAAATATGAATTCAAATCCTATCTCAGACACTAGCCGTGAGACTATGGGCAAGTCATTTAACTTCTCCTAGACTTAGTTTCCTCAAATGTGAAATGAGATAATAGCAAGTATCTCACAGAGTGTTGTTAATATTAATTGACATAACATGGGAAAGGGGTTTGGCAAAGTTAAAAGCACTACTAGTATTCTATTAAAGACCAAACTAGTAAACAAGTAAATATATTCATTATAATCTGAGGAAAGAAAGATCATCAAATACTTGGGGAATGAGAAGAGGTTTTCTGTAGGAAGAGCTACATGAAGTGAACCTTGAAGGAAACTGGCATTCTACAAGATGAAGGTGAAGAAATGCATTCCAGAAGAAAAACTAAGCAAAGGTCTAGAGATAGGAGAAAGAATGGCAAGAGTGTGGAATATTGAGAAAAGCTTGAAAAACATAGTTCATGAAATAAGTTTGGAAAAATAGGATAAATAAATCAGACTGTTGTGGACTTCAAAGGCCAAGCAGCAGTTTCTATTTTACCCAAGAAAAAAAGGACAGCTACTGAAAGATCCAAAGCAGGAAAATGCTGCAATCATTGATGCTCTAAGATCATTTCAGCAGCACTGAAATAGAGAAAATATTATAGACTTATTCAGTTGGGCCCCAGAGGGCAGAATCAGGAAGAGTTACAAAAATGTAGATTTAGGCTTGATGTCAGGAAGAGCTTGCTAAGAGCTTTTCAAAAGCAGAGGGGGTCCCTTGGAAGGTGGTTGTTTCCCCCTCCCTGGAGATATTCAATCAGAGGGGAGAGAACCACTTGTTAGGTAGGTGGTAAAGGGGCGGGGGTTCTTTTTCAGCTAGAGACCTTCTATGCATCATCCATTCCAACTCTTAAAATATGTGACTGATTAGGATACCACTAAAATAGCTCAGGATAGAGGCACAGAGAACATGAGATGCTCTCAGAATGGGTATGTGGATTTCCATTAAATGTCATATATTTCTTTGGTTCTGCACAAAACTATTTTCATTCAGCCATGGTTAGCATCTATCATAGCAACAGAAATAATCAAGTCTTTCTTTCATAATAAGGCTGTGTATTAGTGTAAATATTATTACCCATTTTACAGTTGAGATGACAAAGACTCAAAAAGTTTTTATACCTTTCCTAAGGTCATACAGTTGGTGAGTGTATGAGACAATGTATGAATCCAGATCCCTTAAGGTACAGCTCAGGGCTTTTTCCATGACATTGTGTTACCAAGGCTAGTAGTAGTAGTAGTAGTAGTAGTAGTAGTAGTAGTAGTAGTGTGTATGTATATGTGTGTGTGCATTTGTGTGATGTGTGTGCGCTTATGTGTGCATGTGTATGTGGTGTGTGTAGTTGTGGTGCGTGTATGTGCACATGTGTGTTATGTGTTATGTGTGGTGTGTATGTGCATATGTGTGTGTGTGTTGGAGGAGGTAGTTTGAGTGTATGAGAGTATGCATATGCATTTTAATCTGAAGAATCTTATAGCTGTTGCTGACACAATGTGGTTTTCTGTGAGAATACAGTAACCCATTATAGGAGTGTCAAGAATCTTTGATTTATAGAACATAAAAAGCTATATATTTTATCTTGGGCACTGTAAAAAGAAAGGCCTCTTGCCCTAAAAAACTTAATTGTTCTAATTTGGAATAAAAAATCTCATCTCATTGCATCTTTGTTGATTTGCCTGCTTTCCCATCCACACAGTCACCAAGGCAATAAAGCTAGACATTTTCCTAATTGTTCCTGAGATAATTCAGTTCTGTTCGGGCTGTAGTCCCATGGAGCTAAATTCCAGCAAAATAGGAGGTAGGACTTTAACCTTGTGTAAAAGCAATTTTCATTTCACAAAGGAACTGCCAAACTGACTGCCTTGACCAGTCTGGCCACCAAAAAATAATAAAGTCTCACCCTGAAATTATTTTCTACAATACTCTAACCACTTCTGTTTCCTTGATTCTTATTTCATAATATCAAAACTCATTGCTAAATGACTCTCTATTAATATCTCCTTTGACATAGCTGCAACTTTTAAGAAATTCTTCAGGGAAAAAAGATTCACAGTGAGATAAATAATATTAAATCAATATAAATAATTTGCTGGATATTTAGAGCAATGGAATGGGACATTAAGCAGACTTGTTTCAAGTTGCCACGGTCATACTGTGTTTTTCTTGTTAACACCCAAACCATGGTGGTAAAATTATAATTTGGCATTGGAATGTTCTTTTCTGTTTTGTGTCTTAACCTCTCTGTACAATTCGTTTCACACCTTCTGCCTCCTTGATGTTTCCACCTAACTGTGCCTCCAACTCAAAAGTTGTGCAGTTGCAAACTAAACAGAAATAAAAATCACTTAGCCCTACCTACAAAGCCCTTCTTCCTCAGACCATAGATAACTATAGATAAGTGAGCTTGCCTTTAGCTTTTGAGAGAATTCTAGGATATGTCATTAAAGAGATGATTTGTGGAAGGGAAATGGTAGCTATAAGGAGCCAGTCTGACTTCATCAAAAACAGGTCATGCCAGACTAACCCCATCTCCTGTGTTTTGCAAAATTACCAAATAGTAGGTGAGTGTAATGCTATAATGATAGTTTACCTGGATCCTAGCAAAGTTTTTTATAAAGAAGACTTATAACCAATGGAAAGAACAATGAGAAAGAATAAACAAAACAAAACAGAGAGAGAGCAAGTACTTTGCTGAAGGTATCTGTAGAACCTATATTGGATTGCATGCTACCACAGAGAGGGGAGGAGGTAGAAGAGGGACAGGGAGAAAACTTGGAACTCAAAAACTTGTGGAACTGAATGTTGTAAAGTAAAAGTAATTTTTTTTTGCTTTTTGGAGGGCAATTGGGGTTAAGTAACTTGCCCAAGGTCACATGGCTAGGTTTTTGTTTATGTGGGTTAAGTGTCTGAGGCCGGATCTGAGCTCAGGTCCTTCCAACTCCAGGGCCGGCACTCTACTCACTGTGCCACCTAGCCGCCCCATAAAAGTAAATTAAAAAAAATAAATTTTTGATAAAGGTCTTCATTTTACTCTTCTGGAGAAGGTGGAAAGATGAGGCCTACACTATAATACAATTAGATGGATTTGGCCAAATGCAAAGAACAGTTGTCAGTAGTCCACACTCAGAAGAATAGGGGCTATCTAAATGAGTATCCCAGACATCTCTACTTGGTCCTGTGCTGTTTAATATCTTTATCAAGATATATTAGATAAAGGAACAGATGGTATGCTCAACAAATTTACAGATGCTTCTCATTAAATAACTGAATCAGCATTCCAAAAGATAGTCATACATGTAGGATAGGTAACTGAGCTGATATAATCACATGAAATTTAATAAGCAAAACGTAAAAGCTTACAGGGTACAAAAATATGGCAACTTCTTAAGTATATGACAGGGCGGTCACTGGGCAATGATTTGAAGAATATCTGCACTTTCAAATTGACTCTAAGTTTAATATAACTCAGCAGTTTCATATAGAAGCCCCGGCCCCATCCAAAAACCCAGTGCTTTAAATGAGCCATGGCTTCCAGGAATCATCCTTTCTTTATTCTGTCCTCATCATACCCTGTCTGCTCTCTTGGGCTTAGTTCCAGGTATAGTGGTTAAGAAGGATACTCATAATCTGGAAGGTGTCCAAAGGAGGGAAACCAGTGTTTGGAATTGGTACTAGATGAGGATCATTTGAAGGAAGTAGGAATGAACAGCCTGAAGAAGAGACATTTCAGAAAGGCCATGACAGCTGTCTTCATATTTTTGATGAACTGTAAGTTGGAAGAGGCGATGGACTTCTGTTTAGCCCCAGAGGGCAGAAGAAGGAACAAAGAGTGCAAGCTGCAGAGTGACAGATATCACCTTGATGGATGTCTTAAAAAGTCTCCTGACAATTAGATTGTCCAAAAGTAGCATGAGCTGCCTTAAGGGGGTTCTTTCTTCTTAGAGGACTTCAAGAAGATTTTGGATGACCGAGTTAAATTCAATCCATTAATGACTATCCTTCAAGGTCACCCATTAAAATCAGCTTGTTTCCCAGTCATATATATTATTCTGTAGCCCATAGCTCTTCATCTTTTCCCCAAAAAATAACATGAGATGATGTATCAAATGCTTTGTTAAAAACCAGGCAAACTCAATTATAATATTACACTAATCTATCAATTTCATAAACCTGTCAAGAAAGGAATTAAGGTTAATCTGACATTATCTAATCTTGATGAAGCCAAGATGGCACTTTGTGATAATCATGTTAATTTCTAAATGTTTTATAAATATCTCTTTAGTTGTCTACTTTATAATTTTCTTGGGAAACAAAGCCAAGGTGCTCATGCTTGGAGTTGCTATTCTCTTTGCTTTTGTTGAAATTGGAATAATATTTGACATTCATCAGTCCAATGAAAGGTGCTTCTCATTATCCCAGATTCTATTTAATTTCAAAAACAGTAGCTCAACAATCACATATGCCAGTGTAGTCACTACATGTGACTCCTTCCACATGGGTGTGTGCCTATATGCATCCTCCTTTGCAAGATTCCCTAGATGTAGCTACTCTTCCCATTGCTGATATATTTGCTTTACACCAGGTTTATGAGGGAAATATTTTATTGTTATTTCTTTCTTGAGCTATTTTATTAAATGCCTTTGATTTGAATTCTATTGTATTTTGTTTAAACCATATTGATTTAATTGTATCCTCCGGTGACCAGGAAAAATTTGAATGGGGTCATATGAATTAAGGTTTTTTTGAGTACATACAAATGCACAGAATACTTTGACTGTTGGGGGACTCACATGTATTTAATAAATGTTTGTTTAATTAAGTTGAATTGAACTCATGATCTTTCCTCCAAAAATTCCTCCATCCTAACTTTCATGCTTCTATTAACAGTTTAGCCGGGTTTAATTCATGCCCGGGTTTAATTCATGACCATTTAATATCATTCCCAGATAACCTACAGTTGAAGCAGGGAGATGCCAGGAATGGCTTCCAAAAGAAGATATCGTGTTCCCCAATGACATGAGTAGGAACAGCCTTTTTCAATTGGCTGCATAGGAGAAACTGCCTGTGTCTTTGAAATTACCATTATGGGACAATTACTCTCTTTTTCAGCAGCATAATAGGGTGAATATCTTGCTCATCTACAGCATGGGTGCCATGAAAAAAATGGGAAAGAGTAAAATTTCCCTTCTCCTTAGACTCTGCGACCTCAAGAAATAGGCTTGGGCTTTCAGGCTTATTTTGTTTGTCCTTTTTAATTCTAAATACAGGGAGTAGAGTTCATGGATCCAGGAGTTTGATCTATGGCAAGAATGGAACAAGGATTCCATGGCAGATGTTGCTGCCAGCCCAGTAGGAAAGCACTGACAAGCCAAAGAGCACTTTGGACATGAAACTTGGTGGGGCTGATGATATATAGAAACTGAACTAAAATATGAACTTGATGTTGTTCTACTACCCAGCAATGGAGGGAGGATTAGGGAAGGGGGATAATCTGTATGTTTCATCTTCCTATACTTTACAAGTAAATGATTTCATATAAAAGCTAATCTGACTCTTAAGTGGTTAAATAGAATGGGGGCATTTCCTTTAATTAGGGAAATATATTCAGTGGCAATTGATCTTATGGAGGAGACGAGATCCCCAACTCCACTATCTTAAAAGTATCAGAGAACCATGGGGGCAGTAGGGCCAGAGTAGTCACTATTACAATGGTATCATTACACTCCTAGTCACCCAAATCTGAAACATCATAGCCATCTTTAACTCCTCCCTTTTTCCTCGACCTCCACATCCAGTCACCATGTCTCTCCTTCTCATTCCTCCATTTCTCAATGATTCTACCCTAGTCTAGGACTTTATAAATTCACATGAACTAAAAATCTATGTTTAGGTTTCCAAAAACTCTCAAACCATTGCAAACAATTCTTACATGATTTCATCACCTGTAGGTTCAACCCCATCCAATCTATCCAAAGTATTATTTTTATTATAATATTATTTATTTTATATAATATTATATATATGTTAAATACTATATATTTATATAATATATATTATATATGTTAAATACTATATATTTTATATATTATTATTTATAATAGTATTGTTATCAAACCTCAAGTAGAGGTTTGATCATATCATTTCCCGGTTCAAGAATCTCCTCTATTACATGCAAAATTTACCCCAGAGTCTTTAATCAAGCATGCAAGGACTTTATACTCTTTATGTTCCTACCTGTATTTCTAGTGTTCTTTTCTACTCTGCCTCTTCAAATTTACTGATATTATACTTTTTGTTGTATGTTCTGTATACTTGCCCTACAGACCCAGAAAATACAATATAAGTTCCTCAAAGGCACACTTGTTTCACTGTTGTCTATCTCGTTCGCCTAACATATTGCCTTACCCATAATAGCCAATAAATGATTGCTAAATTGAAGCAGCTAAGATGTTACTAGTATCTCATGTCTTCTGACTACTAATCAAATATTCTTAAAAATGAACAATGGCATCTCTCCATGAACTGGCCCTGACCTATTTTTTTAATAAGCCTTAAAGTTATTTTATCAATTATAAATACTCAAGTTAACTATAACATAGGAAGAAAGACACTATCTGCATCCAGAGAAAGAACTGTTAAATAGAATATGTATAGAATTACAAATATATATGCATATACAAACACACATATATGCATATATATATATATATATATATATATATATATATATATGTCAACCAGTAGAAAGTCCACTGGGGGGAATAAAAAAAGAAAGAAGTATTCATGATTTGTTATATATTTGAAATATGTTCTATATTTGTATGTATTATTTAAGCTATACATAATAGACTTAGTGTTTTATGTACAATCATCTGTACTTATTTCACTTTGCTATTGAAATCCTTGTTTTATTACATAAATTAAAATTAAAATTAACCAAAAAATGCACACAGCTTAACTTTAAAAGAAAAAGAAAAATCCTGTCTCCTATATCATCTATTATGCATACTGCACATTTGGCAATTAATCCCAGACTCCTTGGGATGTTACTTTCTTTGTTTTTTTCAAATTATAAGTTTTTTATAAATAAGAATTGTTTTGATCATTGTATTTGCATCCCCAGTGCCTAGCATAGTACCTGGAATACACAAAACACAAAATGGATCCTTGTTGAGCAATACATTAATTTCCCTGTTCATCCATTCATTGACCTTTCTATTCATTCACATATTCCTTTTCTCCCTTTTGAAAGCAAGTGTCCAAAGCTAAATTCAAGCTTAGGCCTTTGCCTGACTCCAAATCCGACACTCTATCCATAGTGCCACCTAGCTGCCTCTAACAATAAGCTCTTTGAAAGAAGGAATTGCTTCACTCTTTTTGTACTAATATTTAATATATATTTGATTAATTGATTAACTATTACATTACCCATCTGCCTCATTAACTTGCCCAACAACCATTCTCTCAGTCCCAACCAATTATCAAAATTGCCACTAACTTATTTTTGCTATCATGCCATTTTCTTTTAATTCAATTTGAAACATTTCCATCAATGATTTCACAATAGTGTCTTGTTATAACACTTTATAATAACGGTGAAAGGATTAATTTCTAGGTGCTGAGTGGAGCAACATTAATCTCAGAGAGATCATTTAGTATGAATGTGATTGTCATCTACATTTAAAATGGTTGAAAGTAATGGAGTGTTTCTGATCTCTCGTATGCCTGCAGCTGGTATGTGGGGACAGAAAACTGAGGAGTCTACTTTCTTGATATGCACATTCAGCTTTCATTGATAGCAGTTGAAATTAGAGAATACGGAAGGCAAATAGAATTTTAAATTTGCTCATAGGTTTTGGGGGGAGGTAAAGAGTGTTTTTATACAAGACCTGAACTTAGCACTCGAAATTTAAATTCTAATCATCAGCTACCATTAATTTAGTGTGATTATCTCAAGATAAAACCCAAATTATAGGGATAGATTGACATAAAATAATACTTTGAAAATGAGTATCATTATATTATCTTGAACTGGAAGAGAATTTGGAGATCATTAAATATAATCCAACATGTTCATTTGGTAGATGCAGAAACTGAGGTTCATGATACCAAGTGGCTTGTCCAAGTAAAAACTCATAATAGGAAAAAACAAATATGATTGAACAGGAGAACAACAAATGTTGGTGGGGAGGTGGGAAAATTGGGACACTAATTCATTGTTGATGGAACCCAGGGTTATGATGTTATTGTCCAAAATACTGTCCATAGTGACAAAATAGATTGCTATAATGGTTTTGAAGATTTTTTTCAATTTTTCATGTTTATTTTCCCCTTCCAGTTTTATCTGTAAATGTTCTGGGCACGATTTTGAATAGTTGGACCCCTTTCCAAGTTTTATTTAAACTGACTTTACCATCTTCTTTTTCTCTTTCACTCTCTTTCATGAGGCAACACTGATCATTATCTTCTGCTATACTTCTGCATAAGATTTAACAAATGGTATTATATTCTAAACTGGTGTTGCTCTTGGATGCCCCAATTCCGAAGCAAGACAAAGTGTTCCCTATCTGTCATGATTTTAGAACTTTTTGGCTTATTCATTGTGAAAATTGATTTATAATCATTTAAATTCAGTATGAAAGGGGTGGCTAGGTGGCGCAGTGAGTAGAGTGTTGGCCCTGGAGTCAGAAGGACCTGAGTTCAGATCCGACCTCAGACACTAGCAAACATAAACAAAAACCTAGTCTTGTGATATTGGGCAAGTTACTTAACCCCAATTGCCCTCCAAAAAGCAAAAAAAAAAATTATTCAGTATGAAATTGTGTAAACCAGTAGTATGTTATTTCTTCCATCCAAATATCATTTTTGTTATCAGTAATTAGCTTATATATGTAAGACTCAACTTGTTTTCATTACACATCATGTATTATTCTTTTTCTATTCTTTCTTCCAGTTTTATGTTACCTTTAATCTTTGCTTTAACAAGTTAGTGATCTGACTACATTAAGTAAAGAATGAATATCGAGAATTTCTTGAAGGGTAATTTCTAGGTTCTTTCTTTGATCATGGCTTTCAGGTAGTCCAATAATTTTTAAATTATCTCTCCTGGATCTATTTTCCAGGTCAGTGGTTTTTCCCATGAGATATTTCACATTGCCTTCTAATCTTTCATTTGTTTGGATCTGCTTAACAGCATCTTGATTTCTCATAAAGTCACTAGCTTCCATTTGCTCCCGTCTAACTCTGAAGGAATGAATCTCCTCAGTGAGCTTTTGAGATTCTTTTTCCATCTGGCAAATTTGACTTTTTAAGGCATTCTTTTCCTCATCGCCCTTTTGGGCCTCCTTTGCCATTTGAGTTAGTTTATTTTTTTTAAGGTGTTTTCCTTAGTCAGACTGTTGACCCTCATTTCATACTTTTCCTGCATCCTTCTCATTTCTCTTCCCAATTTTTCCTCCACTTCTCTTATTTGATTTTTAAAGTCCTTCTTGAGGTCCTCTATGGCCTGTAACCCACTCATATTTTCCTTTGGGGCTTTTGGAGCAGGATTTCTGACCTCACAGTCCTCTGACTGTTCCATGCCTCAATCCTCTTTGCCCCCAAAATAGGAGTCTAATGTTTCATTTTTCTGTTTATTTTGTTTCCTTTGCCTTGGCATGATGCCACTTAATTACTTGACTTTTGGGCTTGTTGCCACAGTAGAACTCTGCCACCAGACAGGGGAGTTTCATCCTAAATGTGTGGGGGGCAACTTCCGTTTCTGGCAAGATGGAAACCCACCCATGACCTACCCCCCAGATCACAATCCAGATCCAGGGAGGTTAAAGCAAGAGCGATTACCCCCCAAGACTGATCGCTGGATCCCCCTACAGTTCTCAGGCCAGGAGCTGGAGCCACCACTGAAAACTGCAAAATGGCTTGTCTCCTCAGCGGCTGCTAGCCCCCAGGGGAGGAAGCTGACGCGTTCCCCAAATACTGGTCCCAAAGTCCATAGGGCACTAACCTCTCACTTTGTCCTAGGCATGTCTGTGTTGACCATTCTGGAATCGCCACAGCTGCTGACGTTCTGGGGTCCCTCCAGCTGGCTGTTGGCCCGGCTGCCCTGGGACTAAAACTGCAGGACCTGGGCTCAGCTCTCCATGTGGTATGCACTGCGCTGCTTGCTCCCAGAGCACTGCACTGGCCCTTCCTGCAGGGCTGCTGGGCTGTCTTCAGTGGGAGGTTAGCTTCTCTGTGTCATTCTTTGGCTGCTGGGGCTCCAGAAGTTATTCAGAATCCCCTTTTACATAGTTTGGAGGTAATGTGTGGGGAGAGAGCCTTGGAGGTGCTGTTTCTACTCCGCCATCTTGGCTCCGCCCCTGAATAATGAATCTCACAAAAGAAGTCACTTCCTAGGAAAAAGTAATCAACTTCATTTTTATTGTGTCATTTAGTACTTTTTATCTTCAGAACATTCTAATTCTTTTCTCAAAAAAAGGATCCATGATATATGTTTGAAGTTTCTGTGAAGTCTTTAAGACATTGACCCCTCTCATTTTTTATTGATCCATATTTTACAACCCATTTCTCCCAATTCTATATCCACATACTTATAAGTTTGCATTGATGTCACTGAATATCATGCACGTTGACTCAATGTGAAGCATATTAACAAGGTTTTCTGTAGATATGCTCTTTTTCTTAATCACTTATGACAAATATTAAGGATGTAGGCTGCAATTATTTTATGGTGATCTTTTTGCATGAATTTATCATAAGCACTGCAATGTTTAATACAAAAATGTCACATGAAATCATGTCTCCATTGGATATATAAGAAAATGAAGTTTGTCAGTCTCTCTATTTGTTGGTCTCTCTATTCTCATTTTAAGAAGAACCTGTGCCATCTTTCCATTTTCCTGCATCTTCTTCTGTCTATTGGTTTCCTCTATACCAAGAATTTCAAGGTTAATCTATTCCAGTTGCTCTATTATTGTGTCTACTCATTGGTTATTTGACAAGGAATTGAGATTTAGAGTTGCAACACCTAAATTAAATCTTACAAATTGGATGATTCTTATCTCTTTTGGTCACCTTCTCCACCAGGCTGTCATTGTCACTACACATGCAGAGCCAGAACAGGATTAATTTTACATTTGTCTTTACTGTATGTACTGCCATGGCCAAGTAATGATAAACCTCCCCATGTTTCAATAGGGTGGTCCTCAGAAAGCAATGTTGCTGGAGATTCTATTCAGCCTTTTCAACACAATAGAACATCCTAGAGCATGGGCTATTCTGAAAAGAGCTTCAAAATCCCACAGCAGTCTCCAAGACACAAAAAATCATAAGGGTGAGACTGTGGAGGATAGAGACCAATGTGCCAGATCAAGATTCTAGACTTGAGTTTGGTATTGGGGTATGGGATAAGGGAAAACTTCCTTATATTTATAACAATTAAAAAGTAGAATATTGGGGCAGCTAGGTGGCTCAGTGAATAGAGTATCGGCCCTGGAGTCAGGAGGACCTGAGTTCAAATCCAGCCTCAGACACGTGACACAAAAACTAGCCATGTGACCTTGGGCAAGTCACTTAATCCCAACTGCCCTCCAAAAAACAAAAAAAACCAAAACCGGAGAATATCCTTTCTTGGGAAGTGATGTGCTCCCATAGAAGCAGAAGCTGCAGAGTCCCTTATACAAAAATTTGTTGGGGAGATTCCTATTCAAGCATAGATTAGACAGGATGTAGAACTATTATTAGTATGGATCAAAGAGAACGTTGCCCCATCTGCAAATATCCAAGGGATTTTGCTTCTTCTGAAATAGGATGCGCTCCCTTCCTTTGACAACCATTGTGCCCCCCGAAAGGTCTTCTACTAGGCCATATCAGTAGGCAATGCATCATCTTGCAGCCCTCCAATTCTGGGTCCTCTCACCTACCACACATTTTCAAGGACCTTTCCACAGAATCCATGGCATCAATAATTGGATCACTCTTTTCCCAAAAAATTCTATGTATTGCCTATTATGCCCATCAGAATGTGCCATTGAGGAGAGGTCCAATGAATAGAGAGAGGGACTTGGAGTCAAGAAGAACTGCATGTTTATCTTGATTCTAATACTACCTGTGTGATCATGAATAATTTACTTAACTTACTAAGCATCAATTCTCTCCTATGCAAAATGACCATAATAATATCTACTTCACAGGGTTGCTGTGAAACTAAAATAAAATAATGGATATAATGAATTCTGAAAACTCTAAAGCACTACCCAAATGGCCAGGCTGATTTTGAAAAATAAAAGGGTTTGTGTCTGGCATAGACTCGTTTTTCCTGAGATCTGTGCTATAGCACAGTGCACTGGAAGGAAGCTCTCATGGACAAAGAAGTAAAGTTTGGGCAAAACACTGAGAACCCAATCAAGGTGGTACTTGTGACTGAACCCACAATAGGTGAGACTTCAATTCTTCCTACATAGGCCAGACTACTGAAAAGTCAAGGTCCTTAGACTATCCATCAAACAAAAGGGAAAGTCTAGTAGGCTTATAAGAACATTCCATAATGAAAGCTACTTTTTAACTATTACACAGATAAAACAAGCTATATATATACCTCAGTTATACAAATGATGGCCCTATCTGCATCATACACATGTGTACACAAATACATATGTGAACATGCAAAAATACACATATACAATGCTTCAAAAGAATTGTGTTCAAAGATGCTTTGATTAGCACAACCACAATGCACCCTGCTGGAAGAAAAGATATTAACAAATTTGAAACTGTGTATACAGAGGAGGCGAGAAGAATCCAATTAGAGACAGAAAGGCATGTTCAATCTTCAATGTTTTCTGAATTGCTTTTGATCTCTCAATTGCAATGGAGGTTATATTTTTGTTCTTAGGTCAGTCTAACAGAGTGGTAAAGCCACATATTTCTATTCAGGATGAGGTATATAAAGGAGGTATGTACACAGTAAACATCCGCCCCTCCCCTAAAGTCTAGCATCCTCTTTCAACAGGAAAACCCCAGGATATGTTTTCTCCATTCATTGCATTGAATGTGGACCTCTGAGTTGTCTCTCCTTTCTCTTCTTGATGATCTGAGAAATACATATGTATTTATATTACAAAATAAAAATAAATAGGATGAAATAAAATGCAAAGTTCCTTTTGCTTCTGATCACAAAATACTGTCCATCACAAAGTACTGTCTATGTAGACCAGGTTTGCTGTATTTAATTTAATACATTGACTATAATACTCAGAACTAATCCTTTGGATGAGAATGATATCCTGGTCTTGTACCTGCAGGGATTATAGGATTCAGAACTGGGCAGAGCACTAGAGATCATCCAAACCCACTCTGTCATTCAATATTTAGAACAATATTAATAAAAGAATGCTGGACCTCATGCTAAGAGGCATAGCTTTCATTGTAGGCTTTGCTTTCAACTGTGTGACTACAAGCAAGTTATTTAAACTCTTTGGGTCTCTGTTCCTCTATATGTAAAATTGGAGTGTTTGTACTTATGACATGACAGTGTTGTTGTAGGTAAAGTTATTAGTAAAACAACTGATTATTTATTAAGTGCCTTCTATGTACCGAGCACTGTGTTTGGCACTGCAGATACAAAAACGAGGATGAAACAACTCCTAAACTCAAGGAGTCAGTCTATATATATATATATATGTGTGTGTATATGTATGTATATATGTGTATGTATATATGCATACATATATATTATGTGTGTATGTGAGTGTGTGTGTTATTAGTGTTTTACAGATGGGCAACCTGAAACCCAAAGATTTACTTGTGGTCACACAATAAGTAAGCTGTAGAGATCATCCTGATGATAAGTGTGCAATAATAATGGAAACAAACAAGTGAATTGTAGAAAGGAAGCAATATTCAGTAGGTACTGCTGCTGCTGCTGATGCCGCCACTGCTGCTACAACCACCATCACCACCACCAATCCCCCCCCACTACTACTACTACTACTACTACTATAAAACTAAAATAACCATACCCACATACTCCCACATATAGAGATATCCATATCCACACACATATGTTATATAAGGTATGACTCAAAGCCCAAGAAAGATCATTGCCTTTTCAATTTTTTGTATGTATTTATGTATCTGTGTGTACATATGTGTATATATGTACATATATGCATGTGTGTGTATATATATAGATGTATATATCTGTATGGATATGGATGTATGGATATATGCATATATGGATAATTTGGGAAATAAATTGAAACAAAGTATTTATGCTAAGAATAACACCTTGAAGTTGTCCTACTTTAGTGGTCTTTGTTGATTTGCTTCACTCCACCCCTTTTGGGCAAAAGAGATAGAGGAAGTCTCTTGAAGTTGTGGAAACTGGGAGCTTCCAACACTGGTAGTGTGTTCCAAGGTAAGCCCCCAAAATATTTCTGAAGACGTATAATTTGACAAACAGATGTTACACAGAGTAATAAGAACTCTTTAATTCTATGTCAGTCAGAGGCTTGAGACAAAGAAACTGCCTTTGTCAAGTTGAAGTTGAAATTTAGAAATAGACAATGCCTTGCAGGTGACAGGCAACTGACTGGACATTGCAAATTCACCCTGTGGTGAGAGCTCTCCTTTTAGAGAAGAAACTTATGTCACATCTAAGGGTTGGAAGACAAAAAGAATCTGTATGTGAGGAAGAAAAAAGTAACTAGGGTTTCTTTCCCTGTTGTTTTTCTGTCATTTTCCAGTCATATCCAATTCTTTGTGATTCCATTTGGGGTTTTCTTGGCAAAGATACTAAAGTTGTTTACCATTTCTTTTTACAGCTCATTTCACAGATGAGAGAACTGAGGCAGAGTTAAGTGACTTGCCCAGGGTCACACAGCTAGTACCCCTCTGTGGAGGGATTTGAACTCATGAAGTGCTGGAACTCTAGCCACTGTGTCATGTAGCTGCATGTGAAAGTGCTACCTTTCTCAAAATCTGAGTCTATAGATTCTTCACTGAAAAAGAGAGATGCCAGAGCCTGCTTCTCTCATGGGAAAGAAACAATATCACAAATACATACTCTAACTAAATTCCAAAGGTGGAAGCAAAGAAAACATGAGCAATCTCATGCTTGGTGGAGCAAAGCCTGTCAGCATCCAGAAGCTGCCACAGGACCAATGGAATTATATCAAATAATGATAGTGTGAGACCTTGTGAGCAGCAACACCTGGCATACATGTAATATCATGTCCAAGTACATCCTAGAGACAATGTAACATACAAGTCCAGTGGGAAGCAAACCCAAAAGGAGAAGACATCAACCAACCAGAAGACATCAACACCCATAATGCATCAGAGATGTGTTTTCTTAATGGGAATGTGTCCTTCTCTTGTGTGTCTCTCCATGGTTTTTCTCCCTTATGTATCCCCTTTGTGTATATCTGCCCATTCTGGAATGCAACTTAGAGATAACCTAGTCTGATTTAAGTTGAATTTATGTTCTAGGTATATCAAATTCCTCGTGTGTGATGCCTAGTGCTTAAGAGATATTCTCATAGTTCGACAGGTTGTAATAGAGAAGTATAGCCTCTCAGAATTGGAAAGGAACTCGGTGGCCCTCTAGTCCAACCCATTCATCAAAGTGATAGCCACTATTACATACCTATGAGTAGATGTCCATCCTCTGCTTAAATGTGCGCGAGGAAGAAGAATCTATCATTTATTGATATCCACTCAGTTCTATTAGAGACATTTTTTCCTTACACCAAACCTAAATTTTCCTCTTTATAGCCACCCCACACTACTCCTACTTCTGCTTTCTTGGATCAAGCATCTTTTCCCCCAATCCCTTCAATTAATTTTTTATATGGCATCATCTTAAGGCTCTTCATTCTCTGGGTTAACCTCTCTGTGCCTTTGAGATTATCAAAGCCTTTTCTAAGATGTGCTGCTTAGAACTAAACACATTTTAGTTGTGCTCTGACTTAGGCAGACTGTCATGAGGTTATTGTTTCCTTCATCCTGGAATCCATGGTTTTCTCAATGATCACATCAGGTTTGGGGCTATTGCATTTTTTTCTTCTTTTTTGGTACTCATAGGATGCTATTGATTCATATTGATCTGATACTCCATTAAAAACCCCAGGCTGTATGTTGGTTTGTTTTTCGCAGAAGAACAGCTACCTAGTTATGCCTCTTCCATTCTATAATTTGGGGGCACTAAATTTCATATTATATGATTTGGCTAAATACTCAGGGGTGGGGAACCTGTGGCTTCAAGACCACATGTAATCTTCTAGGTCCTTGAATGTGACTTTATGACTGGGTCCACGTTTTGCAGAACATATATTTTTATTAAGTGGATTTGTTCTGTGAGGTTTGAATTCAGCCAGAGTCACACTTGAAGATATAGAGGGCTGCATGTGACCTTGAGGCTACAGGTTCCACACCCCTGATTCTAGCTTAACTATTTCAGATCCTAAAGTCATCTAAAGTAGAAAGTACTCAAACCTAGGTGTCTGGTAACAAATTATCCCTAACATGACTTAAAAAGACAATATGGTGTCTTAGAAAAAGCACTAGTTTGGATTCAGGAAACCTGGATTTAATTTCGAATTATATAACTATGAAAAAATATATATATATATATATATATATATATATATATATATATATATATATATATGTGTGTGTGTGTGTATGTGTGTGTATACATATATGTATATATATATATTTAACTATATAACTCAATAAGCATTTTAATCTGTCTGAACCTTGTTTTTTAATCTTCTATAGTACAAAAAATGAAAAGTTTGATTTATTTGTGTATATTCATGAAGGTATACAACATATATATATAAATGTGTATGCAAGTGTCATTTTAGTTGGGGTTTGTAATGGAAATGCAGATTTAAAGATCTTCCCTGCCCCTAGCTTAAGTGCACCTGGAGCCTGTGGTGGGAGGCTTGTTTTTCAGGAAAGCCCACACCTTGATACTTTGTGATTGGGCAGTGGGTCAAGGAGGTTGTTACATTCTCTGAGCCAAGAGAAGGCTATATAAGCCCTGAGGAGAGGCTTTGCTTTGGGGCTCACTTTGAGAAGTGTTGTGTGATTTGACCAGATGAGACTCTGGGAAGCCGTTGTTGAGAGCCCCCCGGCTTTGAAAACCCAGATGTTGATGCTTCCCTCTCTGGTAACTATGATTTGGTATTGATGTATGTAATGTTGGGACAGTTTGGAAGCCTGTCTGTAACTCTGAAGTTCTGTAACTCTGAAGTTTGGGGTGCTGACCTTTTTCCCCTGAACTAGGTAATGTGTGTTTGTTTGATTAAAGTAAGCTTGTTAACCCATTTTGAGTTGCTTTCCTTTACAAAAGCAGATCTAAGAACCTGTGTTGGCAGCTACCCTGGGGATATTGGGGTGCTTGCTGCTACAAAATGGCGATGAGGATGGGATCTGCTGAGTAAAAGGAAAGTATGGGGGCTGGGATAATTGTTTGTTTCCCAGTTGTGGTAGCTGTGATTCTGTGGAGCCATGGAGCAGGAGAGAACGGCCTGCATGCTGACTTCACTGAGCTGAGAGCAGGAATGGTGAACTGCCTGCATGGAGACCTGTGGAGAAGCCTGGAGCTGCTGCCTTCTGCTGGAGGAGAAGGAACCCAGGAGTTTGGAGTTCAGCCACAGGACAAGATAAGGACTGTGTGGCAAAGCTGGGGCACTGAATGTGTTTCCTTGCTGCATCCCACAGTTTGGGACCCAGGGGGAGGATGGACTTGTGACTGGTGGGTGGGGTGAAGTGCCATGGACCCCAAGGACCCCACCTTTGGTTTTGTTGCCCAGCTCCCTCTCTGGACTTGGAAGCAGGGGCTGGAGCAGTGTTGTGGGAAGGACACCCCCCTCCTCCCAGGAGAACTTTATGTGATAATGCTTTGTATTTTGTGAATTGATGTGAAAATGCAGTGTACTTTGTTTAAGACCCAGTGGCCACTTTGGTAACTTTAAATGTACCTTGAAAATATGACTTAAGAGATGGTTAGTGCTAATTGAAATGTAAATTGTCTATGCTATGGGCATACTTAGTAAGACTTTACTGAATAAGCTATTGATTGTACTTTGAGATATTGTTACAGATAAGAGACTAATTGAGTTAATCAAGACTTTGCCCCATGAGTGGAAGACTTGTACTTTGAAAACTGATGTAACTGATTGAGTTAACTTAAGAGTGACTATTTTTTTTTTCTTAATTTTACTGATAAGTTACTGAGTTAACATTTGCCCCATGAGTGGAAGACTTGGACTATTGTATTTTGAGATTATATTGTGATTTTATTATGTACCTGGAAAATGTGACCTAAGAGATGTTTAGTGCTAATTCAAATGTAAATTGTGTATGCTATGGGCATGAAAGATCTTGGGGCCGAATGTAATGGAAATGCAGATTTAAAGATCTTCCCTGCCCCTAGCTTAAGTGCACCTGGAGCCTGTGGTGGGAGGCTTGTTTTTCAGGAAAGCCCACACCTTGATACTTTGTGATTGGGCAGTGGGTCAAGGAGGTTGTTACATTCTCTGAGCCAAGAGAAGGCTATATAAGCCCTGAGGAGAGGCTTTGCTTTGGGGCTCACTTTGAGAAGTGTTGTGTGATTTGACCAGATGAGACTCTGGGAAGCCGTTGTTGAGAGCCCCCCGGCTTTGAAAACCCAGATGTTGATGCTTCCCTCTCTGGTAACTGTGATTTGGTATTGATGTATGTAATGTTGGGACAGTTTGGAAGCCTGTCTGTAACTCTGAAGTTCTGTAACTCTGAAGTTTGGGGTGCTGACCTTTTTCCCCTGAACTAGGTAATGTGTGTTTGTTTGATTAAAGTAAGCTTGTTAACCCATTTTGAGTTGCTTTCCTTTACAAAAGCAGATCTAAGAACCTGTGTTGGCAGCTACCCTGGGGATATTGGGGTGCTTGCTGCTACAGGGTTCAGGAACTGTAATCATCTAGGTATACACAACTCACAGCAAGAAAGCCCCTACTAATGTAGATTAACCACTGCCCTATGATGATAGCTTTAGGGTGGTGCCTAGGGAATTTAAAGGTAAAGTGACTTTTTGTCAGGGTCACATATTTTTATTGTGGGGTTACAGGCAATACTTGAATCCAAGCTTCCCAGCCTTGAAGCTGGATCTCTTTCTACCCTGTCACAATCTATAAATGAAAACCAAAAGAAGAATCATCCCATCACTGGAACTCTTTCCCTTCGCCTCACTTCATCCACCTTTGCTAGAAAATTGTTCCTGTTTTTCTTCCACACACATAAGCTGAAGCTACTATTCTTTTGTTACTTTATTTCCCCTTTAAGATATCACTCAAATTTTCTCTTTTAATTTTATTTCACCTATATGAAAACTTTTAGAATGGCAGAAAAGAGAAATTACAAATTTTTACATATTCCAGCCCCATACCCAACTAAAAATGACCCTGGATAAGATAAGGAAGATATGCCATTACCAAAGGCAGTGAGGGTCAGAAGGGAAGGTGACACAGCTCCATCCTACTCCCCCCTTTTTTGCTAGAAAAAATGATCCTACCTATGAGGGATGGGTTGAAGACATTTTTCCAGAGTGACTTTATCCAGATTACCCCTCTTCTCAAGGAAAAGGTTAAAAAAAGGGTTGTGGGGAGAAGGAAGATCTTGTTGTTGTTGTTGTTGTTGTTGTTGTTGTTGTTTTTCCTGCCAAGAATAAAAGGAAAGCAAAAAAGAGACATCCTGACTGGGACTAGTCTCAACATAGTGCCTAAGATAAGCCAAATCTGGACCTACCTAAGAAAGAAAAGAAAGAGATAGGAGAAAACTGTCCCAAAAGAGTCAGGAGGATCTGTAATAATCCATTCGTTGCATGGAAAGCCTACAGAATAGGCAAGTAGGGGGACAAAATGGGGAAAAGAGTCAACCCTAGCCACAGATTGAAATCTTCATTGGATTCAGTCTTTAGGCCCAGGGCCCTCCAAGTATATTTTCTGTATAAAGAGAGAGAAAGATAGACCAACATATAGATACAGTCATATCAACAGAGACAAGGAAGGTCAGAGTTCTAAAAAAAAAGAGACAGAGACTGCATCCACTACATCACTACAGTAGTCATTAACTAAGAGGTGCTTGTCTTAAATTACTTTTTGGGAAAGTGTAATGAAACTATATTTCTCAAAGTGTGCTGATATTATTTCTGTTCCCCATTTTTGTTTCATTTCTGTCCTAATTAAATGCTTTACTGCTTCAGTGGTGTTCCTTGCCAGGATGCATGATGAACCAGTGAAGTCTGAGACATGGCCTAACAAGCAGAAGTTCCCGTTACATTAACTAGGTAGGGATGAGAAATCAAATATAGGTCAATTGTAAGTTGTCATTAAAAGTCCATTTAGTTTTAACTTAAGTCCAGTGTGATCCAGAGTGGATAGATGAGTAGAACAAATAAATAGTTGTTTCTCAGTTTTAGAATTGCTATATGTAATTCAAAACTTGGGAACTTGCCAAGTTGATGGCAATGATAAGGGAGAAAAAAGGTAGAGAGAACAAAGTAGATAGTAATGAAGGAAGGTTCTGGAATGATGGAAACTTCATCAAAGGGGGAGACAATACTTCATGATAGAGAAAAGATTTGTAATTCTATATTACTTCTGACAGTAACCAGAAGTGTAAATCTGGGCAAGTAACTTTGTGATTCTGGGTCTCTGTTTTATCAACTAAAATCTAAAAAATTACTTTGGTTACTAGATTTATAATAGAATTTTAACTAGATCTATGATTTATCTTTATGGGATGTGAGGAACTCCCTAGATTTATGAAAATCAACATGTATTCAGCAGTCTATGTCCTAGAAGTTGCCTTGGGGCATTGAGAGGTCAAGTGTTCACACTGCTAAGAGAAGGAGGCTTTGAGCTTAGCTCTCTATTCACATGTACCATACTCCGTCACACAAAATATTAAGTTGAAATCAGAATTGTTAAGACAGGATATTTCTGGAGGGCAATTAGGGTTAAGTAACTTGCCCAAAGTAACACAGTTAGGTTTTTGTCCGTGTGTGTTAAGTGTCTGAGGCCAGATCCGAACTCAGGTCCTTCTGACTCCAGGGCCAGTGCTCTACTCACTGCACCACCTAGCCGCCCCCAAGACAGGATAAATTAAGCTAAATAAGCTTATCTATCCCCCTCAAAATAAAAGACTTATAGATTCAATAATTTCTAAGGTCTCTTTTGTCTCTAATATTCTATTTATCATTAGATATCAAAGACAAGAGAGATACATATGTGAATTTGTGGAGAATTTGTGATTCCATCTGTGTGGAAAGCTCCTGTTGGGGGAACTCCATCTGTGATTTAATAGCTCAAGAAAAGGGATTTTACTAAGGCAAATAAAGGAAAAGTGACTTGCTCAAGGTCACAGAGCTCATAAATGGTGGAGGTAGGATTTTAATCCAAAGGTTACTGACTCTTGGTCCAGGACCCTATCCTCTTTTCCACCCTTTCTCTAGGGGATATATAGAGAAGGGAAGATAAAGAGGGAAAACAAAAGATGAGGCATCTCAGCATTCACTCTTTGGTTCTCAAGAGTTCCCCATGTCACCCAAGGACATAAAAGTTTTAATATCTTCAATTGAGAAATAATAAAGCAATTGGAAGTTAGTTAACACTGAAGCAAATTTATGAGGCACACTATATTACCCTGGGTGCCAGAGAAATGATTCAAGGGACCATTTTCATTGTAGTAATAAAATGTGCTATTAAAATTTGGGGAACTTTTCAGAAAGTCTGAAATAGCAGAGAACTCAAAATGTTCCATTCCATTCAAACTATAAAAGAACTTTATGACATTGTGTAGTTATCTGTAGAGTTGCAACAAAAGGAGGTTCAAAGACTCTCCTGCAATGTTGTCCACAGGAACCACTCCTGTTCCTGAAATGTTCAATTATATCAAGTAGAAAATGTGTGTTTGGGGTAGGGGGATGGTCTTTGGTTCCAAGGTGCTCTGAGAGCCCAGGCTTCTGGAGCATATTGACCAGAAATGATTGATCCTATTTAGGATGAGATCTGTTATCTTCTCATCTTTGAGAGTTATCTATGTTTAGGATCAGGGCCTCTTCTCATCACCTTCCTTTCATAAGTTCTCCACGAGAAGTGGTCAGAAATAGAGACACATGATGAGCCTTAAAAGTAGAAAGAGCAAGTGAGATTTCAGGTGTTCTGCCATATAGCACTCCCAATACCCATTAAAGGGAGTAGTAGAATGTAATTTAAATGAATTATGAATCAGTTAACATTAAAAGATGTTCATTAAATGCTCACTGCACAACAAGTACTTTGCTAAGGACTGGGTATATGCATATTAAATCAAGAGAATCACTCAAGAGGCTTATGTAAGTTCTCAAGAATTGGACATTCTAAAGATAGGTAGAAAACTCATAGAGTGGAATGATAATAAAGGAAGGATAACCTGGTCTAGGAAAGCATAAGGATACCAAGTGGTCCCACAAGATAATCAACTGAAACCCACTTTCTAGAAGCAAAGGTAGTGTTGATTTGATTACCTTAACTTAAAAAGGTCAAGATCTCACACTGCATCTTGGAACATCTCCAGATGTCCAGATCTATATCTGGCCACCGGACCCAGATGGCTCTGGAGGATAAAGTGAGGCTGGTGACTTTGCACAGTCCTCCCTCACTTAAATCCAATTCAATTGCAAGTCATATGATCACCTTCCTGATGTTATGGTTCTCTTTGAGAACTAAGGACAAAGGACACAACAGTTCTCAGAGTAAGAGATGGTCATAGTAAAATGCTTATTGGAATGGAACTTACTTGAGCAAAAGGATTATTTCCAGAGTCTTTGTATCCCTGGTGCTTAGTACAATTCCTAGAGCAGGCACTTTAATTTGGGGCAAATACTGGAGGAAGACAAAGTGATTTTCTTTGGAAAGACCCTTTGGTATCTGCCAGCATTTTCCTAACTCTACTCAGAAATAAAGGAAAAAGCTGAGATGCCTCTGTGACCAATATGCCTTAGAGTAGAGCTTTCCAACTTTCTTTAGAGGATGAAGACCCTTTTTTGGTACATTCTGACTGGAAAAATACATGGGTAATTTTTTAAAAAGCTACTTTGAATTCAGAAGTTCTTTTAAACATATTTGTATTTTCTTAATTATAGCAGCATCAACCTCCATTTTGTAGTTTGTGGAAAGGGCATTAAATTTGGAATCTCCTTTTCCCCTACTTTTTCTTCCCATATCCTCTTCTTTTCTGCTTTTTTCTTCTCCTCCTTCTCTATCTTCTCCTCTGCCTCTTATCTGATAACTTGAACGTATATATGCTTCCTTTCCAGACAATTCCAAAGAAGGCCCCCAAAGTAGAATATAAATTCACCCTCTTTGAAGGAAATTTTGCATTATCTCTCTCTTCAGAATTATTTTGGTAAGGGTTACTTCAACTTGCATAGAATACATTTTTGATGGATTTGTATGGGGTGGGTTTTTTGTTATTTTTTACTGAACTAGAAATTCCCCAGAAAATACTTGCTGCTTCTCATTAAAATAAATGTTTCTCTTCTCTCTTGAGCAAAATTGGGTCTGTTTATTCAGTGGGCATCAGTCAGGCAAACATCCCCCTATCACCTCCCAGAAGATCCCAGGGAAAGGCTAGGGATGCTAAAAGAGTATCAGTCATACCTCCCATATCCCTTAGGGTTAGTGGCCTTAACAAATATGACAAAAATTCAGATTTGAACTTTTAAAGAGAGCAGAGGCCTTAATAATTGGAACAGAGGTCCAGAATCCCTATGAGTTGATGGGAGATCAAGGTGCTATACAGGAATTTTATATTAATAGGGCCACTGAAAAAGTTATGGCATGTATAAAATATAAGTAACCCTCAGGAAGGAACATTCCAGACTTAGCCTGGCTGATCCCAAATAGACCAATCACCTAATTAATCAAGCACTTCTTCTGCAAGGACTTTGTGTCAGGCTCAATGTTAGACCCTAGAGATACCAAGAAAAAAAGAAAAAGAACTTTCATTTTGTGGGCAAGAATACATGTATACATATATTAGTATCTATATGACAAAAATATACTAATTAGGAGGAGGAAAGAGAACGTAGAATCTTCAGGGATCATAAAGGGATGTGGGACATGTCATTTGAACTGAACTTTGAAAGAAGCTAAAGTTTCTAAGTAATGGCAAGGGTATGCATTCCAAGCGTAGGGGCCAATTTCTGGGAAGGGAGACCCTGGGAAAGAGGAAGAGTATACCAAGTGGAGACTAATTGCACTCTCCCCAAATTAAGAGCCACCCTCACAGTTCAACAAACCTAAAGGGCCAGAGGAACACCCCTGTCTGGTTTATCCATCCAAGATTAAAGGATGTTTTATTTAAATACCATACCTACCACATGTTGAGCCACAAAAGAATTCCTGCAGAGAGAAAGGCATTATCTCATGTTAAGCAGAGGTAAAATGTATGAACTGTAGCCCTGATCTTGCATTTAGTCACCAGAGGAACAATGATTCTTTTCATGCCTTGTAAAGGAGACTGACATTGTGGAAAAGTCTCTGACTGGAGGATCATAGGGAATGCACTGGGAGATACTATCCAGCATGAAAGATGCTCACTTGTAGAGATTGTACTGTAACATGCTACCACCAACAGCTAAACCACAGTCAGGCATCTTTCATAAGAAACGGACCTAATTTGTTTATATATTTTCTCCATTCCCAAATCCAACCCTCTACCCCATCACTACCACCCTTGGATGAATAGAGGTATAGTTTTCCAGGATTTCCATAATTCCTCACCTAGAAGGCTGCCATTGCTTTTGGGAAAATAAGAATACCAGAGACTGAAAGGAAATAACTTATGGAAACAGAAAATGAAAGAGAAAAAATGTTGTGCTTTGTTTATCGATTATTGCAATGTTTTTTGTTAATTGACCTGTATAAGTAACAGGGAATAGCAGACTGATATGCAGTATTGAAATCAGAAAGGCCAAGAGCAATGCCTACCTTTCGCACATCTCGTTTATATGACCTGAACTTCTCAGTTCCAAAGGCATCTTTCTATGATGCAATGCAAATAAGATTTGGATTGGCCTTGGTGGCAGGATGGTCTTCATGGGGCATTCCCTATTCCAATGAAATCACAAAAAATGATGAAATCATGGGTCTAGACTCTATATAAGAATGCATGTAATTATTCATCCATATCTATCTATGTATACATGGAGAGACAGAAAGAGGAAGGGAAGCAAAGAGAGAGGGAGAGAGAGAGAGTCAGAGAGACAAACAGAGAGATATAGGGACAGAGAAAAAGCAGCAGAGATAGAGTCAGAGAGTGGAATAGAGGCAGAAAGATAGGTACAGAGAAGTGGAGAGAAACAGAGAGAGAAAAACTCGGATTGAGAGACAAAGAGAGAAAAAAGAGTGAAAGAGAAAGTGAGAAAAAAAGGAGATTAGTGTAGTCAGACAACATCACATTTAACAAGATGAATATTTCACAGGTATATTTCAACTAGATTATAATTTCATCTGCCTGGCCTATCTTTCTCCATGAACTCCATTTTTGTCTCAAAGATGATTGGACCATCAGAGATAAATGAAGTCAGGTTATAGCAGTGGCTTCAATGAAAGAAAACATTGTATTTGGGTGAGGAAAATATAGACTAGACCTTAGCACTTTCCTGAATTCATGACAAAGAAACCATATCACTCAATCTGAAATAGAATACTAACATCTCAGAATAATACAGATGCAATATGTAAAACAACACAACTCAGTATGAAAAGATGAAAAAGAAAGAAAAAGGACTTCCTTCAATTAGAAAAACATATAATTGTGTCAACATAAATAATTTGCATTGCTATTTTATTTGCAGACACACAGTGAGCTAGTATTTAAGGGGAAGAAAAGTGATGACAGTTGCTGCCCTCCAGTTACTTTCAGTCTTTAGGAATAGCTAACAAATACAAGAACAACCAGGGTGCGAAATAAATCTCTGTGTGAGAATTAAGATAAGAAATATTTAATTAAACTAATATCCATTAAGAACTTGATATGTGAAGAGAATTTTACTAGGCACTAGGACACATACACAGTTCAGGTGAGAATAGAATTACAGGACCCAAGATTGAGAGCTAGAAGGGAATCTCAGAGGTTTTGGGGTCAAATCCCCTCATTTTGTACACAGAGTAATGAAGTCCCAGATGCTTTGCCTGCCACCACACAGGAAATAAGTGGGAGAGCCAGGATTTGACCTCAGATCATCTGATTCAAAATCCAACTTTCTAATGACAACAGAGTGTCATAAGGTCTAGAAAAGTATTTCCTCATAGCATCCCTGCAATGGAGAATGTATTATTGACCCAATTTTACAGGAATCTGGGATTCAGAAAAGCTAAATGATGTGGTTAGGATAAGAAATGCTTCCTTTTTATAGTTTAGAGTGGGCTACATTTGAACTCTTGAACACATCACTAGGTTAATGGGAGATGGGGAGACTCAGATCATTAATACAGCCTGGACCCTATCTGAATACACTTATTGGGTTTATCATCACAGACTCACCTTTGTGGGAATACAATTTTCTTCCTCCAGTTCAGTCATTTTTTAGTCATGTCTGTCTCTTTATAAACCCACTCAGGGTTTTCTTGTCAGAGATTTTGGAGTGGTTTGTCATTTTGTTCTCCAGCTCATTTTACAGATGTGGAAACTGAGACAAACAGGACAAAGTGACTTGCCATGTCACAGCTAGTATGTGTCTGAAACCATATTTAAAGTGAGGAAGATGAATCTGCCTGACACCAGGCCCAGTACGTTATATACTCCATCAACTAACTGCCCTTTCTTCCTCTGGGGAAAGTGTCAAATACAGTCATAGCACCAGACATCAAGGAAGGAAAACCTGGATAAAACGCAATCTCTACCTGTGCTGACTTGGGTAACTTCTGGGTCAGAACAGTTAGGCTCAGCACACAGAAACATATCCATGTCAGAGAAATGCCCTACCAAAATCCAGACAGTATAGCAATACCCCTCATGAACCCCAGATGTTTTAGTGAGTCTGATTCTCTACTTCACAAATAATCAAACTCATCTAATTTCATCAGTTACAGCCAGTCCAGTAATCACTAAGAGTGGTCATGACTGTTAATCCTCATAGAAAATCCTACCACATACCAATAGTAGTAATAAAATCATGAACTATACATTACACCTACTGTCAGCTCCATCCATTACATTTGTCACAGACCTGACAGCCTGGTATAGGATAAGGCACAAATATGTGCTGATATGTGATCATGCATATAGTGTAGTGATGATGATGATGAAGATGAAGATTAGGAGGAAGAATATTTTACACAGTGCTTTAAGGTTTTGAAAGCATTTTACATATATTATCTCATTTGAAAATCACAGTAACCTTGTGAGGTAGATGCCATTCATTACAGATAATTAAAGTGAGTCTGAGAGAGGTCAAATGACTTCCCCACAGTCATATGGCCAGTGAATGCCTGAAGCAGAATTTGAACTACACTCCTCCACACTTCATGTATGGCACTCTATTCATTATGCCACCTATCTTTCTGTCAGCTAAAATAGAGCATTTAACATGGGAGTATTAGTGAGTTGAAAAACAACTATGTGGAATCCAAAGTAGAATTTCATTACTAAAAGGGAGAAATTGAAGAAGACTTCATATAGGAGCCGGCATTTAAATTGGGTTTTAAAGCCTAGACAGAAAGTCAACAGATAAAAGAGAAATGAAGAGAATATTTCAGGTGTAGGGAATGATGAGTGGAAATGCAGAAAAGTGAGGAAGCAAAGTGGCTAGAATGAGTTTAAAAGGGAGACATAAATATGGGTCCAGTGTAAGTAATTTCACTATTCTTTATAGGGGAAAAAACTTTCCCTATGAAGGGGGTAGCTGAGTTACTCTGAAGGTATCTATTGTTCCCCCTCCAAAATTACTAGATAGATATCAAGATAAATATCAGGATAGATGTTGAGATAGATATTGATAAAGAGATATATAAAATATATACATGTTTTCTACTTACTTTTTCTCTGTGTATCTTCACTATCTAGCACATTGCAGATCATAGAGAAAGTAATTAATACTGATTTATTTATCAAAAACAGGAGTTCTGGGGCAACTAGGTGGCACAGTGAGTAGAATGATGGCCCTGAATTCAGAAGGACCTGAGTTTGGATCCGGCCTCAGATACTCAACACACACAAACAAAAACCTAGCCCTGTGACCTTGTGCAAGTTACTTAACCCCAATTGCCGTCCAAAAAAAAAAAAAAAACCAAAAAAACAAAAAACAGGAGTTCTTTCAGAAAGGAGATTTCAGAGAGTCAGCAAATTTAGTTTTTCAATATTTTGATACCTATATAACTATATTTCAATGTGATTGCTTTCATTTATAATCCTATATGTTTTATTTTATGTACTTAAAACATTATTCTGAGTTGAGGTTCACAGACTATACCAAAGAACCAACAGGTCCATTAAACAAACAGGTTAGGAATCCCTAGACTAGATAGAAGCAGGAAATTGTGTGAGCTTCTGCACCAACTAGCTCCAATACCTATAAAATATGACTCTAAACAAATTTTAGAGCTACAGAACCCACAAAGTGAGAGAGAGAAACAAATCCCCCACTGAAGGCAGCCTGGCAGACCAACAGAAAGAGTCTATCGCACAAGACTGGCTGCTGAGCACACTCCCATGTTAGGCATGTGGTCCCTGATTCAGCGTGGCCCTGACCACCAGCCCAGAACAGCTGGAGCAGACCTCAGGAGAGTGAATCACCAGCATCTGTGATGGTTTCCAGACTTCTCAACCCATAAACACAAAAGAGAAAGTAAAGGGGCGGCTAGGTGGTGCAGTGAGTAGAGCACCGGCCCTGGAGTCAGAAGGACCTGAGTTCAGATCCAACACTTAACACACACACACACACACACAAAAAAAAAACAAAACCTAGCAGTGTAACCTTGGGCAAGTTACTTAACCCCAATTGCCCTCCAAAAAGCAAAAGAGAGAGGAGAGAGAGAGAGAGAGAGAGAGAGAGAGAGAGAGAGAGAATAAAAGGTCAGTGGGGAACTTTGTTGGAACCAGGTAACTGAAGAGCATAGTCTGGCCCCTGCAGCTGCTGCTGCATGGCTGCTTCCAGAGCTCCTGGCCTGCAGATAGTATTTGGGACCAAGCAACCTTTCAGAGGGTAATCACTCTTCCTTTGACCTGCTTGGATCTGGGTCGCTGTTGTATGTGGTGATCCTCAGGTGAGAAAGGTCAGTGTGCCAGAGCTTGTGGCATCTGTAGAGAGGGCACCATCCTCAGACCTCTGAGAACATTTGCAAAAAAAAAAAAAAAAAAAAAAAAACAACAGCAATTTGGGACACAGCTCTCTCCATTCTGGAAGCAGAGTTCTACCATGGCAAAGAGCTCAAAAGACAGATTGTTGGCTGGCAAGATGAGCAAGCAGAGGAAGCACAATCAGACCATAGAATCCCTTTTTGGGAACAAAAAGGATCAAAACATGGAATCAGAAGAAGTCAACCAAGTGAAAATCCCTGCATCAAAAGCTTCCAAGAAAACTATGAACTGGTTACATATGAACTGGTTATAGACAATGAAGTGAGGCCAATATGAAGTGGTTACACCTCCTTCATGAGGAGCTCAAGAAGGATTTTGAAAATTAAGTAAGAGAAATGGAGTAAAAATTGGGAAAAGAAATGAGAATGATGGAAGAAAGTCAGGAAAAGTGAGTCAGCTAAAGGAGACCCCCCAAAAACATACTGAAGAAAACAGCACCTTAAAAAATAGACTAACACAAATGGCAAAAGAGGCCCAAAAAGCCAATGAGGATAAGAATGCTTTAAAAAGCTGAATTACCCAGATGGAAAAGGAATTTCAAAAACTCAATGAGGAGAATAATTTATTCAAAATTAGATTGGAGAAAATGGAATCTAATGACTTAATGAGAAATCAAGGCACTATAAAACAGATCCAAACAAATGAAAAAAATAGAAAGTAATGTGAAATAATGAATTGGAAAAACCACTGACCTGGAAAATAAATCCAGGAGAGAGAATTTAAAAATTATTGGACTACCTGAAAGTCATGATAAAAAAAAAAGCCTAGAAATCATCCTTCAAGAAATTCTCAAGGAAAATTGTCCTGATATTCTAGAACCAGAGGGCAAAATATAAATTGAAAGAATTCACCAATCACCTCTTGAAAAAGATCCCAAAAATAAAATTCCTAGGAATAGTCAAATTCCAGAGTTCCCAGGTCAAGGAGAAAATATTACAAGCTGTCAGGAAGAAACAATTTGAGTATTGTGGAAACACAATCAGGATAACACAAGATCTAGCAGCTTCTACATTAAGGGATCAAAGGGCTTGGAATATGATATTCTGGAGGTCAAAAGAGTTAGGATTAAACCAAGAATCACCTACCCAGCAAAACTGAGTATAATGCTTCAGAGGAAAATATGTTCATTCAATGAAATAGAGGACTTTCAAGTATTCTTGATGACAAAACCAGAGCAGAACAGAAAATTTGACTTTCAAATACAGGAAGCAAGAGAAGCCTGAGAAGATAAACAGGAAAAAGAAATCATAAGGAACTTGTTAAAGTTGAACTATTTACATTCCTACTTGGAAAACTGATAATTGTAACTCATGAGACTTTTCTCAGTATGAGGATTGTTGAAAGGGATATATAGATATAGATATAGATGTAGATATAAATATGTTTTTATGTATGTATAAATACATATATATGTGTATATATAGGAGGGTGTATATGTGTATAAATACATATGTGTGTATATACATGTGTAGATATATACATAGAGGACACAGATCAGTTGAATAGGAAGGGACAGTATCTAAAAATATAAAATTAAGAAGTGAGAGAGGAATATAATGAGAGAAGGAGAAAGGGAGAGATAGAATACGGTAAATTATCTCATATAAAGTATTCAAGTAAAAGATAGGCAAGAGAAAATTGTTACAGTAGAGGGGAGGAATGGGAAAGTGAAAGGGAATGGATCAACCTTACTGTCATTGAATTTGACTTAAGGAGGGACTAACATACACACTCATTTGATTATCTTACCCTATAGGAAAGTAGGGCAGAAGCGGATAATAGGGGGATGATAGAAGGGAGGGCATATTGGGGGAGAGGGTAGTTAGAAGCACACATTTTTGAAAAGGGAAAGGGTCAAAGTATAAAATGTAATAAGTGGAGGGCATGATAGGATGGCGGGAAATATAGTTAGTCTTTCACAATATATCTACTGTGTAAACATTTTGCGTAACTACATGTGTACAACCTGTATTGAATTGCTTATCTTCCCAGTGGGGTGGGTGAGGAGAGAAGAAGAGAAAGAATTTGGAAATCAGTTTTAAAAACAAATGTTAAATTTTTTAAAAATTATTTTTACATGCAACTGGGAAATGAGATATACAGGCACTGGGTTATAGAAATCTATGTTGCCCTACTAGAATGTTAGAGGGGGCATGGGGTAGGATATAAGAGAGAGCAGACTGGGGGAAAGAGTATTCAGTAGGCTTGCCATTTTGGGGTGGGGTAGAGGAAAGATGGGAAGAAAATTCATAACTCAAAATCTTTTGGAAATGAATGTTGAAAACTAAAAATAAACCAATTAAAAGAAGAACACAAAAAAGAATCCTTAGAGTAGAGTCAACATTGACTCATGCCACTAGTAGATGCCAAAGATGTTGAAAGACTCCTTTGCTAAAGCAGGATCTGTAGGTCTTCTGTAAAGTTTAAAAGCAACTTTGCATGATCTCACACATACCTCTTTCACTATTCCACTTATCAGAGTAGCAATTTACTAAGTAGTCCTCTAGAGACTTGGGAATAAATTCCAAATTACCTCCCTGAATAATGGAAAATAGCTAAAGACCAATTCCCACAGTCCTGTTGTTTGTGAAGGGCTAGCACCAGAGGATTCCTGTCTTAAGGAATCTGACAGCTGCTTTCATAAAATAATCTGACATAATCTAGCAGTTGCAAACTAAATGACAAAATCTGGAGAGACTGTCACAAAGTCACCAACTTCTACTTTCATATTAATATCTTTCTGTGTTATTTAAAGCAATCCAATGCTGCTTTATGATCTGCTTCTTGTTACCTTTTTGTTTTTTTCTTCCGTGGCTAAATTCTGTTTAATAAGCCCTGAATCCTACCCCTACCTGTTTTTCCACCTGTTCTCTTCTACTGGCCCTTTGCCAACACTCTCCTCAAATCAGTTCGCTATGCAAACCCTTCGCATTACCACCATCTGTTCTTCATTCTCTTCTCAGATTTCAGTTATGTTATTCTTGCTATTTGCTATTTATTACTTATACAAATAAATCAGCAGCAGTTTTTTAAATGCATACTCTATGCAAAGCATCAGTATTTCCACTCATGTTTCTGGATTTTCCTGCTGCTTGAATATCATTCACTGGACCCTTGTTTAACTATCTTGTTTTTAAAAAGAAGATAGAAATATTCCAGAATCTGCTGCATGTTTCCTTCAGGAAAAAACACCTCCTCCTTTAAAAGTAAATTACAATTTAAAAATTAATTTGCTTCTCTGAACACTAACACACATTTTGCTCAAATCTTTTTTTTTCCCTTCATGTATCTGTGATCTCATTGACTTAACTTCCTTCTACTGACATAGCCCCATAACCCCTAGGATTGAACATATATACTTTGAAAGCTGAAGTAGTAGAACGTTCATTACCAATCAAGTCACTGTATTAGGAGCTTCCTCTCATTTATCTGAACTTATCCTCAAATGAAAGACATCAGAAATATGGAACACCAGACAAATGTATAAAGAAAGAAGTCATTTCCCAAATGATAAATGGTCAAAGGATATGAAGACAGTTTTCAGAGGAAGAAATCAAAGCTATTAACATTCATATGAAAAATATTGTACATCACTAACAATTAGAGAAATGTCCAGTAAAACAATTCAGAAGTCTTATAAGCATTATTGTGGCTAATATGATAGAAAAGGAAAATGTCATGTGTTAGAATGAATGTGGAGAAACATATATATACTAATGCACTATGGGTGGAGGTGTGAATTGGTCAAGCATTTTGTAGAACAATTTAGAACTGCCCAAAGAGCTATAAAACTTTACATACCCTTTGATGCAGTAATTCCACTAATAGGTCTCTATCCTAAAGAGATCAAAGAAAAATGAAGAGGATCAATATGTGCAAAATTATGTGGTAGATTATTGTAATTGAACACTCTTGTGCTTTAAGAAATGATGAAAGGGATGGTTTCACAAAATCCTGGAAAGACTTATATTAACTGATGTAAAATAAAGTAAGCAGAAACAAGAAAACAATCCATGTAGATGCAGTAACAGAAATATTGTAAGGATAATCAACTTTGGAAGGTTTAATAACTTTAATTAATACAATAATCAACCATAACTCCAAAGGATTGGACATAAAATGCTATCCACCACCAGGCAGAAAACTGATGCATTTAGATTGCAGACTGAAACATATTTTTTCTTTATTTTTCTCACATGGGGGAGGGGACATGGTTAATGTGGAAATATTTTGCATAACTGTATAGGCATAAAAAACATCACATTTCTTGTCTTTTCAATGGGGAGAAAGGTAGAGAGGGAGGGAGGGAGAGATTTTGGAGCTGAAAATATATTTTTAAAAGAAAGTAATACTTCCATGCCCATATTTGAACTTTTCAGTTTTCTAGGTAATAACTGTATGACCTTGGGCAATACATTTGTTTTTAATCAACAGATCGTATAAATTATATAATATTTATTTTTATTATTCTCACCTACCACTATCCCAGAAAAAAAATTAACCTTATATCAAATAAGCCTATGAAAAATAAATTTATCAGGGAAGTCATTTAATAGTTCCTAAGCTTCATCATTTGTAAAATGAGAAAGGACTTGTTAGCATCTAATATCCCTTCAAACCTTTATGATCTTATGGTCTTAACTGCAGGGAGCCTCTTTGAAAATTCAGAGTCACTTCCAACTCCAATTCAAAAAACACCCACTATGTATCAGGAAGTCTGCTAAGTGCTGAGGATAAAATTAAGGAACAAAAGACACAACTTGCCCAAAATGAAAAGGAAAAGGAAAGGGGGGACACCAAGGGTTACTGGCACAAGGGAATCTTTTTTCTGTGGAATCAAAACCAAGCAAAACTATAAGGAAAGTGGACTTTGTTCTCTCAGGTTGTTTCCTGATTTCAATTTTATTTACTAGCTGTGTGGCTCTGATCAAGTCACATAACCCAGTTTATCTCAGTTCCTCCTCTGTAAAATGAGCTAGAGAAAGAAATGACAAATCACTTCAGTATCTCTGCCAAGACAATCCCAAACAGGGTCACAAAAAGTTGGACTTCACTGAAAAATGACTGAACAGCCACAACACTCAGGTAGTAGTAAGTGTCAAAGCCACTGAATACAGATGATAGCAGAAACCATGTGAGTCACTAAGATTACCCTCTTCTGACTCCAAAAAAAAGCACTATTTTAACTCTACCCCTCTATATACTTACACCAGAGTTTACAATCAAATGTGGGGGAAAGATGAACCAAATGAATAGAGATAAGAATAACTCAGTCTTCAATATAAATATCCAGATTTCTGTATCATAAGTGGGAAAGGAATCATCCAGAGGACTCTGCCTGCTCTGGTTGACTCCTGGGTCAGAAGAGATGATAGGGTAGTGTAGTTTAATGCGGTGATGTATTTGTAGTCAGAGAAAATAGAATCAAATTCTGATTCTGCCAGCAACTCAATGTAGTTTGACAAGTCAACTCTCTTCTATGCCTCAACTTATCTGAAAAATGAAGAGGTTTGAATCAATGAACTCTTTTTTTTAAAACAAATGCTTGGGGCGGCTAGGTGGCGCAGTGAGTAGAGCGTCGGCCCTAGAGTCAGAAGGACCCGAGTTCGGATCCGGCCTCAGACACTTAACGAACACAAACAAAAAAAAACCTAGCCGTGTGACCTTGGGCAAGTTACTTAACCCCAATTGCCCTCAAAAAAAAAAAAAACAAACAAACAAACAAAAAAAAAAAAAAAAAAAAAAAAAAAAAAAAAAAAAAACAAATGCTTTATTAACTTCTGTTTTACATCATTCATTTCTGCCAGATTTTGAGTTACAATCATTTTCCCTCCATTATTCCCCTACCCAACCTCCCAGAATAGTAGTCCCACAAGATATCGCTTCCTCCAATCTGCTCTCTCCCATACCTTCTCCCCTACCCCCATCGACTTTTCCATTAGAGGAAGGTGAATCTTTGTGTCCCAATGCCTGCACATCTTATCTCCCTATTACAAGCAAAAGAGTATTAATAATAGTATTTATATATATTTGAAACATTTAATGTTATGACCTCAAATTTCAGATCCATTTCCTTCCTCCCTTGTCACCCATTCCTTCTTGGGAGATAAGTAATTCAGTATATGTTGTACATGTCTAGCTATGCAAAACATTATCATAGTAGATATATTGTACAAGGCTGCTTATAATTCCCTCCCACTCATCCCACCCCCCACCTGGTCCATTCCCTACATGATCCTGTCCCTCTTCTATAGTGGGTACTTCCAACCTCCCCTCACCCCAAGGATGCCCTCCCATCCATCATCCCTCCTCTCATCCCCCTTCCCCCTATCCTGCTGCAGGTTGAGATATCCCATTTAGTATGTATGTCATTTTCTCCCTGAACCAAATTCAATGTGAATGTGGTTTTGCCTTTTTAGCCTTCCTTATTCTCCCCCTCCTTTGCAACCACTTCCCCTTGCTTCTTCTACATGGGATAGTTTACCCTACCCTGTCTCTCCCCATCTCCTCTTGCCACTTTCCTCTCTCACCTCATAATTTCATCCCTTGAGTATTCTCCCTTCCCAACAAATTCAACCTATGCCCTCTATCCATATATAACTGTAACCATATACACACACATTCACATATGTATCCATATGACCACACCCCCTTCTTCCATTATTTTCATAGTGAGAAAGATATAATCAGTCACCATTATTGCTTTTCCATATAGGAATGTAAATAGTTCAACTTTGATAAGTTCCTTTTGATTTCTTTTCCCTGATTACGTTCTCAGGCATCTCTTGCTTCTTGCGTCTGGATGTCAAATTTTCTATTCAACTCTGGTTTTTTCAAGAATGCTTGAAAGTCCTCTATTGCACTGAATGACCATATTTTCCCCTGAAACAAAATACTCAGTTTTGCTGGGTAGGTGACCCTTGGGTTCATTCCCAGTTCTTTTGCCCTCTGGAATATCATATTCCATGCCCTTCAGTCCTTCAGTGTAGAGGCTGCCAGGTCTTGTGCTATTCTGATTGTGTTTCCACAATATTGAAATTGTTTCTTCCTGGCCGCTTGGAGTATTTTCTCCTTGATCTGGGGATTCTGGAACCTGGCTATAATATTTCTGGGAGTTTTCTTTTTGGGATCTTTTTCAGGAGGTGATCAGTAGATTCTTTCAACCTCTATTTTGCCCTCTGGATCTAAAACATCAGGGCAGTTTTCCTTGAGAATTTCTTGAAGGGTGATTTCTAGGTTCTTTCTTTGATCATGGCTTTCAGGTAGTCCAATAATTTTTAAATTGTCTCTCCTGGATCTATTTTCCAGGTCAGTGGTTTTTCCCATGAGATATTTCACATTGCCTTCTAATCTTTCATTTGTTTGGATCTGCTTAACAGCATCTTGATTTCTCATAAAGTCATTAGCTTCCATTTGCTCCAGTCTAACTCTGAAGGAATGAATCTCCTCAGTGAACTTTTGAGATTCTTTTTCCATCTGGCAAATTCGACTTTTTAAGGCATTCTTCTCCTCATTGCCCTTTTGGGCCTCCTTTGGCATTTGAGTTAGTCTATTTTTTAAGGTGTTGTTTTCCTCAGTCAGGCTGTTGACCCTCATTTCATACTTTTCCTGCATCCTTCTCATTTCTCTTTCCAATTTTTCCTCCACTTCTCTTATTTGATTTTTAAAGTCCTTCTTAAGGTCCTCTATGGCCTGCAACCCGCTCATGTTTTCCCCTGGGGCTTTTGGAGCAGGACTTCTGACCTCACAGTCCTTTTCCCGCTCTATACCCCCAAAATAGGAGTCTAGGGTTGCATTTTTCTGTTTCCTTTGCCTTGGCATGTTGCCACTTAATTGCTTGACTTTTGGGCTTGTTGCCACACTATGGCTTTAAGGCCAGATAGAGGAATTTTCGTCCCGAACGTGTGGGGGGCAACTTCCGTTTCTGGCAAGCTGTAAACCCACCCACAACTTCCACCCTAGATCACAATCCAGATCCAGGGAGGTTAAAGCAAGAGCGATTACCCCCCAAGACTGATCGCTGGATCTCCCCATGATTTGTAGGCTGGGAGCCGGATCTGCCTCTGAAAACTACAAAATGGCGTGTCTCCTCAGCAGCTTCTAGCCCCCAGGGGAGGGAGCTGACGCATTCCCCAAATACAGGTCCCAAAGTGCATAGGACACTAACCTCTTACTTTGTCCTAGGCATGTCTATGTTGATAATTCTGGATTCGCCAGGGTTCCTGGTGTTCTGGGGTTCCTCCAGCCAGCTGCTGGCCCTGTCGCCCTGGGGCTAAAACCTCAGCTCACGTGGACCTGGCCTCGGCTCCTGCGCTCTGCGCTCTGCGTGCTGCCGGCTCCCAGACCGCTGCGCTGGTCCTTCCTGCAGGGCTGCTGTGATGTCCTCAGCGGGAGGTTAGCTTCTCTGTGTCGTTCTGTGGGTGCTGGGGCTCCAGAAGTTGTTCAGAGACCCCTTTTACATAGTTTGAGGGGAATCTGGGGGCAGAGAGGCTTGGAAGAGCTGCTTCTACTCCGCCATCTTGGCTCCCTGAATCAATGAACTCTAAGTTTCCACTTGGTGTTATAGCTATAATCCTAAAAAGAAAGACACATTATCTGAACTGGATAGAATGAAATAGAAACAAAGATAATGAAAAATAGAGGGAAATGAAGGATAGCAAAGACCTGTGATTCTTTGCCAAGACACTGGCATGGTTACCTTTTTTCCCCAATTCTAGCCTTTATTCACCAAGAAAATCATGATTCCCCCTAAAAGATGGTTCTTATAACAACTTGAATATGAGTACTGGGAACCCCACCCCTTTGCCTTTCAGTGCAATAAGTTACAATTTGTTTTTCCTTTAATGCAATAGCTAGCCTTGTGCTTTTGAATACCAGGAAATATGATTTATCCTTTAGATTAGGAGAATATTAAAGAAATTCAATATCCTTGATGTCTAAACTCAGTTTATTTTGAGGTTAATTTTTCTTAATTTTGAACATTAAATTAAAGTGTCTGCCTTTTGCATAAAATGTGGCTTCATCAGTACAGAAAAAAAATATACTTCAAAATCATGACCCCTTTTTAAAACACTGGTGGAGTTCTTTTATCCATTGCAATTTTATTGTTTTCTAAAATGCTTTTTGGCATTAATTATTCTGTAAGGTTGTTTTGTCACATATTGAAATCCATGAACCTATTAGAATTGGATAGGATTTCTTGGAATTAGACCATATGGCTTACTGGCCATGGGTGCAGGGCTTGGTCATATTTACATCATGAAATCACAATGTTTTTCTTGGCTTAAGGCAACTGTTAATGTCTGATTTCTTTGACTTCTGACCTGTGAACCATGATTAATACATAAAATAATGTTCCGGGAGAAAGGTAGACAAGGAAGAATGAATTGTAGGCCCAACACCTATAAACTATTTTCCTTGTTAAATATGACCAGGCCCATCAATCTGTTTACAAAGTTTTATGATAAAGGTTCATATTTTATTAAAGCCTTTTCTTCTCTCAGAAAAATCTTCATTAAATAGAGAGACAGAGCCATAAATGAAATTACATTTGGGGGATATTCATTTGGAAAGATAGAACATGTGAAGGATGAGCAAGAAAAGAGACAGTTCCACTGAGGGGCACCAGGAAAATATGGATTCACCAAAAACTCCCAGCTCTCAACACCGTAAAAAGTGGGTAGTAAGATATTGTCATGTCAATAAGATCTTGTTATTACTAGTCTGATGAATGATATACCCTTTGCCTCTAGAGGCCCAAGAGATGCCACTTAAAGAAACATGTATGTATTGTCTCCCAGGGAGAAAGTGCACCCTTAACTGTCAGTTTCCTGGGACAAAGGCCCATGTGTCATATGGTAATTACAGCTCCAGCCCTGAGTTCTAGTCCCAACTCTGCTATTAACTTGGAAGTTATTTTACATTTCTAGATCTGCCTCAGCTTCTTTTCCTGCAAAATAATGTGTACTGGACCAGATTAATAAGTTCCTTTCCAAGTAAAAGGCTCTATTTCAATTAAACCTATTCTGTACATACCATAATCTGCACCTCATAAAAAAGCCAGATAGGTTATTGGCTCTGTCCTCAGGTTGCTGCTAATGGGGTTTCTAAATATAAGAGATTAAATAAAAATAGAAAACAGATTTCATCAAAGTCAGCATTGTGAAATTCATAACCATCTGAGCAGTATTTGGAGTCTGCCACATTTTTCTTATTTTAATTTAATTAATTTTTTTTAGCAAAAACCATTTTTTTCTTTCTTCATCTACTTTCTCCAATAAAAATAAAATCAAAATTCTGGTAACAAATTTTATGTTATGCTTTTCTTCTGGCTTCTTGGAGAGAAAGTAAATGGCACTCAGTTTTCCAGGATTCTTTTCATTCTTTGAATAACCATTCAACACCTCTGTTCTTGTTTCCTATTGTCCCACCTATTTAGGAAAGTCCTCAGTTCTACTTAGTCTTGTGAAAAGATCTGACCCAACCTTACTTTCATCCCCACTTCTCCAAAATTGGATCATAGGTTCAAAGATTTGGGGCCAGAGATAAACTTTAAGGGCCATTTTCTTTAGCCCACTTATTTTGCAGAAGAAGAAACTGTACCCAAAGAAGTTAAATGACTTCCAAATTCACACAGCTAATGAGTAGAATAGATAGGCTTTGCAATTAATATTATATTTTCAAATATGATGCCCTTCTATATGCCACCACCGTCTTTAGTCTCATCATCATAATTATTATTATAGATTTTTAAATTATCATACAGACATGGGAGGGACCTTAGGAGACACGTGATCCAAAACATTCATTTTACTGATAAAGAAAATGAGGCCAGATGGCAGAGTAGAAACAGGACTTCCACGCAGTTCTGGCTACTGCCTCCTCCAATTTATGTAAAAGGTGACTCTGAAGAAACTTTGGAGCTACAGAACCCACAAAATGATGCAGAGAAGCTAACCTCCCACTGAGGACAGCCTGGCAGGCCAGCAGAAAACGGCCAGCACAGCGCTCTGGGAGCCTAGCTCAGCCCCTTGAACCTGAGGTTTTAGGCTCAGGGCAGCGTGACCACCCACCGGCTGAAGGGACTTCAGATCACCAGCACCTGTGGTGGTTTCCAGAATTATAAACTCATAGAGGCAAAGGACAAAGTAAGAGGTCAGTGCACTGTGGACTTTTGGATCCAGTCGTTAGGGAGTGTGGTACAGCCTTTATTCCCTGGAGGGAGAAGCTGCTGAGGTGCCATGGCCCTGCAGCTGCAGCCATGTGGCTGCTTTAGCTCCTGGCCTGCAGAGTATAGGGGGACCAAGCGACCAGTCTGAGGGGTAATCCCTCTTGCTTTTGTTGTGAAGAGAATAAGAGCAAGACCCGAGATCTGGGTTTTAAATAAATTTAGATGTGCATTTATTGATCAAGCATGTGACTGCCTGGAGTATACACTCAAATCAGGCAGCACAGAACTGGGGTACAGAGAATGTTTATAAAGTCAAAAATCACAAAAACCACAATTGGGGAGGGGAGCTAGTGTAAGCAATGACATACAGAAGCCAAGAACAGCCATTGGTTGCATCTATAGCTCAGGGCTGATTTGGAAAACATTGCACAATGTGTGACAGGGGTCACTCTTAGAACAAGGTGAAGGGTACAAGGTAGAGGGCACAGGGCCAGTGTAATTTCCCAGAACAGGCTGGAGTCATGGAACAGGTCAGGGTCATGTTCTGGGTGAAGGGTGTGGGGGACCCTACTTGGTCAGTATTCTAGGTGGAGGATCTTGCTGGGTCAGCATCCCAGAACAGGGTGGTCTCTTGCATGGGATGAACTTGCCCCATGATCTCTATTCAGATTTGCACGATGAACCTTATACAAAATGCTACTTCAAGTCTTACTGATTTAGGAAAGTGCTAACTTAGGAAAACATAAGGGAGCAGGGTACTTTATGCCTTGGGTAATTCACTCTTACCCAGGACTACCCCTTTGAGCTGTTACAAGCAGTTACAGGGTTTGGGATAAAGACAAAGACAAATATAAAGGGGGTTAATTGCGGCATAATGGTGGGCCCAAATCAAGTGGCATGTGATTTGAGTTACCTTACAGCACTTCTTTTCCAAATGCTTTATTAATTTCTGGTTTGCATCATTCATTTCCACCAGACTTTGAGTTACAATTTTTCCCCACTTTTCCCCTACCCACCCCATAATAAAAGTCGCACAGAATATCCCCTCATTCAATCTGCTCTCTGCCATATCTTCTCCCGTACCCCCTCTGACATTTCCAGTAGGGCAAGGTGAATTTCTGTGCCCCAATGCCTGTATAATTTATTTCCCAATTATATGTAAAATAGTATTAATAATAGTATTTATATATTTTTAAAACATTTGATTTTAAAACTTTAATTTCCAGATTCATTCCCTTCCTCCCTTGTCACCCACTTTTTCAGTATATATTGTACATGTATAGCAATGAAAAACATTACCATAGTAGATGTATTGTAAAAGACTGACTATATTACCCTCCTTCCTATCCCACCTCCCACTTGGTCTATTCCCTACTTTGATCCTGTCCCTTTTCAAAAGTGGGTGCTTCCAACTTCCCTCCTCCCCACCCGCCCTCCCTTCCATTATACCCCCTTTCATCCTCTTCCCCCCTACTCTCGAGGAGGGTGAGATATCCTATTTATTATATATGTCATTCTCTCCCTGAGCCAAATTCAATGAGAATACAGTTTTACCTTTTTGCCTTCCTGTTCTTCCCCTCCCTTGTAACCATTTTCCCTTGCCTCTTCTATATGAGATAGTTTACCCCATTCTGTCTCTCCCCATCTCCTCTTGTTATATTCCTCTCTCACCTCTTAATTCCACCTTTTAAATATCATCCATTCCTATTAAATTCAACCTGTGCCCACTATCTATGTATACCTGTAAACATATATACACACATTTACATATGTATTCATATGCCCATATACCCTTCTTCAGCTATTTTCGTACTGAAAAAGGTTTCATCAGTTACAATTATTGTTTTCCATGTAGGAATATAAATACTTCAACTTTGATAAGCTCCTTATGATTTCTTTTCCCTGTTTACCTTCTCAAGCTTGTCTTGCTTCTTGTGTCTGAATGTCAAATTTTCTATTCATCTCTGGTTTTGTCCTCAAGAATGCTTGAAAGTTGGGTGGCTAGGTGGCACTGTGAGTACAGCATCGGCCCTGGATTCAGAAGGACCTGAATTCGGATCTGGCCTCAGACACTTAACACACACATAAACAAAAAACCTAGCTGTGTGACCTTGGGCAAGTTACTTAACCCCAACTGCCTTCCAAAAAAAAGAATGCTTGAAAATCCTCTATTCCACTGAATGACCATATTTTCCCCTGAAACATGATACTCAGTTTTGCTGGTTAGGTGACCCTTGGGTTCTGTCCCAGCTCTTTTTGCCCTCTGGAATATCATATTCCAAGCCCTTTGATCCCTCAGTGTAGACGCTGCCAGATCCTGTGATATGCTGATTGTGTTTCAACAATATTCAACTTGTTTCTTCCTGGTTGCTTGTGATATTTTCTCCTTGATCTGGGAATTCTGAAAGCTGGCTATAATATTCCTAGGAATTTTATTTTTGGGATCTTTTACAGGAGGTGATCGATGGATTCTTTCAACCTTTATTTTGCCCTCCGGTTCTAAATCATCAGGGCAATTTTCCTTGAGAAGTTCTTGAAGGATGATTTCTAGGTTCTTTTTTGATCATGACTTTCAGGTAGCCCATTCTGGGCTAAATTATCTCTCCTGGATCTATTTTCTATCAGTTCTGTTCCCAATGAGATATTACACATTGTCTTTTGTTTTTTTTTTTTCATTTGTTTGGATCTATTTAATAGTATTTTGATTTCTCATAAAGTCACTAGCTTCCATTTGCTCCATTCTAATTCTGAAGGCATGATTCTCTTCAGTGAGCTTTTGAGATTGTTTTTTCCATCTGGCAAATTTGGCTTTTTAAGGCATTCTTCTCCACATTGCCTTTCTGATCCTCTTTTGCCATTTGAGTTAGTCTATTTTTAAGGTGTTATTTTCTTCAGTCAGCTTCTTGACCCTCATTTCATAATTTTCTTGCATAGTTCTCATTTTTCTTCTCTATTTTTCTTCCACTCATCGTATTTGGGTTACAAAATCCTCCTTAACGTCCTCTCTGGCCTGTAACCAGCTCTTATTTTTCTTGGAAGCTTTTGGTGCAGGAGTTCTAACTTTGTTGACTTCCTCATGTTCCGTGCTTTGATCCTTTTTTTCCCCAAAATAGGACTGTAAATTTGGATTGCTGTTTGCTTTACTTCCTTTGCCTGCTTATTTTGTCACTCAATTACTTGACTTTTGAGCTTTTTTGTCACAGTAGAACTCTGCTACCAGAGACGGGAGCTTCCACCCCAATCACTGGTATTTTCTCAGCTGCTGTAGTTATTAGTTGGGTGCCCTATCTGAAGCCTCCACATGCTCTGGCAACCTGGTCGCACACCCCAGGACCTCCACCCCAGACTGCAATCCAGATCCAAGCAGGTTAAAGTGTTGTAAGGTAGGCTTAACCAAGATGGCGGAGTAGAAACAGCACTTCTGTTGCACACTGGGCTACACCACTTACTGTCTGCAAAAGGGGTACTCTGAAGAAACTCTGGAGCTACAGAACCCACAAAATGACACAGAGAATCTTAACTTCCACTGAGGACAGCCTGGCAGCCCGGCAGGGAGGGGCCAGCACAGGGCTCTGGGAGCCCAGTGCAGGCCCATGTGAGTCTGAGGTTTTAGCCCCAGGGTGGCTGGACCAGCAACCAGCTGGAAGGACTCCAGAACACCAGCAACTCTGGAGTTTCCAGAATTATCAACATATAGATGCCAAGAATAAAGTGAGAAATCAGTGCAGTATGGACTTTGGAACTAGTGGGGAGAGGGCATTGGCCTCTTTCCCTGGGGGTGAGAAGCTGCTGAGGAATTGCAGCGAAGCCACCATGTTGCAGCTTCAGTTCCTGGCCTGCAGACTGTAGGGGGACCTGCTACCAGTCTTGCTGGGTGGGGGGTAGGATAATCACTCTTGCTTTAACCTGCTTGGATCTGTATTGCACTCTTCGGTAGAGGTCTTCGGGTGTGTGACCAGCTTGCCAGAGTGTGTGGAGGCTTCAGAGAGGCCACCCAACTAATACCTCCAGCAGCTGAGAAAACCCCAGTGTTTGGAATGGAAGCTCCCCTGGCTGGTGGCAGAATCCTACCATGGCAACAAGCCCCAAAGTCAAGTAATTCAGTGGCAAAATGCCTAGGCAAAGGAAACACAATAAACAGAAAAAATTCAATATTAGACTCCCATTTGGGGGGCAAAGAGGATTGAAGCATGGAACAGGAGGAGGACTGGGAGGTCAGAACTCCTGCACCAAAAGGCCCAAATGAAAATACGAGCTGGTTACAGGCCACAGAGAACATTAAGAATAAGATAAGACAAGTGGGGGAAAATTGGGAAGAGAAATGAGAAAGATGCAGGAAAAGTATAAAATGAGAGTCAACAGCCTGACTGAGGAAAATAACACCTTAAAAATAGACTAACTCAAATGGCAAAAAGAGGCTCAAAAAGGCAATGAGGAGAAAAATGCCTTAAAAAGCCTACTTTGCCAGAAGGAAAAAGAATCTCAAAAACTCACTGAGGAGAATCATTCCTTTAGAATTAGACTGGAGTAAATGGAAGCTAGTGACTTTATGAGAAATCAGTATGCTATTAAGCAGATCCAATGAAATGAAAGTATAGAAGGCAATGTGAAATATCTCATGGGAAAAACTAAGGGAATAGAAATGCATACACACACGTACATATATAGTTTATATAGGAGGGTATATGGATATATGAATACACATGTGGATGTATGTATATATGTGTATAGATATACATAGATAGAAGGCACAGGACCAATTTAATAGGAAGGGATGATATTTAAAAGGTGAATTTAAGAGGTGAGAGGGGAATATAATGAGAGGAGATAGGGAGAGAAAGAATGGGGCAAACCATGTCATATAGAAGAGGCAAGGGAAAATGTTTACAAGGGAGGGGAAGAATAGGAAGGCAAAAAGGCAAAACCTTATTCTCATTGAATTTGTCTTAGGGAGTGAATGACATACACACTAAATAGAGTATCTCACCCTACAGGAGAGTAGGGGGTAAGGGGATGAGAGGGGGATGATGGAATGGAGGGCAGGTTGGGGGGGGGGCGGGGAAGTTGGAAGCACCCACTTTTGAAAAGGGACAGGATCAAAGTAGAGAATAGAACAAGTGGGAGGTGGGATAGGAGGGAGGGAAATATAGTCAGTCTTTTACAATATATCCACTATGGAAGTATTTTGCATAACTACACATGAACAACCTATATTGAATTGCTTTTCTTCCCAGTAAGGGTGGGTTACAAGGGAGGAAGGAAATGAATCTGGAATTCAAAGTTTTAGAATCAAATGTTTAACACACACACACACACACACACACACACATATATGTATATATATATATATATATATATATATATATATATATAATCCTATTTTTGATATTATTTTACATGTAACTGGGAAATAAGATATACAGGCACTGGGCCATAGATATCTACCTTGCCCTACTGGAGAGTCTGAGGGGGTATGGGAGAAGATATGGGAGAGAGCAGATTGGAGGAGTGGATATCCAGTGAAATTGCTATTTTAGAATGATGGGTAGGGGAAAAATGGGGAAAATTTGCAACTCAAAATTTGTGGAAATGAATGATGTAAACTAGAAGTTAATAAAGCATTTGAGAAAAATTAAAATAAAATGAGACCAGAGATGTAAATTAGCTTATCCATAGTTATACAGACAGTAAGTGCAAAATTGAAGCCTAGTTTGTTTGGATAAGTGCTTGCCCATGTTGATCTTGTCCTAGCTGGGGATGGCAAGTCATTTCTCCTATTTGTTTTCTTTGTCAGAGGTCATCTATATCTTGTTTTGGTTCCAATCTATGATACTGTGAAGTGCACTAATGCCTGACTGTAAATTATGGCATCTTCACTCTGTTTTAGGGTGACAACTTGAGTGGAATAAATAGTTAAAATGGTCCATTGGTTTTCTGTAGATGGAGGTAATAATTTCACACTGGCTGAAGGTAATGGCAGTATGGAGAAAAATTATCTTTTTTGTGACTGTTCTATTGGGATGGATGGGTAATGTTTAAAGCTTAATAGGACTCATGTAATTTCTCTCTACTGTCTATCTGGATGAAGAAGATGTCATAAATAGATGAAAGTTAAGTCAACACAAGACTCATTTTTTCACAGAACCCTCAAGATCTGTGTTTTGAAAGCCAAAGATGATGATGTTTCCTGTTTATAAGAACCTTTGTCCAATGATTAATGTTACACCTCGTAGAAGAATAGATTCTGATTGCCTCTAAAGAATTGATCAAGCAATTTGGCAAACCAAATTCTTCTTTGTCAGACATTTGGTTTATTTGGCTTGATGGTGGAAGATGCTAGACTCCTGTCTTTACCAAGCTTAATTATAGTCACATCAGAGAATCTTTCTTGTTGTTGTTTTATTATTAAATATTTTTTTCTTTTTTACTACTAAGAAAAATAAGCATTTATAACTTACAAGTGACTACAGCAGTATCTGCTTTGGAAAACAGACTTGTGACTGGGTCTACATAATACTCAGAACATGTACATGAAAAGTACACATTGTTCAATTATCCAAATGTTTTCTCTGCCTGATTATGTTAAGCATTTGGATATTTGGAAACATATTTAGCAGACTGTCAGAATAATTTACTGTGTTTTTCACTTTTTGACTAGATGTGGGTAACAGGAGCAACCCAGCTTATGGGAACTACAGAATCAGAATGGTTGGTGTAATGCAATTACAACATCTGGATTATCATGTTGATTTTTTTCTCCCCTTTTCTTTGATATACTTTGGTGTTTCAGCCTAGGGTGGAAGAAAAGAAAAATACCATTTGCTGCTAGGGATTGTGCTATGCTTCTAAAAATTGTGCTGCTCTGTTAAAGCTTCTTTTTGTCAAAACAGCTAAGGTTTCTAGAACCCCTAAGCTTTCAAGCTCTTCCATCTGTTTGAATATTAATCTTACTTGGGGGGTTTCTGCTCATGCTGGATTAGATAACATGGTGAATGAATTTGAAAAGAATAAATCCAGAACTCATTTACATTAATGCTTTCAATTTCCCAGGAATGTTTTCTCAGTTAATTATTAGATAGCCTATGGTAAGCTAGTTATCAATTAATTGCTGGAAAAAGGCAATGTGTGTATTATAACCTCAGTCTTTAATTGGTTACAATTTTGCCTCCTCATTAATTACTAACCTAATTGTTTAAATAGGCAAACCCATTATATTCTAAATATTTTAGAGAAATTATTTAATAAAATATAAATTTAACTTGTTATGAATAATGTTTCTGACAAAAATATCTGTTTACAGGGTTTGGTTTTTTCCAAGGGGGGAGATGATGGAATGATCTGCTCAGAATAAAATAATTTACCTCAAATTGGTCAGACTTTAACTTGCTAATGAATGTGTCCTTTTGCATGCTTTAGTATGTAACCCTTCCTTATTTACCCAAACATTATTGAGAAGTGATGTTTCACACAACTGTATTTTCCCCAGATAACTGAGTCTTGTCCCTTTCAAACATACAAACTTTATTTTTTTTTATTTTAATATATGGAACTCTACAAAACTGCAATGATTTTATGAACTCATTCACATGATACTCCCTCCAAAGATTAACCATGCTATTAAATTTTATCTAATCCTTCCTTTAAGACCTCCTTAGAGAGCTCACCTAACATGCTAAGCCACTTCATTATGTTATCTTGACATTGTGCGAATAAAAGTATAGCACATAGACTATTATTATCCCCCAGGTATCTCCTTCTGTTGTTCACCCATCTACTTGTTCCACAGGATGATTCTTGGAAAATATGATATTGCCTTCTTAAACAGAGGAAACTGAACTAAAGTTTTCTTAATGATCTGGAGTGATAATTAGGTGCAACAATTTTGAGTTGCATCTTTATACAATTCTGCCATTTTATTTTTTTTCTTTCCTTTTCTTGATAGCCTGTCAACTGTACCTTCTGCAGATGCCATTGTGCCTACCTCTAATAGCCCCCAATGAACAAATAAATGGAAATCATCATGTTGGTGACTATGAGTATTGTAATTAATGATAAATCTCTTTTTTTTAAAATCTTCTCCTTTTCTCCCTGGAGACAATCTGAGCCTGCTAGTTAAACAAGGAGCAATTCCCAGTTGAGGAGAATCACTGTGAAGTTACAAAATTCATTTTCCTAAAACTTTGGATAGTACAATTTCAGATGTCATTGGACCACTTTAATGAACTAAGATACTAAAATTTCTAATATGTTTTTTCCAAGGAAACAAGCTTTAACCACATCTCCAAAAAGCAATAAATAAAGCAAAGATTATCCAACAAGCAAATAGGATCATAGTATCATAAAACCAGAGCTGGGGATTATAATAGTCACCATATAACACCACTGACTCACTTTACAGATGAAGAAACTGAGCCTCAAAGAGGTTAAGTGACTTTACTTATGGTCACAGATATAATATGCCTGAGACAGGATTATCCAGCCTTTTGGCCATTACCATACCACTCATTCCAGATTAATCCAAATTTTACTTTAGACATATCTCTCCAGAAATTAGTAAGAACAGAAGAGATTGAAAACAAATGAGAACCTAAAGATAAACTTCAAAAAAAGGTGCTTCACAGAAATGAAAAAAAAAATGAAACAATAGACAAATAGGGCAAGGATACATCTGCCATCTGAGATCATACCCAATATATTCATTTAGATTAGGGAAGTTATCCAAAAGGGTTCTAGAAGTTTATTCACTAATTCAACAATATTTACTGCATACTCAGAACCAAGTCCTTAGAATTCCAATATGATTGTCATTTAAAGTATTTAAAATTCTCCTCTAATCTATCCTTCCAGGTTCGTTATGTTATTCCCTTTCACACAGTTTATATTTTGATAAAACTGGTCTTTTTGCTTTTTTCCTCACATACTACATTCCATCTTCTTTCTCCCTATCCTTGCCCTCCCCCTTCCTTTCTAATCTTAGAATAGTTTACTTCAGATCTCAACTAAGGCCCCTTCTGAAGTAAGGTATTTCATGATCCACTCAGGGACAAGTGCCACATCTTCACATCACTGCAAAATTCCTTAAACTATATTCTGAGTATGTTTTGCATATACTTATATGTATGAATGTTGTTTTCCTGTATAAAATAAAATCACTTTGATTTTTGGTTTCATATCCCCAACATCTAGCCCAGTGCCTGCTACACGATAATTGCTTAATAAATGTTTGTTGATTCATTAATTAACCTATAAGAGTAAATATTTACATTTTGTGGCTCTTGGTGTTCACTCTGTTTCTGAAGAGGACCAGTGGCATCACAGGGGGATTCCTTGATTCTTATGTGAATTGGATTTAAGTAATGTAGTTGCACAAAGTCATCAGCTTCACTCTGTCTGTCAGGGTCATTGAAGTCCAGTGGGAGCACAAAGACCAAGACAACTGGTGATGGCCCAGGATGCTGTGGATGTCTTCAATGTCTGACAAAGCTCTAAACACTCCACAGCACCTGCTTCAGCCGTCTCTGTGGCCTTTGAAACTAATTGTTCTCAACTGGTTTCACCAGTATTACACTGATGAAATCTTCACACGCTTTGGGTAGACACCACCCTAAAACACTGACAAGTTTAAAGCCTGTCAGTTACTTTCAACCTGATTTAATCCATATGCTGAGATGGTATACTGGGGGATGGCTGCTGCACATGCTACAAGTCCTTGGAGCCACAGGTGAGTGTTCCATGCCAGGTAGAAACCAAATGTGGATAAGTAGTCCTGATAATGGTTCAACAAACCCTCACATCAGAGGTGTAGTCCTCATGTAATCCCACATACACCAAATAAACAAAATTATACAAAATAATGTCAGAGGTTCAACAACACAAGGAATTGGGAAAGCCTATAGGAAGTGATGCCTGAGCTGTATAAAATTAGAGATTCTATTTTCTTCTCTCATTTATATTTTGTCTCCCTCCATTAAAACATACACCTTTAAGACTTGGGTCTCCATTTTTTTTTCTTTAGTTGCTATTCCCAGAGCTTAGCTTACAGTTTCTGGCACAGAGTAAGTGCTTAATAAATATTCTATCTCTTTCTATGTCTATCTATTAGGGAGAGTTAAGGAGAAACAGTTTGCAGATAAAAGGAAACATTTGTGCAAAGATATACAAATGAGAGATTGGTTGCCATTTCTGGAAAACAATTGCCAGGACACAGAGGTGTTAATGGACTTTTCATAAAGGGAAGTATTATGAATTAAGACTGAGAAGGTAGAGAGCCATATTGTGGAAAGCTTTAAATAATATTTTTAAATAATCTGGATGAACAAAGGATTTAGGGTCTCAAAGGAAATTTAAAAAGAAATTAAAAGTAAAAAAAGTAAATGAAAATAAAATGAAAAGTAGGAATCAAGAGGTCATTGCTTTATGAGACAACAAACTTAATGAATTATCACCAAAATGATTTCTAACTAATTTTTAAATAAGGGGAAAAATTCATTAGGACAAAATAGAAAAGCTAGAGTAAGAAATATTTGAATTCAGTATCTTGGTATTCAATAAATCTAAGACTATAGATAGCTAGGGGAAAGATTTCCTACTCAGCAAGGACTACTATGAAAACTGATAATTTAAGAAAAAAAGTAAAAATTAACTATAAAATTAAATACTGCAAGTTTGAAATGAATGCATGACCAAAATATTAAAAGTTGCATCATTTAAAATAGAATAAAAGGAAATAAGTTATGATATAAAATCACAGCAAAGGGGAAAAATTGCTAACCAAACAAGAGACATAAATGATCATCAAAGAAAAATAATTTTAGACAATTTCAACTAACTAAAACTTTGAAATGTTTCTTGGATGAACAGAATCAATACAAGTAGTATAATAAGAGGAACTTTCAATTAGAAAAATTATTTTCATTAAACATCTTCAAAAAAGTTTGACATCCAGTATGTATAAGGAAGAAGTACAAATATATAAAACCAAGAGAAATTCTTGAAGAGATAAGTTGTCAAAAATATGAACAAATAGTTCTAAGAAGAAAAATTGTGACTGACAAATAAGTTTTTCAAAAGCTTCACTAAAACAGTAATGATAATTTAAAAAAACAATTAAATCTCTCAGATTTTTTGTATGCTCAATAAGATGTGAAGTTGTCAAGAGACTAAAATAGTCAGTGCTGGAGGGTCTGCAGAAAGAAAGAAGCAATCATGATAATATACTTGCTGGCAGCATTGTCATTTGATTCATCCATTCTACAAAACAGCTCAGGGTAGCCATCTCAGAATTATTCATAAAACTGCTCACCTGGACTTCATCATTGTTTTCATAAACTTGTTTTCCTGAAAGACCACATTGATACTGAAGCTCATGCCTTCTGAATAATCTCCTGCACCTTGGGGGCCCTCTTTCTCTCTGATTGGAGAGAACAGAAAGCAGACATGAAAAGTTCTTCTCATATTCTCTATTTAAGGAGGCCCAGGACATCCCTTCATCATTTCCTTCTTGCCTTCAGGACTGTCATGTGCCTGTACCATGTGCCCTTCCACTATCCTTAACAATTCTATTGGGGCGGCTAGGTGGCGCAGTGAGTAGAGCGTCGGCCCTGGAGTCAGAAGGACCTGAGTTCAGATCCGACCTCAGACACTTAACACACACACAAACAAAAACCTAGCTGTGTGACCCTGGGCAAGTTACTTAACCCCAATTGCCCCCCAAAAAGCAAAAAAAAAATTATATTATTTTACATCTTCTTTTTCCTAGTTGTACTCCCCTATGAAACCTGTTTTTGGCTCTGCCACTCCAAAATTTTATTTGAAGTGTTATTTTAAAGTTGTTTGGAGGGGAATATTGGGAGAGTTTAGCTGGGTCCTGGCCTATATGCTACCATCTTGGCTGTACTTCTAGTCCAATGATTCTTTAATTTTTTCTCCTCAATCAATTCTCCATGTTGGTTGATTTGTTTTGTTTTGTTTTGTTTTCTCATGCGATATTTCACCTTTTTCTATTTTGTTTCATTCTTTTGACTTTGTTTTATTGTTTCTTGGTGTCTCATAGAGTCATTAGCTTTCACTTGTCCAGTTCTATTTTTCAGGAATTGTTTTCCTCAGTGAGATTTTGTACCTCTTTTTTTTCCATTTGGTCAATTGTGGGTGTTTTAAATATTATTTTTTTATTCCTTTTACCAAGTTTTAATTATCTTTTCACATTTTTCTTCCATCACTCATTTCTTTTCCCAATTTTTCTTCTATTGCTCATCTATTTCTTTAATTTTCCAGGAATTCTTCTTAGTTTTAGGTCCAGTGATACTTTTTTTTTTCTTTTAGGCTTTGGTTATAACTGTTTTGACAATGTTGTTACCTTCGGTTCTTCTGCTTTGGTATTCCCTACCACTGTAGCAGATTTTAGAGTTATTTTTCATTGTTTATTTTTCCAGCCTATTCATTGATTTTGAATTTTCTATTAAAGTTGGGCTATGCTTATTTAAAGTGGGGAGGCAATTTGTCAAGCTACAAGCTTTTTCATGCTGTTCTTTTCAGAGCTAGTTTGGAGGGTCTAATTTATTTTCTAAATGCTTTATTAATTTCTGGTTTACATCATTCATTTCTGCCAGATTTTGAGTTACAATTTTTCCCCATTTTCCCTACCCCCACCCAAGAATAGCAGTCCCACAAGATATCCCCTCATCCCATCTGCTCTCTCCCATATCTTCTCCCGTACCCCCTTTGACTTTTTCAGTAGGGCAAGGTGAATCTCTTTGTCCCAATGCCTGCATAACTTATTTCCCAATTATATGTAAAATAGTATTAATAATAGTATTTATATATTTTTAAAACATTTGATTTTAAAACTTTGAATTCCAGATTCATTTCCTTCCTCCTTTGTCACCCACCCCTACTGGGAAGACAAGCAATTCAGTATATGTTGTACATGTGTAGCTATGCAAAACATCACCATAGTAGATATATTGTAAAAGACTGACTATATTTCCCTCCCTCCTATCCCACCTACAACTTGGTCTATTCCCTACTTTGATCATGTCCCTTTTCAAAAGGGTGCTTCCAACTTCCCTCCCCCCACTTCCCTCCCTCCCTCTCTTCCATCACCCCCTTCTCATCCCCTTCCTCCCTACTCTCCTGTAGGGTGAGATATCCTGTTTACTATATAGGCCATTCTCTCCCTGATCCAAATTCAATGAGCATAAGGTTTTACCTTTTTGCCTTCCTGTTCTTCCCCTCACTTGTTACCCCATTCTGTCTCTCCCCATCTCCCCCCACTATAATCCACTCACCTCTCAATTTCACCTTTTAAATATCATCCCTTCCTATTAAATTTGACCTCTGCCCTTTATCTATGTACATATATAAACATACATATACCCATTCACAGATGCACCCATATGTCCATATACCCTTCTTCAATTATTTTTATACTGAGAAAAGTTTCATCAGTTACGGTTATCGTTTTTCCATGTAGGAATATAAATACTTCAACTTTGATAAGTTCCTTATGATTTCTTTTCACTGTTTACCTTCTCAAGCATCTCTTGCTTCTTGTATCTGAATGTCAAATTTTCTATTCAACTCTGGTTTCTTCATCAAGAATGCTTGAAAGTCCTCTATTCCATTGAATAACCATATTTTCCTCTGAAACATGATACTCAGTTTTTCTGGGTAGGTTATTCTTGGTTTTAATCACAGCTCCTTTGCCCTCTGAAAAATCATATTCCATGCCCTTCCATCCCTCAGTGTAGAAGCCGCCACATCCTGTGCTATCCTGATTGCATTTCCACAGTATTCAAATAGTTTCTTCCTGGCTGCTTGTAATATTTTCTTTTTGATCTGGGAATTCTGGAACCTGGCTATAATATTCCTAGAAGTTTTCTTTTGGGGATCTTTTTCAGGAGGTGATGGGTGGATTCTTTCTTTCTTTTTTTTTTTAAACAAATACTTTATTAACTTCTGTTTTATATCATTCATTTCCGCCAGATTTTAAGTTACAATCATTTTCCCCCCATTATTCCCCTACCCAACCTCCCAGAATAGCAGTCCCACAAGATATCGCTTCCTCCAATCTGCTCTCTCCCATACCTTCTCCCATACCCCCATCGACTTTTCCATTAGAGGAAGATGAATCTTTGTGTCCCAATGCCTGCACATCTTATCTCCCAATTATAGGCAAAAGAGTATTAATAATAGTATTTATATATATTTGAAACATTTAATGTTACAACCTTGAATTTCAGATCCATTTCCTTCCTCCCTTGTCACCCATTCCTTCTTGGGATATAAGTAATTCAGTATATGTTGTACATGTCTAGCTATGCAAAACATTATCATAGTAGATATATTGTACAAGGCTGCTTATAATTCCCTCCCACTCATCCCACCCCCCACCTGGTCCATTCCCTACATGATCCTGTCCCTCTTCTATAGTGGGTACTTCCAACCTCCCCTCACCCCAAGGATGCCCTCCCATCCATCATCCCTCCTCTCATCCCCCTTCCCCCTATCCTGCTGCAGGTTGAGATATCCCATTTAGTATGTATGTCATTTTCTCCCTGAACCAAATTCAATGTGAATGTGGTTTTGCCTTTTTAGCCTTCCTTATTCTCCCCCTCCTTTGCACCCACTTCCCCTACATGAGATAGTTTACCCTACCATGTCTCTCCCCATCTCCTCTTGCCACTTTCCTCTCTCACCTCATAATTTCATCCCTTGAGTACTCTCCCTTCCCAACAAAATCAACCTATGCCCTATCCATATATAACTGTAACCATATACACACACATTCACATATGTATTCATATGACCACACCCCCTTCTTCCATTATTTTCATAGTGAGAAAGATATCATCAGTCACAGTTATTGCTTTTCCATATAGGAATGTAAATAGTTCAACTTTGATAAGTTCCTTTTGATTTCTTTTCCCTGATTACCTTCTCAGGCATCTCTTCCTTCTTGTGTCTGGATGTCAAATTTTCTATTCAATTCTGGTTTTTTCCTCAAGAATGCTTGAAAGTCCTCTATTCCACTGAATGACCATATTTTCCCCTGAAACAAAATACTCAGTTTTGCTGGGTAGGTGACCCTTGGGTTCATTCCCAGTTCTTTTGCCCTCTGGAATATCATATTCCATGCCCTTCGATCCCTCAGTGTAGAAGCTGCCAGGTCCTGGGCTATTCTGATTGTGTTTCCACAATATTGAAATTGTTTCTTCCTGGCTGCTTGTAGTATTTTCTCCTTGATCTGGGGATTCTGGAACCTGGCTATAATATTCCTGGGAGTTTTCTTTTGGGATCTTTTTCAGGAGGTGATCGGTGGATTCTTTCAACTCTATTTTGCCCTCTGGATCTAAAACATCAGGGCAGTTTTCCTTGAGAATTTCTTGAAGGGTGATTTCTAGGTTCTTTCTTTGATCATGGCTTTCAGGTAGTCCAATAATTTTTAAATTGTCTCTCCTGGATCTATTTTCCAGGTCAGTGGTTTTTCCCGTGAGATATTTCACATTGCCTTCTAATCTTTCATTTGTTTGGATCTGCTTAACAGCATCTTGATTTCTCATAAAGTCACTAGCTTCCATTTGCTCCAGTCTAACTCTGAAGGAATGAATCTCCTCAGTGAACTTTTGAGATTCTTTTTCCATCTGGCAAATTCGACTTTTTAAGGCATTCTTCTCCTCATTGCCCTTTTGGGCCTCCTTTGCCATTTGAGTTAGTCTATTTTTTAAGGTGTTGTTTTCCTCAGTCAGGCTGTTGACCCTCATTTCATACTTTTCCTGCATCCTTCTCATTTCTCTTTCTAATTTTTCCTCCACTTCTCTTATTTGATTTTTAAAGTCCTTCTTAAGGTCCTCTATGGCCTGCAACCCACTCATGTTTTCCCCTGGGGCTTTTGGAGCAGGACTTCTGACCTCACAGTCCTTTTCCCGCTCTATGCCCCCAAAATAGGAGTCTAGGGTTGCATTTTTCTGTTTCCTTTGCCTTGGCATGTTGCCACTTAATTGCTTGACTTTTGGGCTTGTTGCCACACTATGGCTTTAAGGCTAGATAGAGGAATTTTCGTCCCGAACGTGTGGGGGGCAACTTCCGTTTCTGGCAAGCTGTAAACCCACCCACAACTTCCACCCTAGATCACAATCCAGATCCAGGGAGGTTAAAGCAAGAGCGATTACCCCCCAAGACTGATCGCTGGATCTCCCCACAATTTGTAGGCTGGGAGCCGGAAATGCCTCTGAAAACTACAAAATGGCGTGTCTCCTCAGCAGCTTCTAGCCCCCAGGGGAGGGAGCTGACGCATTCCCCAAATACAGGTCCCAAAGTCCATAGGACACTAACCTCTTACTTTGTCCTAGGCAAGTCTATGTTGATAATTCTGGAGTCTCCACAGTTCCTGGTGTTCTGGGGTTCCTCCAGCCGGCTGCTGGCCCTGCCGCCCTGGGGCTAAAACCTCGGCTCACATGGACCTGGGCTCGGCTCGGCTCCTGCGCTCTGCGCGCTGCCGGCTCCCAGACCACTGCGCTGGTCCTTCCTGCAGGGTGCTGGGCTGTCCTCAGCGGGAGGTTAGCTTCTCTGTGTCGTTCTGTGGGTGCTGGGGCTCCAGAAGTTTTTCAGAGTCCTTTTTTACATAGTTTGTGGAGAATCTGGGGGCAGAGAGGCTTGGATGAGCTGTTTCTACTCCGCCATCTTGGCTCCGCCCCGTGGGTGGATTCTTTCAACCTCTATTTTGCCCTCTGGGTCTAAAACATCAGGGCAATTTTCCTTGAGAATTTCTTGAAGGATGATTTATAGGTTCTTTCTTTTATCATGGTTTTCAGGTAGTCCAATGATTTTTAAAGTATCTCTCCTGGATCTATTTTCCAGGTCAGTGGCCTTTCCCATAAGATATTTCACATTGCCTTCTATTCTTTCATTTGTTTCAATCTGCTTAACAATATCTTGATTTCTCACAAAGTCACCAGCCTCTACCTGCTTCAGTCCAGTTCTGAAGGAATGATTCTCCTCAGTGAGCTCCTGAGACCTCCCTTTCATCATGCAAATCTGGTCCTCCCAAGGCATTCTTCTCCCCACTGCCCCCCCCCCCGACCCAACCCTGACACCTGAGTCAGTCTACCCTCCAAGCAGCCACCTTCCTCAGTCAGGCCGCTGATTCCCACCTCATACTCCTCCTGCATCCTTCTCACTTCTCCTCCCAAACCCCCTCCACCTCTCCCATCTGCTTCTTAAGGTCCTCTATGGCCTGTAACCAGCCTGTATTTTCATTTGGGGGTTTTGGTGCAGGAGTTCCGACCTCCCAGTCCTCCTCCTGTTCTGTGCTTCAGTCTTCTTTGCCCCCAAAATAGGAGTCTAATGTTGAATTTTTCTGTTTATTTTGTTTCCTTTGCCTAGGCATGTTGCCACCCAATTACCTGACCCCTGTGCTTGTTGCCACAGTAGGTCTCTGCCACTAGCCAGGGGAGCTTCAGTCTCAAATGCTGGGGTTTTCTCAGATGCTGGAGGCATTAGTTGGGTGCCCTCTCTGAAGCCTCCACACACTCTGCCAAGCTGGAGACACACCTGAAGACCTCCATCGCAGACTGTAATCCAGATCCAAGAAGGTTAAAGCAAAAGCAATTACTCCCCCCCTACCAGACTGATCCCCTGGTTTCCCTATAGTCTGCAGGCCAGGAGCTGAAGCAGCAATGTGGCAGGCTGTGTTGTGACTATTCAGCAGCTTCTCACCCCCAGGGAAAAAGGCCAATGCACTCTCCCCACTGATGGGGTGCTTGGGATCTATATTTGTAACATCAGGCTATGTTTGTAATATAAATTTGTAACATCAGTTTGTAAATGGGGTGCTTGGGATCTATGTCTGTGAAATCATTTTGTAAAACCAGTCTATAAAATGACATTTCCCCTCCCCAGCCTCAGAGCATTAACCCTGCCCCTTTCCCCTGCTAGCACTCTGCCCAGCAACAAATCATGAACTGTTTATCTCTGCTTAGAACAATAACAAGCTACCTATGACTCCTCCACTAAAATATCTATAAACATTTTAGCTTAGGCAAATGTTATCTCCCCTAGTAGAATGGCCAGCTGCACCATGAATCCTTCAATGCCCTATCTATAGGTTAACTCCTTAGCCAATTATATCCATACTGAGTCTCTGTTAGCCTTGGTTCCCAACATCAATCTTGTCAAACATGACACTTATGGGTGGCAGACTGGGCACTCCTCAGTTGGCCCTGACTACTGGCTGACTTAGCAATGTTTCAGGCTTAAAACCACACCTCCAGGTAGCCCCCGCCCCTTGGGCTATCTCCCAGTGAATTATGGGCAATACGCCTGTGCAGTTGATATTAAAAATGCATGGTCCTTTAAGCACTGACCACTCCTTAACTTGTCTCTAATCCCACCCTTACCCACCTAGTTATCATAATTGACAACTGATTTATTGTCTTGACTCCTTAAAACTTGGGGTGGCTAGGTGGCGCAGTGAGTAAGAGCGCCAGCCTCAGAGTTGGGATGACCCAAGATCGAAACCGGCCTCAGAAAATGAGCACCCACACACAAATAATGACTAGCCGTGTAACCTTGAGCAAGTTACTTAACCCCAATTGCTTTAAAAAAGAAGATATCCTCCAGGTTACTTTGGGGGTGGCTAGGTGGCACAGTGAGTAGAGTGTTGGCGCTGGAGTCAGAAGGACCTGAGTTCGGATCTGACCTCAGACACTTAATGCACAAACCAAAACCTAGCTGTGTGACCTTGGGCAAGTTACTTAACCCCAATTGCCCTCTGAAAAAACAAAAACAAACAAAAAAAAACTATACTTGTGATTTCTGTAAGTTTGCAGGTTCCCTAAGAACTCTTGACTTGCTGTGCTGTGCAGTGTAGCAATAAACTTTTACAATCCCAGCTTCAAAGTTTGCTAGAGCCTGGTGAATTCTTTCCAGACTGCATTTCAGGGTTTCTGGTCACTGATAGTGATCAGGGTCCCTGGTAAAACCTATTACCCTTCCCCCAACACCCACTAGTCCCAAAGTCCAAACTACACTGACCTCTCACTTTGTCCTTGGCATCTATGTGTTGGTAATTCTGGAAACGCCACAGCTGCTGATGTTCTGGAGTCCCTTCAGCTGGTTGCTGGTCTGGCCACCCTGGGGCTAAAACCTCTGACTCACCCCTCACAGGGGCCTGGGCTGGGCTTCCAGAGAGCTGTGCTGGCTGCTCCCTGCTTGGCTGCCAGGCTGTCCTCAGTGGGAGGCTAGATTCTCTGTGTCATTTTGTGGATTCTGGAGCCTTAGAGTTTGTTCAGTCCCCTATTACATAAATTTGGAAGTGGTGGGAGCTTAGCTGTGTGGAAATGCTGTTACTACTCTGCCTCTCGTCTCCACCCCTGGGTCTAAAAATTTTTGATGTTTTCAAAGCAATATAAGTTGGAGAGAGTTTTGATCACTGCTATTCTGGTATGTGCTCTGGTCTTTACCCAGGAAGGACCCCTGTTCTCCTATAACCACAAACACTAGTACTCCTCTCTGTCTTGAAATTGAAACCAGGTTCCGTTCTTCCTTCTGATCAACCACAACTGCTTTTCTCTGGCCTGCAACTATGACCTAGAGCTGTGTATGGGCAATAGAGGTGACAATCAGCAGAAGCTTCACCCAGTGCCAGCAAAGGATACTTTGTAATAACTTTCTGACAGGTTTTTTGACACCTTTACTGTCTTTGGGCTGAGAGTTTCCAAAGCCACTGCTCCCAGAGTAGTGGTCACTGTTGCTGCCACTGCATGTGTACATACTGAACAAGCCTAAGTTTTCTTAGTCTAAAAAAATGTCTCACTCTTATGTTTTTCTTGGCTCTGCCATTGTAAGATTTGACTTGAGGCATTATTTTAAAGTTGTTTGAAGAGGAATGTTGAGTCCGGATGGACTATTGCTTTTAATTCACTATTTTGTTTCCCAAAGCATCATTTTCCACATGAGGAAAGAGAGGTTCGAGAGGTGAAACAGCTTACTCAAAAGCATGCTAGTATTTCTTGGAGACTAAGATGAGGTTTCAACACAGGTCTTCTATTTCAAAATCAATATTATTTCCACTATAACAGGCTGCACACAAGGCAAAGTACAAATGTAATTTGATACAAAAAAAGTATACTCATGTTGGACTTTAACTTAGCCACAAACTTTGTTTTTGAGCAACAAGTGTGACTTATTCACCATTATACAAGTGGGGAAACTGAGGTTGATAGAATATAAATGACTTTCTTAGAATCAAAATCCAAAAAATTGGAGAAAGAATTGAATTTATTTTTTCTGACTCCAAGACTAATAATATCCATGATACAAAGACAGACAACTGAGCAAACTAAAAGCAAAGCCATTTTCCTGGAGGGAATAAAGGCTCTTCAGCTGGTCTGCTATAAATCCCTTACCTTCATCCAACATTCAGTAATGCATTGTACACATTCATACTACTGTTCATTCCTTAGTTTTCAATCCATGCACTGGAATTGTACCAATGCCTGGGGCAAGAGATTTTCTGTTTTTCTCTGTAATAGGAAGCTAAATCCGTGAGTTTGGATGATTACATGAAAAATTAAGATACCTGCCCTGTAAGCAATCCAGAATTTTATAAACCTCTTAAAGTTTTCATTGGTATTTAATAGCAGAGTATCAAGAATCAGTTTAAACATAGTAAAGAGCTTTAATTCCAAAGAGTAGACTAGAATAAGTAATTAAGTTCTCTGCCACAGCTTTAGCACTAAACAAATAAATGCATTCCTCTTTGAATCCTGTCACTATCAAAATTTTGATGTATAATACAGATAATGTTGGTTCCCACATTCAAGTGAAAATGCATCACATTTAGAGTCATAAGCCATGGGTCACTTTGTGCTGTTGGGCAATTAACTTCTCTACAAAAAATCCTTAGATCTGTATTGCCATGGGTAGGGGTGGAGGAATGAGGGAAAAGAGTATGATAGTTTCATTGAAGTATTTATATTTGTTTCATGTGGAAGAGGGATTCCACTTGTTCTGATTTGTCTCAGAGGTCATAAGTAGGAGAAAATGGGGGGTACTTACCAAGAGGAAGCTTTAGGTATCAGGGAAAATATGCTATCCTAAAGTAAAATGAGAGGTGGGTTCTCCCTCCTTAGGGGTCCTCTGACAGGGACAGGATGATGGCTTGCACTACATATTTGATATGTTATAGTAGGGGATTTCTTTTAGAACTTGCTTAGATCATATAACCACCAAAGTCCTTTTCAGTTCTCAAATTACATTTCTTTTATCCTTGCTGTGACTCAGCGATGGGTCAATAACATTATACTTGGATCAAGAGGACAGTATATCACTGCTATCTCTAGTTCCTGCTGGGGGTAGGGAGGTGGCAAAGGTGGATGAATGGCCTTGGGATGAGTTAGTTTTGCTCTCTGGGAATATTCTTTCTTTTTTAAAATGAATAAATTGGACAACATGGTCTCTCAGGTCCTTTCCAACTCTGACACACTATAATGCTATTACTAACTCTCAGTGCTATTATTGTCTATCCTCAAAGTGCAAGACTGCTACTATTGTAGATTATCATTTCTTAATTCTGGTGCCTTCTCTCTACTGATTATTTTCTAGTAATCTTTTAAGTACCTTGTTTGTACATATATGTTTGCAAGTTGTCTCCTACATTAGACAGTGAGCTCCTGGAGGGCAGGGTCTGTCTTGCTTTTCTTTGAATCTCTAATACATGTCAGAGTACTTGGCAGATAATAGGCACTTAATAATTACTTATGGACTCACTGATTGATTGACTGACTCATTACCAATCAATTCTACTTCCTCTATATAGAGACTAAAACAAACCCCACCCCCTAATAAAAGTCATGCTAGAAAAAGAGCCTTTCCCCTCTCTTTTGATTTATGCACTCCATGAATATTTATTCAGTACTACAGTGTAAAACTATTCTTTGAAGGATATCAGAAACTAAAAGACTGGTGCTTACCACTTAGCTGAGGAGACAAGACAAACACTACTCCCAAAAGCCAGCATTATGTAAGATGTGTTCCATGAGAGCATAGACACTATATTAAGGGAGTTCAGGCAAGGTGAAGAAAAGTACATTTTTTTCCTGGAAGACTTTCCCGAGAAGTTTTGTTGAAATAAGAAGAAAAGAAGCAAGAAACTATAAACCTCAGGTAGTATCATGGAATCTTAGAGCTAGAAAGGGTTTTATCAACTGGTTTGTTATTATTTTTTCTTTTATCTTTATTTTTTTGTTATTATTACTGCTGGTTTTCAGGTAACTAACTTGAGCTAAGTCAGAAGGAAGTCCTTAACAAAATTCAGTCATCTGGCATTTGAGTGCAGTAAAGGGCATGCCTCTGTCAGGGTTACACATGGAGCTGGTAGGTGTGAAGTATGGGTAAATGTTTAACAACTATCTCTAAAGAATGGGAGAATGTATATATGACACATATTTTAAGTTTAATCTGCATTGTTAAGTTATTATCACTTTCTTAAGTCTAGAAAGTGACAAAATAATGAATCCAGACCTCATTTGCAGTTTGTCAAATTCCAAAATATAAATACAACTGAAAATTTTATAATTGACTCCATTGATCCAATGTGAGCTGGCTCCACACACCTGGGAGTGGTCTAACAAGGGCTAGGACCCCATCTCCTGAGGCCCATCCCAGGGCTTTCTCCATTGTGTGATATAAATTTTTTTTAAACAAATGCTTTATTAACTTCTGTTTTACATCATTCATTTCCGTCAGATTTTGAGTTACAATCATTTTCCCCCCATTATTCCCCTACCCAACCTCCCAGAATAGTAGTCCCACAAGATATCGCTTCCTCCAATCTGCTCTCTCCCATACCTTCTCCCATACCCCCATCGACTTTTCCATTAGAGGAAGGTGAATCTTTGTGTCCCAATGCCTGCACATCTTATCTCCCAATTATAGGCAAAAGAGTATTAATAATAGTATTTATATATATATTTGAAACATTTAATGTTATGACCTTGAATTTCAGATCCATTTCCTTCCTCCCTTGTCACCCATTCCTTCTTGGGATATAAGTAATTTAGTATATGTTGTACATGTCTAGCTATGCAAAACATTATCATAGTAGATATATTGTACAAGGCTGCTTATAATTCCCTCCCACTCATCCCACCCTCCACCTGGTCCATTCCCTACATGATCCTGTCCCTCTTCTATAGTGGGTACTTCCAACCTCCCCTCACCCCAAGGATGCCCTCCTATCCATCATCCCTCCTCTCATCCCCTTTCCCCCTATCCTGCTGCAGGTTGAGATATCCCATTTAGTATGTATGTCATTTTCTCCCTGAACCAAATTCAATGTGAATGTGGTTTGCCTTTTTAGCCTTCCTTATTCTCCCCCTCCTTTGCAACCACTTCCCCTTGCTTCTTCTACATGGGATAGTTTACCCTACCCTGTCTCTCCCCATCTCCTCTTGCCACTTTCCTCTCTCACCTTATAATTTCATCCCTTGAGTATTCTCCCTTCCCAACAAATTCAACCTATGCCCTCTATCCATATATAAATGTAACCATATACACACACATTCACATATGTATTCATATGACCACACCCCCTTCTTCCATTATTTTCATAGTAAGAAAGATATCATCAGTCACAGTTATTGCTTTTCCATATAGGAATGTAAATAGTTCAACTTTGATAAGTTCCTTTTGATTTCTTTTCCCTGATTACGTTCTCAGGCATCTCTTGCTTCTTGCGTCTGGATGTCAAATTTTCTATTCAACTCTGGTTTTTTCCTCAAGAATGCTTGGAAGTCCTCTATTGCACTGAATGACCATATTTTCCCCTGAAACAAAATACTCAGTTTTGCTGGGTAGGTGACCCTTGGGTTCATTCCCAGTTCTTTTGCCCTCTGGAATATCATATTCCATGCCCTTCGATCCCTCAGTGTAGAAGCTGCCAGGTCCTGGGCTATTCTGATTGTGTTTCCACAACATAGAAATTGTTTCTTCCTGGCTGCTTGTAGTATTTTCTCCTTGATCTGGGGATTCTGGAACCTGGCTATAATATTCCTGGGAGTTTTCTTTTTGGGATCTTTTTCAGGAGGTGATCTGTGGATTCTTTCAACCTCTATTTTGCCCTCTGGATCTAAAACATCAGGGCAGTTTTCCCTGAGAATTTCTTGAAGGGTGATTTCTAGGTTCTTTCCTTGATCATGGCTTTCAGGTAGTCCAATAATTTTAAATTGTCTCTCCTGGATCTATTCTCCAGGTCAGTGGTTTTTCCCACGAGATATTTCACATTGCCTTCTAATCTTTCATTTGTTTGGATCTGCTTAACAGCATCTTGATTTCTCATAAAGTCATTAGCTTCCATTTGCTCCAGTCTAACTTTGAAGGAATGAATCTCCTCAGTGAACTTTTGAGATTCTTTTTCCATCTGGCAAATTCGACTTTTAAGGCATTCTTCTCCTCATTGCCCTTTTGGGCCTCCTTTGCCATTTGAGTTAGTCTATTTTTTAAGGTGTTGTTTTCCTCAGTCAGGCTGTTGACCCTCATTTCATACTTTGCCTGCATCCTTCTCATTTCTCTTTCCAATTTTTCCTCCACTTCTCTTATTTGATTTTTAAAGTCCTTCTTAAGGTCCTCTATGGCCTGCAACCTGCTCATGTTTTCCCCTGGGGCTTTTGGAGCAGGACTTCTGACCTCACAGTCCTTTTCCTGCTCTATGCCCCCAAAATAGGAGTCTAGGTTGCATTTTTCTGTTTCCTTTGCCTTGGCATGTTGCCACTTAATTACTTGACTTTTGGGCTTGTTGCCACACTATGGCTTTAAGGCCAGATAGAGGAATTTTCGTCCCGCACGTGTGGGGGGCAACTTCCGTTTCTGGCAAGCTGTAAACCCACCCACAACTTCCACCCTAGATCACAATCCAGATCCAGGGAGGTTAAAGCAAGAGCGATTACCTCCCCAAGACTGATCGCTGGATCTCCCCACGATTTGTAGGCTGGGAGCCGGAAATGCCTCTGAAAACTACAAAATGGCGTGTCTCCTCAGCGGCTTCTAGCCCCTAGGGGAGGGAGCTGACGCATTCCCCAAATACAGGTCCCAAAGTCCATAGGACACTAACCTCTTACTTTGTCCTAGGCAAGTCTATGTTGATAATTCTGGAGTCTCCACAGCTCCTGGTGTTCTGGGGTTCCTCCAGCCAGCTGCTGGCCCTGCCACCCTGGGGCTAAAACCTCGGCTCACGCGGACCTGGGCTCCGCTCAGCTTGGCTCCTGCGCTCTGCGTGCTGCCGGCTCCCAGACCGCTGCGCTTGTCCTTCCTGCAGGGCTGCTGGGCTGTCCTCAGCGGGAGGTTAGCTTCTCTGTGTCGTTCTGTGGGTGCAGGGGCTCCAGAAGTTGTTCACAGTCCTTTTTTACATAGTTTGTGGGGAATCTGGGGGCAGAGAGGCTTGGAAGAGCTGTTTCTACTCCGCCATCTTGGCTCCGCCCTGTGATATAAATTTTAATGGTAAAGATTATAGGATTATACATCTATACCGGAAGGGACCTTAGAGGTCATTCAGTCGAAGACTCTCCTTTTATGAATGAGAAATTGAGAGAGATTAAATTATTTTCCCATGGTCCCACAGCAGTAACATCAGAATTTAAACTCAGGTACTAAAACTCTCAAATACTTTTAGTTAGAATAAATAGTCTGAACCTTAGCTAATCATTTCCACCTCATCAGAAGCATCTAAATCTAAATAAGTAGAAATTCACTTTCAATGGAACAGACTTCATCCTTTTGTTCTCCTCTGAATTGCATTCAGCAGTGACACAAGTATTCAATATATGACTTTTTAATAGCATTTTAAATATAACAGTGTCCATTATGGGCCCACAGAGGAAGAAAAGTTGAACATGTATAGTTTAAGTGAATATATCATGTTATTTGACAACTAGAAAAAATCAAAGAAGCCTCCTACTGATGGGAAAGAATGGGAAAGGCAGACTGAAGCAAATAAAAACACACTCATTCCTTTATGAAAATTGAAGCATCTGCCAGTCATCAGAGGGGTGAAGCAAGAGAAGGGGTGAAGGTGAAAATGAGGCAAAAATTTCTTTCGGGGAAATATGCCGCCTGTCCATCATGGTGACAGACCTAACATAAAAGCAGTTATAACACAACAGATGCATTTTTACTCCCTTTTTGCACAGATACTGTTTGAAAACTATTTTCTAGACCATGTTAAGAATGACCAAATGCACCAAGGGAGAGAAAAAGAAAAATCTTCAGGCAGAATAAAAAATGGGAAAAAACTGGCTAGCCTAGAATGAGACAAAACATGTTTACAGCAAAAGATTGAGTACTGTCATGCCACTGCCACTCACTTTTTTTTCTGAGAAGCAGAAAGATATTTCGAAAATTGACTACCTCAGACTTGGCATGTCGTCTATTTTTAACTATCATTCTGACCTTACCTTGACTAAGCACCTTATATAAGCGTATGGAATGTAGCCTCAAGTAAATCAGATTTTTAACTTCCTAAGTAGTAGGATGTTTGGGGGAGGGGAATTAGATGGTGGAGACATAAATTTGTGATTTCATTGATGTAGGTAACTCAGTGTGGAAACTTCCCCCATTAATGACAATAGGCTATTCATTCATATATTATAGACTAAAGAGAGATTGCTGGAACTCTTAGAAGTTAAGTAATTCACCCATATTCACACCTCTAGCATTGATTGGATGACGACATATATGGAAAAACAAGTAAAAATTAATTCAATTCAACTAATCAGAGAATTTTCAACCTAAATTTGTTCTTGCTTTGTATGGTTGTATTTTCTGTATCATCTGTATCATGCCTTAATTTCTTATTCCAATTTGGATATTCTCTTTGTGTTTTAATGTTTTATAGGCAACAGAAAGAACAGTAGTTTGACTAGATATTAGAGTGCAAGAAGGGAAATAATAAAATTATAAAGATAAGTTGGGGGGCAGAGCCAAGGCAGTGGCTTAGAAGCAGGAAAACGCCATATGTTCCACCCCCTAATCACATTAAGTACCCATAAAAAATGACTCTAAAAACATTAGGGCTACAGAACCCACAAAGTGACAGAGAGAAACAAATATCCCACTGAAGGCAGCCAGGCAGGCAGACAGGAAGAGTCCATTGCAGCATGCTGGGAGCAGAGCCAAGCCCTGCATGAACCTGCAGTTTTAGCCTCAGGGTAGCCATGACGTGCCATGGTTAGAGGGTCTTCAAGAGAGTGGATCACCAGAAGCTGTGGCAGTTTCCAGAATTATCAACCTACAAATACCAAAGACAAAGTAAAATGTCATTGTGGACTTTGGGAACAAGGGATCTGGGAACAAGGTCTGGCCTCTGCCCCTGGAGGGAAAACCAGCTGAGGGTTGGCAGCCACCACAGGATGGCTGCTTCAGAGCTCCTGGCCTACAGATTGTAGGGACACCAAGTGATCATTCTGAGGAGTAATAGCCCTTGCTTTAACCTGCTTGGATCTGGACTGCTGTCAAGGGTGGAGGTCCTTGGGTGTGTGAATAGGTGCCAGAGCTGGTGGTGGTTTCAGAGAGGGCACCGAACTAATACCTCTGGCAGCTGTAAAAACCCAGGTGATTTGGGACAAAGCTCTCCTCTCTGGGAGCAGAGTCCTACTGGGGCAAAAAGCTCAAAAGGCAAGTAATTGAGTGGCAACATGAGCAAGCAAAGGAAGCAAAGCAAGCACAGCAATCTGACTTTAGATTCCTAATTTGGGGACAAAAAGGATCAAAGTATGGAACAGGAGGAAGACAACAAAGTCAGAACTCCTGTACCTAAAGTTTCCAAGAAAAATATGAATTGATTACAGGCCATAGAGGAGCTTAAGAAAGATTTTGAAAACCAAATAAGAGAAGTGGAGGAAAAAATAGGAGAGAACTGAGAATGATGCAAGAAAATCAGGAAAAGAGAGTTGACAACCTGACTGAAGAAAATAACACTTTAAAAAATAGACTAATTCAAATGGCAAAAGAGGTTCAAAAAGCCAATGAGGAGAATAATACCTTAAAAAGCCAAATTTGCCAGATGGAAAAACAATCTCAAAAGCTCGCTGAAGAGAACAATTCCTTCAGAAGTAGATTGGAGCAAATGGAAGGTAGTGACTTTATAATAAATCAAGATACTATAAAACAGATCCAAACAAATGAAAAAAATAGAAGGCAATGTGAAATATCTCATGGGAAAAACCACTGACCCGGAAAATAGATCCAGGAAAGATAATTTTAAAAATTATTGGATTACCTGAAAGCCATGATCAAAAAAGAACCTATAAATCATCCTTCAAGAAATTCTCAAGGAAAATTGCCCTGATGTTTTAGATCCAGAGAGCAAAATAGAGATTGAAAGAATCCACAGATCACCTCTTGGAAAAGATCCTCAACAGAAAACTCCTAGGAATATTATAGCCAGGTTCCAGAGTTCCCAGATCAAGAAGAAAATATTACAAGCAGCCAGGAAGAAACACTTTGAATACTGTGGAAACACAATCAGGATAAAACAGGATCTGGCAGCTTATACACTGTGGGATCGAAGGACTTGGAATATGATATTCCAGAGGTCAAAGGAGCTGGGATTAAAATCAAGAATCACCTACCCAGCAAAACTGAGTACCATGTTTCAGGGCAAAATATGGTCATTCAATGAAATGGAGTACTTTCAAGCATTGTTGATGAAAAAAACAGAGTTGAATAGAAAATTTGACATTCAGATACAAGAAGCAGGAAAAGCATGAAAAGATAAACAGGGAAAAGAAATCATAAAGAACTTATTAAATTTGAACTATTTACATTCCTTCATGGAAAAACGACAATTGTAACTTATGAAACTTTTCTCAGTATGAGAATAGTTGAAGGGAATATAAATGTGTGTATATGTATGTGTGTGTGTGTATGTATGTATGTATACATACATATATATGTCTATATAGGAGTATGTCTATATGGGTGTATGAATACATATGTGAGTGTGTGTACAGGTATACATACAGAGGTCATAGGACCAATTGAATAGGAAAAGATGATAATTAAAATGTAAAATCAAGAGGTCAGAGAGGAATATAATGAGAAGAGATGGGAAGAGACAGAATGAGGTAAATTATCTCTGTAGCAGCAAGCACCCCAGCATCCCCATGATGGCTGGCAACACAGGTTCATAGATTTGCTTTTCTAAAGGAAAGCAACTCAAAATGGGTTAACAATCTTGTTTTAATCAATCAAACATATCATTTACCTAGGTCAAGGGAAAAAGTCAACACCCCAAACTTCAGAGTATAAAGACAGGTTACAAAGCAAAAATCACAAGCCAGTAAAACATTTCAAGCAGAAAGGCCTCCACCTCTCCAACCATTACATCCATACCTAGTCAGTTACCAGAGAGAGAAGCATCAACATCTGGGTTTTTTGAAAGCCAGGGCGCTCTCAGTGGCTTCCCAGAGTCTCATCCGGTCAAATCACACAACTCTCCTCAAAGTGAGCCCCAAAGCAAAGCCTCACATCAAGGTTTTATATAGCCTTCTCCTACCTCAGAGAATGCCACAACCCTCTTGACCCACTGCCCAATCACAAAGTATCTTCTGAAAAACAAGTGTTCCACCACAGGCTCCAGGTGCACTTAAACTAGGGACAGGGAAGATTTTACACAATACAATCTTAGAAAGATGGCAACAACATAAATTTACATTTCCATTACAATTATCTCATATAGAAGAGGCAAGGGGTAACTGTCACAATGAGGGCAAGAACAAGAAGGCAAAAGGAAATGGGTCAACTTACTCTCATTGAATTTGGCTTAGGTAGGGAATGACATACACACTAACTACGGTATCTCACCTTACAGGAGAGTAGGAGGGATGGGAATGAGAAGGGGGATGGTAGAGGGGAGGGCAGGTTGGGAGGGAGGGAAGTTAGAAGCATACACTTTTGAAAAGGGACAGGGTCTAAGTAGAGAACTGAACAAGTGGGGGGCAGGATAGGATGGAGGGAAATATAGTCAGTCTTTCACAATATATCCACTATGGAAATGTTTTGTGTAGCTACACATGTACAATCTATATTGAATTGCTTATCTTCCCAGTAAGGATGAATGATGAGGGAGAAAGGGAAAGAATCTGTAATTCCTAGCTTTAAAATAAAATATTTAAAATATATGTTATTATTATTATTGTTATTATTATTATTATTATTATTATTATTACATGCAACTGGGAAATAAGATATACAGGAAATGGGGTGTAAAGATCCATCTTGCCCTACTGGAAAGTCAGAGGGGGTATGGGGAAGGATATAGGAGAAAACAGATTGGGGGAAGGGGTATACAGTGAGATCACTGTTTTGGGGTGGTGGGTAGGGGAAAGATGGGGAGAAAATTTGTAACTCAAAATCTTGTCAAAATGAATGATGTAAATTAAAAATAAACATAACATTTAACTTTAAAAAATATATAAGTTGGGGCCAGGTTGTGGAGGGGGAAATGAAATCTGTAATGCAGATCACCTTTCCAGACCTGTCCATTCTGTGCTGTTCTCTGTTCCCAGTAAAATGAAAAGGGCAAGACAGGGACTTGGAGATTACTGCTCTGGACATAGAACCCAACTCTAAGAAGGGATTTCTGCAGGTAAGTTGATATTGATGTTTGAGGGTGGCTAAGCTTGGTCACAGTTACATTATAACTTCCTTTATCAATTCTTAGCACAAACTAGGGGTGAAGTGTTAAAGGCTGGCAACTTGCATAGCTGCAGGCAAATGTTAGAATATTATGGGTGAAGGGTTGGAATGATTGTGTTGGGAGACAAGACCCAAGATTGGTTATTGAAAAGATAGCAGAATGAGACCTATCTTCCCACTCTGATTGGTTAAGGGCACACCCCTCCCAGTAATACCATCACCCTGGTGACATGATCCCCCTCCCTACAACATATTATCCCTCCTAACAACATTCTTCCTAGTGTCTTTATAAGTTTGTCATCTGAGCCCCCAAGTAAAACTTCCTGGATCTCTCCTCTCACTCTTCTAACTGTACAACTACACACCTCCAAAAGATGAAGTGCCTTATACATTATCTAATTCAATTCAATAAGCATTATATTAAATGCCTACTGTGCACCTGGCCTGATGCCAGTTGATGGGATGCAAAGACAAAAATTAAGTAGCTGCTCTCCTTAAGGAGCTTACTTGTTACTAGGGTGAAATCCATGGCTTTACTTGACCACATTGGAATTGTTTAAGCACAATACTTGACATTTATGACAATGAAAAGTTTACAAATTGTTTTACATCCATAACATCATTTGAACCTCAAAACAACCCTTTAAAGTATGTAATTACTAGGCCCATTACACCAATGAATAAACTTCAGGTTAGGATGGTTGGTAACTTGTCATGATTCTACAGCTAGGAAGTGTCAGAAAAAGGATTATAAGTAGTGAACTTTATAACAGTTAAAAATAGAATATTGGTCTCCTGTATCTTAATTTCATGAGAGGCAATGTCACCCAGGATGTAGAGAGTTTGACTTAGAGTTAGGAAGGCCTGGGTTTAAGTCCTGCTTCTCTCTCTTATTGACTATGAGATCCTGAACAAGTCAACCAGGGAGGGCACCTAGGAAACTCAAACTTGCAGAGCAGTTAGTTCCTTATTGGAAATTCTGTAAACTGAGAATACCATAGTCTTACATCTTTTGCCTACCAAAATTTCCTAATAGCACAGCACAATTTGTATAAATTGGTTTAAGTTGGAGCCCACTCTCCCCAATGACTAAGGCAGTATAAGGCAAAGTGGGGCCCCAAGTGTTGGAGAGGGAATATTTGCAACTTCTGTTCTTTTTATTATATCTCAAGAAATTTGCAAAGGAAGACAGAGAGAAGAAAGAAAGGAGGAAGAAAGGAGGAAAAGAGTAGTTAAGAATTTAGCTTGAATAGGAATGATATTTCAAGGGAATGACAGACATGATAGACATTAAAAGTCCACCAAAAATACTATTGTGCTACAAGAAATGAAAAGTTGAATGGTTTCAGAAAAATATGGGAAGATTTATATGAACTGAAGTAAATTGAAGGGAGCAGAACCAAGAGAATATTATATACAATAATAGCAATATTGTAAAGATGATAAGCAGTGAAAGACAACTACTCCAATGAATAAAATGATCTAAGACAATTACAAAGGACTGATGATGAAAAATGCTATCCACCTCTCTAGAGAGAGAACTAATGAACTGAGTACAGATTGAAGTATACTTTTTTAACTTTATTTTTCTTGGAGTTTTGTGTGTTTCCTTTAACAACATGACGAATATGGAAATATGTTTCACATGAAATCACACATAATCCATGTCATATTATTTGCCTTCTCAAAAGGTGGGTGAGGGTTGGAAGGGAGGGAGGGAATTTAAAACGAATTTTTAAATTAATGTTAAATTTTACATGCAAAATAGGAAATAGTTAATAAAATAAATAATATTATATATAGTTTTATTTATATGTATATATGTACACATACATATAAAACACAGATAGATAAAGAGTAGATAGAGTATATCCAAGGAGTTCATATTCAATGAAATAGGAAACAGGAAATGATGGAAGGTTCTTGCTTGTAAAAAGGAATTACATGATGAGCACTGTATTTCAGGAAGATAAATCTGAATGATTTTGAATGAGATGGATTAGATGTAGGAAGAGTTTGAAGGCAGGTAAATAGATAAGGATGCAGTCATAGTTATCCAGGTGGGAGATAAGAGTAGTCAAGCCTAGATGGTGATATTATATATATCCTTCTTATTGTCTAGATTCAAAATCAATGTACATATTTGAAGCAAATTCACTTCATAACAATGACATATTACAGTGTAAATCTCTATCTGTTGTGATCATACAGAATTTGAATGAGTAGAGGGATGCAGTTGGTGAAGTTACAGTCCTTTCTCATAAACTTTAGTAAAGCCAACTGACACATGCAAGCTGTCTCTTTCACAAGACATTTCATTGTCCTGCATAGAAGGTACTCAAAGATCCTATACATTTTGATTGTCAGTCAAACAGCCATGACCAAAAAGAATGATCCTTTTTACTTTTCTTTTCTTTCTTATTTTCTCTGGGTAATGAAATGTGACATTGGTGTCAGCCAAGCGGGTGACACTGTGGTTCAACTAGATATATACCAGCCTAGAGGATGAGTAGATATAGGGAGATTCAGAGGTCTCTTTCTGCCTTCTTATCTTTTTAGGTCACCAGATCCTATGATGCTATTTCACCATTAGCTTCTATAAAGAACAGTAATAAATGCATCAAAAACTAGTTACCTTTAAAAAATACCTTGTTTTTTCCTCATTTAATCTGTATGTAGAAAATAGGGAACTATCAAATGTTAACTCTGAGAATTAAGTAGGGCAGGTATTATTTTTTAATTTCAAAAAAGAAATAGAGAAATTATAAAGACCAAGAGATTTGACCAAGGTGAAAAAGGTAGAAGATAACAGAGCTATGATGTAAACCAAGGCTATCTGCACTCCAAACCAGAGATTAAAAATATCAGGACTTATTTAGGGTCCAAATCTAATCCTGAGTCTTCTATACCATCTTGACATTTTAAGGCACACCCCTCAATGTATTTCCATCTAGGAGGACAGAGCGCTTTATTGACCCTTATGCTTCTCACATTCCCATGTTTGATCCTAAACTGGTTTCAGACCTCTACAAGGAACTTGTTTTAAAGATCACATGAGACCACATGAACTTGTCTCAATATTAGCATTAGGAAAGCAGTCTTAATAAAAAGGTTTTCTTGATATCTAAAATAGTGTTTGAATAAGGACCATACCAGAGAACCATGATTCAAATAAGCTAATTTTTCATTGGGAGAAAAAACGAGAATTTTTTCACTTGCAAAAAAGAAGTTCCAATGATATCTTGATCTCATTTGGTTCTTCATGGCCCCTGATAAAAGGCAATGCTGAAAAGGTAAAGGTCTTGGGACCTTCTCCTCTCTAAGGCCATGTGGCCCATGAAGGGCTTCAATTCATGGCCTCTGGATTTAGTGTGTTCTCTCTCAAATAAAGGAAATTGGAGCTTTTGATCTCGTGAGTTTGATAAGGCAGGAGAGAACCTTGGCATATCCACATAGTTTCCAGAGTCAGTGCACCATTGATACTCTGAGGACCAAGGAGTAACATTTTTGAGTGATCACCTGGACCCCACGCCAGCCATCAGTGGCTAATACAACGACTTACCCCGGCTAAATGGTCCTTAAATTTAAACTTGGTGAGACTAATGGATATATAGGAATGAAAATAAGTTTTGAGCTTACCCTGCCCAGTATCCCAGGTAACATAGGGGTAAGAGTATGCTCATGAGTTGTTGTGATGAAATGTGTTTTCCTTGTTATTGCTATAGCTTTAAAGTAAATTTTCCTTTGTAAAAATTTACATAAATAAAGTGTTTTTTTTTTCAAAAATAAATGTCAAAGTATTTCAATTTATTTCCTTTAATATTCATAGAAAAAAGGAATAAATAAATCAAAGAAACAGAACAAATGCTTAGTAAATAAACACAATCATACCTTACATTTATACAGTATTTTAAGGCTTGCAAAGTAATTTATGTGACTTACCTTGTTTGAACCTAATAACAGCCCTATGGCATTAGTGGCAGTATAATTTCCATTTCAGAAATTAATCAAGTGGGGCTTAGAGACATTGTAACTCACCCTGACTCACTCAATAAGTAAGAGTCTGAGGCAGGATTTAGATTTAGATCTTCTTCTCTCTATACCTGCACTTTTATAGAGTACCAGGCTGCAAAGCAAGTTTAGAGACCAGTGAATAAGATGAAGTGACATGTAAGGTTTAAAACACTTTCAAATTTCAAAATTTCCAATAGGAATCCATCAGTAGCAATTTTTCCCCAAGGAATGTTGGGGCAAAATATAGAAAGTGGAGCTTTCTTTGGTGTAGAAATTTAGTGATTTTAAAGAGGCAGCAATGCAGAGAAAAAAATGGTTAACTCAGTACAACTGAAGGTGAGGATCATTTTATTTCACCTCTTGAAGATGAAACATGCAATGAATTCAACTCTCTAACAGAGTCAAAGGAAAACCTGTCTGCAAGCCATTTGCTTTAGTTGCTCCCCTTCCACCCCTGTCTCTACAACTGTAACTCAATGACAAGACCATTAGAGGATGTAGCAAAGTAAATAAACCTCCAATCATGTCCCAACTAACAGATCTATTGATTTGATTTAAATCAGCACTGCAGAGAATAGAGCCGGGTTTGAATCTCATTTTGTCTGACACACACAAATATTCCAAAAGGGAAAGCAATTTGGTACAGGGCTCCCTCTAGTCTCTGTGAAATTGCTTGGCTAAGAACAATTGAAAATGGGGCAAGTGCCTGGTTAGGAACCTATTACACTACCTAATCACCAGCTATCTCAGGCTCTGGGTGCTCTGAGATTTAAATATGGCTCTAAAGACAGTAAAATAAATCCATCTCCTAGATCCAAGTGCAAAAATGAAAACCTCGGGTCTAATTTTCATTCTCTCCTAAGAGGAATCATCAAGCACTCTCCTCCATGTTCTAAGCTTAGTTTTGCCATTCTTTAATGTAAGAACTATCATCGCTTGATGTAGTAGAAAAAGTATAGGATTTGGAGTCAGAGGACCTGGGTTCGAATTCATTTCTGCCATTTAAATCTTATATGACCTTGGGAAAACCACTTAACTTCTCTGGAATTGTTTCCTCGGGATCCTTCTAATGCTGTCAATCACTCTGTCTACTGCTACATACACCCTAAAAGATGGATAATCGAGTTAAATCCCATTATTATACAGATGATGAAATTCAAGTCCAGGAGGAAATGACTTCTCCAAGTTCATGGAGCTAATTAAGAGCATATCCAGGACTACAAATGAAGATTCCACTTCCAATGTTGCCATACCATTTTACACAATTTTTCTTCACTCCCTCCCTTCTCTGAAATAGAAAACAAAAATTAAATTTCAAAATAAATAATAATAATAATAACTAGAGGAAGAAGTCACTGCAGACTACTGCTATCCCATCAATATCAAGAGAACACAATGAGGAAAGACCCTCTCAGTTTGGATGAATAATGTCCAGCAGATTCATGGAAGGAAACAGGAAAGCACTGTACACACTAGGCAGGCATATATAGGTTATGAGTCAAGCCTTCCAACAACATTGTGCTAAGCATTAGAGATACCAAGAAAGGTAAACACGGAGATCAGGAAACTGTTGGTATATTGGAAAACTATATATTTACAATTTTATACACTCAACATTCAAGGTGATGATGACAGGAATTTTTCTTTGACTACTGGTCAAAATAACAGCTTGACTGCATGAAGACTGAATTATTTTTTTTCAGACTCCAAATGCTTCAACTATGTGACATGTAAGAAATACATTGATATGTCAAACATCTATGAATGAGAGGGGAACTGCCTTTCTCTAGTTCAAATCAGGACCAATCTTTAGTTTACAGTCTTTGAAAGTTGCATAAAGCTCAGAAATGCACAGCAATTTGCCCAGGGGCATATTGCTATTAACTGTTAGAGATAAATCTACACTTGGGTCTTCCTAATTCCAAGTGAAACTCCTTATAAAATGAATCGGTACTGACCACCCTACTTCCTTCAATCTTGAAATAAATCATATTGGACTAGTACTTAACATCCATTGGAAACTGAATTCTAGATGTCTTCATTTATACCTGAGATCCCCTAATAGGCAAAAAAAATAGCCTATAGCCATATGTTTGTTTTTTTTCATTTGTAATAAGGGCACCATTAGAGAGATTTGGAAGAGAGGCAAAAGAGATAACATTAGACTGAATGTCTCAATAATGCCAACCCAGTGTCTGGCATGATGGGAATTATCTTGAAAATAAATAAATAGATGATAGATAGACAAAGACAGACAGACAGACAGACAGACAGATAGATAGATAGATAGATAGACAGATAATAGATGGATGGATAGATAGATGGATGGATGGATAGATAGATAGATGGATAGATAGATAGGTGGATGGAGAGATAGACAGACAGATAGATAGATAGATAGATAGATAGATAGATAGATAGATAGATAGATAGATGGATGGGTAGATAGATATCAACCAACTCTGTTGCAATCCATGTGCAAATTGTCAAAATGGAAAAATTATACAGTAGAGAGATTATAATAAAAAGGATATTAGAAGAACTAGGTTCAAATTCTGCACCTGCCTCTTACTATGTGTCTTTGGGTGAGTCTCTTTGCCTCTCCAGGCCTCAGTTTCCTTCTCTGTAATATGAGGAGGCTTGACTTAGAAGATCTCTTGAGATGCCTTCCAGCTTTAAACTTTGGTTATCATGAATTATCCAGAAATATCTGTGATATTGAAGAGAATTTTTTTTAACTTTTTTCTTCCCTTGCAAATGTATAAAATTCCCTGGCAAACTTATAAAATCCACTGCACATTATATAATAAGTTCACTGTCCCATAGTGTCTGCTACATAATTATATTCATTCCCTTTGTGTATTTTAGTAATGAGAATATAATTGTCAGTGCTTATAATACATATAATCTCATTACTGTCACTCCCATTAGTATTCTCTAGCTTCAGCCTATAGACTGAGTTCCATTTCCTTTCTCACTGAAACCCATAAACATTTCTTCTTTCTATTGCATCCAGATTTAAGTCTAATTCCTGAAAGTCTGACAGTTACCATGGCTAACCATTGAGACAACAATGTCTGTCTAGTTTTTAATATGTTTAATTTACCACTTTTGACACAATGCCAAAATGCCAGACCTTGATGCTGAATTGCAATTAACACATTTTTTGCATTCCAACAAAGCTACCAGGCAAGAAGGAACTTAAAGAAGTCAGAGACTAAAAGGGATCAATAATTGAGTTTGAAGTCAATATAATTATAATATTTGCCTGTTTTCTCATCTGTAAAATGAAGGGGTCAACCTAGATGATCTCTAGATACTACTCTCCTCTCATATTCTATGACTTCTACAAATAATTTAAATATACTAAATTAGCCATCTAATCATGTTCGTATTTATTCAACAAGCATTTTTGTAAACCTACTGTGTTCACAAGTGCTGTGAAAATAGAGAGGACAAAAGAAAAAGAAGGCAAAACCCCTGCTGTCAAGGTGTTTACAAACTAATTTAGAAGATAAATGGGATAATAATGACTCATATAGATACATGTTCCTCTTTACAAAGGGTTTTTTTCTCACAAAAATACAGAGAACTCAAAAGGTACATTTATTTTCCCACCAAAAGTCATCATGGAAGCTGAGACTTGAACCTGAACTTCTGACCCCATGACCAGAGCTTTTTCCTTTATAACATCACATCGTTACAGAATACTTGTGTGGATGAGTTAGTGGAAACCAACAGATACCATTGACTCTATAAAACCTGAAACCTAATGCATTTTGTTGATCATAAAAAAGAACCCAAATAGAAAGTATACATAGTTTGAGGGAAAACTATTCCTCTTCTTCAAAAAATAATTGAAAAGTAATTTACTGATGGTGAGCATTAGACTCCTTCCTGCTTACCCCAGGAAGGGTCCAACTGGGTTCTTACCTTTTCCCGGTACTTCGCCCATCTTCGGCCCTGACTTCCCAGTCAGGGAGCTCCCCCACAGAACACCCGGCACACACACAGCTGCTTGTTACACCTTTATTGTTTGAGCTCACATGGCTCTGCAATCTATGCATACAATCTACAGCTCCTAATCCCTAATGCCTATTCCCTAATGCCTACTACATAATTCCTAATACCTATTCCTAATGCCTACTGCCTACTACCTACTACTAATGCCTACTGCCTACTGCATACATCCTACTCCTCCGCAGAGGTGTGGCAACACCTCTTATACCTCACTCATAGACCCTCCCATTCTATAAGCCAGAGCACACAAGTACAGGAAGTAACTGCCAAGGGTGAGGAGGCCTCTTCTCATTGGTGAGGTATACTCAATGCATCAGACATCCCATAATATGCTGTCAGCAGAATACGCCTCCGAGCGCCTTGGGGCCTAGCCCTTGTACTCTTCCCCTGCAGTCCTACCCAGCACCTATGCCTCAAGTGCTTATGATCCCAAGGACTCCCTTTTCTTGTTTAGTGGGAACTGCTCAAGGGTATGAGATCTGAATGCAAATGAGTAACAGCTCCCTTAATAAGCAGAATTACAATTCTCAATAAGCAAGGAATCAAACATACTCCAAGGATAAACAAGCAAATAGGCATTATAAGTGAACATAACCAATTAAAGTGTAAATGATTATTCATCCAACGGTGAGCTGAAAAAGTTGGTGATGGCATAGAAGGAGAAAAGTTACACATGCGGGGGGTAGTGGTGGAAAGGTGGTTTGGGGCATCACAACATTATTAGGAGTTTGAAGAGATAATTATGCCCAGTGTGAGTGTTTTCTCCAACAGAGGGTTAGAGAAAGGATCTCATCAGTTAGAGGAGGTCACTCCTGGAAGTGGAGACATTGCCAGCTTGAGAAGATTGCTGGAGCAGAGGTGAAAAAAGTGATCAGGGTCATCATGGACTACTCCATGTCTAACCAGAACAAAGCTATTGGACATTTTTTTTTTGCTTATATTTTCTGCGCCAAGGAAATTTATCTCTGTCATGGAAAGAACAGAACAGTAGCAGTAACAAAAGTTTATGCAAAGGTAATATTTACATGTGAAAATAATAAGACAGTAACTAGTTTCCCTCTATTCAATTCAATTAAGCTTGCTCAACAAGTATTATTTAAACACCTGCTATATATCAGACACAGAAGACACAAAGACAAAAATATAAACAGCACCTTCTTTCTTTTTTTTTTAAACAAATACTTTATTAACTTCTGTTTTATATCATTCATTTCCGCCAGATTTTGAATTACAATCATTTTCCCCCCATTATTCCCCTACCCAACCTCCCAGAATAGCAGTCCCACAAGATATCGCTTCCTCCAATCTGCTCTCTCCCATACCTTCTCCCATACCCCCATCGACTTTTCCATTAGAGGAAGGTGAGTCTTTGCATCCCAATGCCTGCACATCTTATCTCCCTATTACAAGCAAAAGAGTATTAATAATAGTATTTATATATATTTGAAGCATTTAATGTTAAGACCTCGAATTTCAGATCCATTTCCTTCCTCCCTTGTCACCCATTCCCTCTTGGGAGATAAGTAATTCAGTATATGTTGTACATGTCTAGCTATGCAAAACATTATCATAATAGATATATTGTACAAGGCTGCTTATAATTCCTTCCCACTCATCCCACGCCCCACCTGGTCCATTCCCTACATGATCCTGTCCCTCTTCTATAGTGGGTACTTCCAACCTCCCCTCACCCCAAGGATGCCCTCCCATCCATCATCTCTCCTCTCATCCCCCTTCCCTCTATCCTGCTGCAGGTTGAGATATCCCATTTAGTATGTATGTCATTTTCTCCCTGAACCAAATTCAATGTGAATGTGGTTTTGCCTTTTTAGCCTTCCTTATTCTCCCCCTCCTTTGCACCCACTTCCCTACATGAGATAGTTTACCCTACCATGTCTCTCCCCATCTCCTCTTGCCACTTTCCTCTCTCACCTCATAATTTCATCCCTTGAGTACTCTCCCTTCCCAACAAAATCAACCTATGCCTCTATCCATATATAACTGTAACCATATACACACACATTCACATATGTATTCGTATGACCACACCCCCTTCTTCCATTATTTTCATAGTGGGAAAGATATCATCAGTCCCAGATATTGCTTTTCCATATAGGAATGTAAATAGTTCAACTTTGATAAGTTCCTTTTGATTTCTTTTCCCTGATTACCTTCTCAGGCATCTCTTACTTCTTGCGTCTGGATGTGAAATTTTCTATTCAACTCTGGTTTTTTCCTCAAGAATGCTTGAAAGTCCTCTATTCCACTGAATGACCATATTTTCCCCTGAAACAAAATACTCAGTTTTGCTGGGTAGGTGACCCTTGGGTTCATTCCCAGCTCTTTTGCCCTCTGGAATATCATGTTCCATGCCCTTCGATCCCTCAGTGTAGAAGCTGCCAGGTCCTGGGCTATTCTGATTGTGTTTCCACAATATTGAAATTGTTTCTTCTGGCTGCTTGTAGTATTTTCTCCTTGATCTGGGGATTCTGGAACCTGGCTATAATATTCCTGGGAGTTTTCTTTTTGGGATCTTTTTCAGGAGGTGATTGGTGGATTCTTTCAACCTCTATTTTGCCCTCTGGATCCAAAACATCAGGGCAGTTTTCCTTGAGAATTTCTTGGAGGGTGATTTCTAGGTTCTTTCTTTGATCATGGCTTTCAGGTAGTCCAATAATTTTTTAAATTGTCTCTCCTGGATCTATTTTCCAGGTCAGTGGTTTTTCCCATGAGATATTTCACATTGCCTTCTAATCTTTCGTTTGTTTGGATCTGCTTAACAGCATCTTGATTTCTCATAAAGTCACTAGCTTCCATTGCTCCAGTCTAACTCTGAAGGAATGAATCTCCTCAGTGAACTTTTGAGATTCTTTTTCCATCTGGCAAATTCAACTTTTTAAGGCATTCTTCTCCTCATTGCCCTTTTGGGCCTCCTTTGCCATTTGAGTTAGTCTATTTTTTAAGGTGTTGTTTCCTCAGTCAGGCTGTTGACCCTCATTTCATACTTTTCCTGCATCCTTCTCATTTCTCTTTCCAATTTTTCCTCCACTTCTCTTATTTGATTTTTAAAGTCCTTCTTAAGGTCCTCTATGGCCTGCAACCTCATGTTTTCCCCTGGGGCTTTTGGAGCAGGACTTCTGACCTCACAGTCCATTTCCCGCTCTATGCCCCCAAAATAGGAGTCTAGGGTTGCATTTTTCTGTTTCCTTTGCCTTGGCATGTTGCCACTTAATTGCTTGACTTTTTGGGCTTGTTGCCACACTATGGCTTTAAGGCCAGATAGAGGAATTTTCGTCCCGAACGTGTGGGGGGCAACTTCCGTTTCTGGCAAGCTGTAAACCCACCCACAACTTCCACCCTAGATCACAATCCAGATCCAGGAGGTTAAAGCAAGAGCGATTACCCCCCAAGACTGATCGCTGGATCTCCCCACGATTTGTAGGCTGGGAGCTGGAAATGCCTCTGAAAACTACACAGTGGCGTGTCTCCTCAGCAGCTTCTAGCCCCCAGGGGAGGGAGCTGACGCATTCCCCAAATACAGGTCCCAAAGTCCATAGGACCCTAACCTCTTACTTTGTCCTAGGCAAGTCTATGTTGATAATTCTGGAATCTCCACAGTTCCTGGTGTTCTGGGGTTCCTCCAGCCAGCTGCTGGCCCTGCCGCCCTGGGGCTAAAACCTCGGCTCACGTGGACCTGGGCTCGGCTCGGCTCCTGCACTCTGCGCGCTGCCGGCTCCCAGACCACTGCGCTGGTCCTTCCTGCAGGGTGCTGGGCTGTCCTCAGCGGGAGGTTAGCTTCTCTGTGTCGTTCTGTGGGTGCTGGGGCTCCAGAAGTTTTTCAGAGTCCTTTTTTACATAGTTTGTGGAGAATCTGGGGGCAGAGAGGCTTGGATGAGCTGTTTCTACTCCGCCATCTTGGCTCCGCCCCCAACAGCACCTTCTTTCAAGGAGCTTACATGATATTTCTCACCCAAGCCCAGATGAAGTGTCCAAAATTCTGGCAGAAATACTGCTACTGTCTCTTTGAAAGAATGTGGAAGAATATGTAGAAGAACAAAAAAGTCAAGAATATTAAAGGAACTAATGGGGGAAAATGAAAAGAAAAAAAGTTTTTGCAGTACCAGATCTTTTTTTCAGCTTTTGTTTTATTTTTAATTTAAGGTATAAAACAAGCAATTCTATAACACAGGACAATAAAGATAATAATCGAATATGACACTGCGAATCTACAGTGCACAACTTGCTATTCCTTTCAAATATACAACAAAATTATCAAGTAAATTAATTTTCCCCTTTTTTTACCCTCCCTCTTTAGAGATGGCTACTATTAGACACAAATAGATATAAATGTAAAATTATTCTTTAAACACTTCTATTTATCAGTTCTTTCTCTGGATACAGATAGCATCTTTCTTCATATGTCCTCTGCAGTTAACATGGGTATTTATAGTAAACAAAATAACTTATTCACTCAAAGTCATTCTTAAAATAATATTGCTGTTACTGCATGCAATATTCTCTTGGTTCTACTCATTTCACTCTTCATTATTTCATGGAAGTCTTTCCATGTTTGTCTAAAATCAATGATCTCATCATTTCTTATAACATAGTAGCATTCCATCACAAGCATACACCACAACTTGTTCAGTCATGCCCCAATTGAAAGTCATCCCCACAATTTCCAGTTCTTTGCCACCACTAAGAGAACTGCTTGCAATGGCAAGCAATGTAGTTCTTTGCAGCTTGTTTCACCTATTCAAGTGCATTTGAGCCTTGCCTTTGATTGTACCAAGAGTCTTTGTTGGAAATAGTATACTTTGTGTTGTCTTTAAGAGGCCTAAGGAAGTTTGAAGAGCTTTCCTACCCTCAATATGTCTAATGGAATAACACAGAGCCTATGGTGGGGGGAGCTTGCCAAAAGAGTGGAACAGGAAAGATGGAACAGGAAGGAGGAGAGCAGAGAAAAAAGCTCAAGCAGATCTGGGAGCAGGCAGAACTGAGAGAGAATGCTTTTGATCCCATGCACTGTTGATCTGTGTTACTTTCTGAGAACTGAGAGAATGTTTACGATGTCAGCACTTTGTATCACTCTGTCTGCTGTTCTTAGACAGAAGTCCTGAAAAAGGACTTTAATGATGTTACAGAAGTCCAGAAAGCAGACTTTACTATTGTTACAAAGTCCTAAAAGAGGAATTTACTGTTGTTACAGAAGTCCTGAGACTTTACTGATGATCTATTGTTGATTTCTCAGACAGAAACCCTATCAGTTGATTGTGTTACTTTGTCAGACAGAAATTAAATTGAGATGATAGTGCCAACAATGTGTGTAAATATTGTTGTAGCCCTGTTAAGCTTTGTTTTCCTAGAAACACAAGCTGCAAAGAGCTTGGAGTGGAACTGTTCCCCTGAGTTGAGATAGAGAATTGGACTGCTGCCTACGTGTGAATCCAGACAAGAGTTGGGTGGATCCAGGCAAGAACTGGGAGAGGTGAGCCCATGGAGGAGGAGCTATGGGGTTTAAAAGTAAGCCTTGAGTGAAGACGAAAGAGAAATTTACTTTGGATACTCTGCACTAACTAAAGAAATAGTAACTTACTGTGACCTAGGGGTGGATGGTATTTGCACTTTCTGCTGTGTTTGTACTTTTTACTACCCCTTAAGGATTATTGACTTAAAGATGATTGGAAATCTGCCTCAAGTCAAGATGAAAAAATGGCTTTACTTGGATATTGTGTAATGATTGAGGATATTGTGGTTTACTGAATGTTATGTTTTGTTTGAGACTATGTGTATCTTTTTGTTTGTTTTTTATATAATTTTGTTTGTATAGCTGCCAAAATAAAATGAGGAATGATATAAATCAATTTTTTTAAGTGTATAGTACTTTTATTCTGTCTAGGGTTATTTTAAATGAGGCATTTTTTACTCTCTTCTTGAAGAGTTTTGTTTGAAATATATAGGAATGTAGATGATTTATATGGATTTATTTATATCCTTGCTACTTTGTTAAAAATGTTGTTTCAATAATCTTTTAATTGAGTCTTTTGGATTTTCCAAGAATATCATTGTATCCTCTGCAAAAGAGAGTTTTATCACCTCAATTTCCTTCCATTTTTTCTTCTCATTGCTATTGCTAAGAAATCTAATAAAATATTGACAAATTGCGGCATTTGACCATGATAAAATACTATTATGTTGTAATAAATGATGAGCTTGATCTTAGAAAATCACTGGATAAACTTGCACAAAATGATGAAAAGCAAAATGAGCAGAACCAAGAGAACATTATATACAATAAGAGCAATGTTTTTTTTTAATCACTATTTATCCTCTTGTTTTTCTTTCCCTTAATAAGCATTCCTCATAATCATCATTTATTATAGTGCAATAATATCCCATGATACTAGGATATATTACATATATCAATTAATAAGGCATTCCTTCAGTCAATGGACACTCAGTAGCTTCCAGTTGTGTGTGTATGTCTTTCCTATAATAAAATGTGCTGCTACACATATTTTGAAATTATGTGTGTGATTTTTTTTCCCAATCAATGTTGTCTTTAAGGTATATTCCCAGCAGCAAGATACACAAAAAAGAGTAAGAAAAATTTAATGCCTTTTCTTACATAATTCTAAATTGTTTTCCAAAATTACCATGAGTTCTCCTATTTTTCTTGTGTCCCAACAACTTGATTTTCATAATTTTGTAACTTTGATAAGTACAGTATAAAATCTTGGCATTGTTTTAATTTGTATTTCAACAATTAATGATGCTAGGCATTTATTTAGCAGTAGCTGATTATTTTCACTTCTTCATTTCAACTTATGTTAATAGATCTTGGTCTAATGAGTTTGTGAATTCCCTAAATGTTTTTGAATATCAGACTTTTATCAGATATATATATATATATATATATATATATATATATATTATTTTTTTACTTTTTGGAGGGCAATTGGGGTTAAGTAACTTGCCCAGAGTCACACAGCTAGGGTTTTTTGTTGTTGTTGTTGTTTGTGTGTGTTAAGTGTCTGAGGCCGGATCCGAACTCAGGTCCTTCTGACTTCAGGGCGGACGCTCTACTCACTGCACCACCTAGCCACCCCTATCAGAGATATTTGATGTAAGAATTTTCCCATTTCATAGTTACTTTTCTTATTTTGATAATGTTGATTTTGTCCTTATAAAAATAATTTTAAATTGGATGTATTATCTATTTCATCTTTTTTTGTTCACCTATGCTCCTTCTTTAGTTAAAAATTCTCTATCTATATTTACATATAGAGACAAATATATAGATTTAGATAGATAGATGTATCTATCCATATATACATATATAGATAGATATAAATGTATCACCTTTCATTTCCTCTTTTTAAAATGATGTTACATTTTATATTTAACAACAATAGTCTTTTAGAGTTTATTGTAGCTTATGGTCTAAAGTTTAGTCTAAATCTATTTTCTGCCAAACTACATCCCAGTTTTTAAAAGTAGATCTTCTTGAAAGAAAAATCCGTCAAAACAAACTTTATGTTCATCTTATTGTACCTAGCACTTTGTGGTTGGTTTTGGTTCTTGCATATACAATCAGTTTCATAATTCTATATTCTATTTTTATTTAAACATTCTTGATTGTATTGATGATTACTCTTCTGATATTTACTAATGCTTGTACTCTTTCTTTCCTACATTTTCTTCCTTCACTTCTACTTTGTTTATTCATCAAACTGGATTTTGTTATTTTTACTGTATAAAGTAAACTTTGTGTAATTAGATTGGTACATCATTAAATCTGCAAAATAATTTATATAATATAGTAGGATCCCATTTTACATGAAGGTCAGCTTATAAAATTATTATGTATCTCAAAAATTAAGTAAAGCCCTAGAAAATCTCATAAATTACCTTAAGTTAGTATGATAATCACACCTATGTGCTAACTTCTTCTAAGAGTATATTTCCCTTTTTACTTTCCCTGACAAATAAGCTGTTGTTTTCTCCTATTTTAGCATAAGTCTTCATTTTCGCCTTTCTTCAGATTAATAGCTCAGCTTGGTATAGCAAAAATAAAATTTGCATTTAATTATTTTCAATACAACCATCACAGATCTATCTAATAGCTATCCCATTGAGACTGCTTTGTTTTGTCTTCTTTCTAGCTACAATTACCTTAAAATATTTCATTTCCCTTTCTTTGGATTTTTTTAGATAAGGACACATAATAGAAATTTTACAAATTGAATGATCATATGATGCAACTTCACTCTATTATAATTTCTGACATAACTCAATATAAACAATGAATGTCTCTCTAGTTATTTAAGAATCATTGAAAGTCTTTTAAAAACGTATTTTGTGGTTTTGTTTATATAGTTCTAAATGAGATATGGTTAAGTCAAATTCCAGATATTGTATATATTTTTGTAACTATGAAAGTGACTTTTCTTTATACTACTCTCCTCCAGTTTTTCTTAGTGAAAACTAATATTTGGTGGATTTATTTTTACTCTTGATACATTAATAGACCTATTAATCATTTCTATTAATTTTTTTCTCTAATTCTCAAGGGGTTTTCTAAGTAAATCACCATTTCTACTGTATGTAGGGATAATCATTTTGGCTCTTTGCCAAGTTTTCTACCTTTAATTTCTTTCTCTCATTTAATTGGCATTGTGAGTATTTCTAAGATTGCATCCAATAATTTCTGAGAAAGGCAGCAGCATTGCTTATGCTTCTATTTGTTGGAAAAGTTTTTAGTGTTTTTCCATTGTAATTGATGCTAGCTCTTAATTTTAAAAAATACTCGAGTTGATATTGATGGATGACCTTGAAGTTTTCATCAAGTATCCAAGTTTTGGTTTCTTTTATTCCATCAGTCAACCATGTAATCATTTTAAATGGTAAGCTAAAAAAGAGAGAGAAGCAATTACATTAAGATAAGTAACTTTGATTATATCCAAATGGAAATCTTCTATGCTTACAATATTAATGACGCTAAGATAATAAGGAAAACAGTCAAATAATGGTTTGGTATCTAAGATATGTAAACAATTTATATGTGGGTGCATATATATACATATATGTATATATATGCATATGTGTTCTCACTAACACATGCACACATATAGGAATACATATGTGGATGTATGTAAAAGACTACAAGCTAATCCCCAATAAATCTGTGATCAAAGAATATAAGAAGTTCTCAAAAGAATTACAAAGTACTCACAACCACATGAAAGAGTGCACCAAATCACTAATAAAAAGAAAAATGCAAATCAAGACAATCCTGAGGCTCCATATCACACTTTGTAAAGATGTTAAAAAAAAACCCCAATAGTCAATATTGGAGGGGTTATAAAATAGGTACAATAATACATTATTGATGGAGCTATGAAATAGTACAACCGTTTTTTGAAAACAATTTGTAATTATGTAAATAAGGTGATTAAGATGTCCATATCTGAGACTCTTTTGAGACAGATACCCTTACTGGACCTATATTCCAAGTAAGCCATCAATAAAAAGAAAATCCCAATATATACCAAATTATTTACACAGCACTTTTTGTTATAACAAAGAACTAGAAATGAAGTAGATATCCATCAATTGAAAACTGGCTAATTATGGTATGTGAATTTAATGGAATATTACTCTTCTTTAAAAAAAATATGTATGTGATGAATGCAGAGAAGCATAGATTTATATAAATTGATGCAGAGTGAAATAATCAGAGACAATAAAATAATATACACAATAATGTAAGTGGAAAGAACTACCACACACAGAGAAAAAAATCAAAATGAAAGTAATAAAATTATAAAAATCAAGCATGACCCATCTGAATAGACATAAGAAAACATATTTACCTCACGTATCCAGATCTTGTGTGCTTGCAAATACATGAATTTTCTGGAGGTGGGAGGTTTATGAGTATTATACATTGCATGAATTTCTAGATTTTTTCAAAGTATTGATAAATTATGCTGACTTACTTTCTTCTTTAAAAAATTTGTTATATGGGATAGATTTCTGGAAAGAGAAGGAATATTGTGACTAACTATAATGAGGTAAAAGACAAAATATGTTAATAAAATTTACTTCAAAATAAAATAAATACAAAATACCAAATTTAAAAAAAAATAATGATGTACTTGCTTGATCCAGAGAATCACAAAGAAATATATGCCAAGTGGTTATAATCTTTGCATCTACTTCAAGAATTCCATTGAAATTATTTAAGTTATCAAGGTCAAGTATAATTGAAAGATGTCATTGTAAAGAAATAATGTGTTTCCATTAATAAATTTGTAGAGTTGGCAAGTATGTTCAGCCTTATCCAGCAGAGCTAAATTCAGGGCTACTGGCCTAAAAGGATTGGTGACTTCTTTCTGCACAATCTTAAAAATGAAGTGACTATTGTAGAATTTTAAGGATTTGATGCAGATCCTCTCAGTCTTGAGGCTTAACAGACCAACAAGGCTCCCAAAATATAAAGGCATACTTCTAGGTCTAATGGTGCAATCAACCCATAAATGAGTTTTCTTTGCCCTATTAAAATTATACTTGCTGAAAATAATGATTTTTCCCTAAACCAGAAGAAGTAGTTTCTCATAAGAACAAGATATCCTAAAAGAAATTGAAGAAGCAAAAATTTAGGGCACAGCAATAAATAGGACATGACCATGAAAGTAAAAGTTAAATAGATTTTTAAATGATCCTTAAATGCTTATTATACCACTTAGAATTTTAGTGTAAATAAATCCTGTATTTGTTTAATGATTTTTGTTCTCTTTGTATATAATCATTTTGAAGTTTTGTTGTTTTATTATTTAAATGATTATGATAATTGGTTTCCTAATGTTAAATGATGTTTATACCTCTTAAATCTAATTTTGTTTGAGATAATGTTTTTTTAAAAATTAGTATAAAATCTTAAATTTTATTTAAAGGTTTTGCATTAATATTGATTAATTGAGTTCAGACTCTGGTTTTCTTTCTCTAATTTATCCCTTCATGATTTGGGGATTGCAATATTTGACTCATAAAAGGAGTTTGATTGAATATTCTCTATCTAAGTCATTGATAGTAGTTTTGTTTAATAGTAAATGTTCTTTAAACATTTGATAGGATCCATTTTGAAATTCATCTACTTAAGGTTTCTTTTCTACTTCATGAGTGGCTTGACAGACTTTGGGTTGTGCAATATACATATTTATATATAAATATACATAGTATATTTATATATAAATATGAATGTATATTATCTATAAATAGATAATATACATTATATAAATATAAAGCAACCCAAGATTGGGTTGCTTTAAATCTAATTTTTGTTTGCTAATTTAGGTTCTTAAATTCTTGTAGACAATCATCTAATTCCTTTAAATTCTAAGTTTTTTTACTTGTAACTGTGTATAATGAATTCTTATCATTTTTTATCTTCTGCCTATATTAACTTTATTAATTTCTTTTTTTGCATATTTTGTTTTTTCTGTCCTTGTTTGTCTCTTCCACTCTTCTGCTTCTCTCTTAATCCACTATGATAATGTTCCTAATGTTTTGGGGTTTTAATTCTATTAAATAGTTGAGTAATAGCACACAAATTATTATCCTTATTAGTTATGAGAATTGATCACTGTCAAAACCACAGTGTCTCTCTTCCATTGCACAACTGTTTGTTATATATCATAAGATCATTGATTTTGGACTTTAGCAATACTCTACCAACCCTCTCAAGTTTAAGATGAAGAACCTGAGTCCCAAAAAGCAAATGTGACTTGTCCATGGCCATAGACTACAAATACTGAAGCTGTGATTCAAATTCAGATTTTGGAACTTTAAATGCAGGTCTCTTTTCACCGTAATATGCAATTTTCTCCAGTTTGGAATACAAATGTCCTTGGAATGATTTGGTTTAGTAGAGCCTAAAAACAAACTTTTCATGGGTTTGTTCTGTTCATGCATAATTTTTCAGGATTTTGTGAGAAAATTCTACTTTTAACCTTCCAACATCTTGCTCAGTAATATTTTACAAACTAGTTTGTAAACAAACATGATAATGCCCAGAACTTTAAATGATTTTGGTGCTTTTTTAGCTTCATCATTAAGGTGATTATTTTGTATCAATTAAATTTCTCTGAAATTTCTCTTTTTTCTATCAAAAAAATTTCTCTGGTAAAAAGGACACTGTAATTTTTGTCAGTTTCCAATTTTTCCTAGTCAAGGGTTTGCTTAAGTAAATTAACTTTGAAGTACCATTATCATGTAATCTGTTTTTTATTCTTTATCATTTCTTTTAGTTTGTTATTGATTTGGACCTGCACTCTAACTACTCTATGATCTGAGTATACACAGTCTGTCATTTCTGGATTGAATCATAGACTGTTAACTCGTAATTTACTAGCTGTTGAGATATTGTCAATATCATTTTCTTTTTATGAGGCTATTCACAGCTCACCATGTTTTTTCACCTCTGGCTCTCTTCTTAAAGAAAGTGTTGATTATGGTTTCTAAGTAATAATTCACGTTTCTATAGGACTTTAAGTTTTATAAGTGCTTCCCTCATAAAAAAAAAAAAAAACATGAGATAGGTAATACAATATTATTGTCCCTCTCTTACTGATGGGAGATTAAGACTTTCGGTTATCATATAGAACAACTGGAATCCAAATCCAAGTCTCCCAGCTATGAATCCAGTATTTTTTTCCATAAGACAACAGTAGCTAATGTCCATAGGGGAGGTGGAAAAGAGATGTAACTGGAAACAGTGTTAGCTTATAAGTGACAGATTGGATTCAAACCCAGGTCTCCTGACCCTGAATTCAGAATTTCCTCTAGCACCCTAGAATATTCTCACAAAAATATTCTATAAGCATTTGGCCTCCTTCATTTCTTGATCCCCAAACTTATCAAATTATTTTCTATTATTTCCATTTGCTTTTCACATTAAAATTAGTAATTAAACTATAATTTAACAAATATGTATGGACATGAAAAGAAGGACTGGGTTCAAAAATTAACCTCAGATATTGACTAGCTCTGTAAGCTTGTATGTCACTTAAGCTCCCTAATAAAAATAGTAGCATAGTTTTTTACATAGAAAATGGTTAAGAAATGCATACTACAATAAATAATCTAAAACATTGAACTATTGCTTAGACTACATCTGAGACAATCGGGGTCTTGGGTCAAAAACTACGGATGAAGGAGTTTGGGTGGGAATAAAGTTCTATGGCCCTCTTCTGCTTTCAGTTTCTACTCTGCCACAAGAAAGACAATAAGTATGGCACTTTACTTTGAAACAATCTACTTTTTATGGAAGTATAAGAAGTATTGTAGCTGGTGACTGTGAAGTGGGGCAATTTTCTGAATTTTTGCTGTTTCTCACAGAAATCATGCAGAAACAAACTTGAAATTCAGTTCAACTGAAACTATTTCCTAATATTTGAATTGCACTGGAATAAACTTGTTTTCAAAACATGTTAGAGGAGAATTAATTTTAGGTTTTTTTTTTCTATTTTGAGTTCATGATGAAATCACATTTGTCAGCTACCTGATGGAAGTATTCTTTCATTTAGGAATTTTTTTGCATCTCTTCTGTTTTCATGTATAGTAAGAATGTCAATACAAATAGTGTTTAGTTTATCTAGTAATATGTCAACTTATTGCTTAAGTTGGACAATTTTGGACAACTACATCAGCTTTCAAGTAGCAATAGTTAAATTTATTTTCACAACTTATCTAAAATCTATGGATCTAGGTACCCTGTTTTCTAGAATGTTGCCCTCTTGACTTCAAAAGTAGAAGGGGGTTATATATTACTCTAGTTCAGTTTGCGCTCTTCTCTTGTGAGACTCCATGACCAAAATAAAAAAATCTTAGCCTTTAGCATCAACTTCTCTATATTGTGGTGGAGAAGAAAAATATTTCCTGAAAAACAGACATTGCATAAAGAGGCATCATGGTACATTTGAAAGAGATCTAAAATTAGAATCAGAGAACAAAGCTTCAAATCCCTGCTATACTACTTCCTTACTGTATGACCATGAATAAATCACTTTTCCTTACTTTTTCTCATTTTCTTCAGCTATAAAGTGAAGGGGATTGGACTAGATGATCTTAAAAGTATCCTTCAGCTTTAACTGTACTATTGTTTGATTCATCATTTGAAACCTTTAGCAATTTTCAAAGCATATCAGACCTTAAGATACATGGGTTAACCTTTAAGAATCTACAGGGTGTCCCTAAAGCCTAGACACATAGGAAATTTCATAAACTGTGCATATTTTCAAGAAATGAAATTAATGAAATTTTCAATAATATTTTATTTAATTTGCATAAATTTTAGCCATGATAATTTCATATAGAATAAAAGCTTTTATTAGCTATTAGGGGCTATTTTCCATATTAATTAGATTAATTTAATTAGTTAATGAGGTTTCCTATGTGTCTCCTATGTCCTCATATGAAATCTCATTTGTGCTAATGAAATAAAATGTTGTTGAAAAGTTCATTCATTTCATTTCTTGAAAATATGCATAGTTAATGAGATTTCCTATGTGTTCAGACTTTAGGGAAACCACAAGGAGTCACCTACATACCACAAGAAAGAGTAAGATGTTGTGTGTATTTATAGGTTCCATAGGATATTTATAGTATAGTATTGAGGAAGCATGGTCTGGACCACTGTGGGAAAGACAGGAAGCAAGAAAATCAGTTTGAAGATGCTGCTATTATTTAGGTCCTAGACTGATAGTAGAAGTGATCAATGTTACAAAAGAAAATGCAGAATTAATGATAAGTTGTTTAGGAAAGAGAACAACAGGGAAAAGCATGTTACAAAACAAAGCCTACCTCAAACATAGATCCCAAATGTCTATTTAAGTAAACATGGCAGTCATAAATAGTGGGATTATTCCCCTGAGTTAGCTGTTCTGATGCTAGAATGAATTCAATCAGAAATATTTTTTCTATCTCAGAGGGCAGTTATGACTGTAATAAAATCTGGCTTGATCTATTTATTTACAAAACAATTCTTTCCTAATCTTCCAATGAACATCAAGCACAATATAAACGCCATAACCAGCTGTACTGAATAACCTGCATTTGTGAAAACAGACCTCTACATGACTATAAACAAATGAATTAGCCAATTCAGCCACCTAAAATAATTCAAGTCACACAGATTTCTAAATCCCAAAAATAACTCTAGAGATTACCATATCAAAGAATCTCAGAGTCAGAAGTGTCCTCAATGGCCATTGAATTTAACACTCTAATTTATACCTTAAAAAGATCCTGTCTAAAACATCCCCAAAAGAACCAAAATGGCAGAGAAAAGACAGGGACTCACTTGGGCTCTCCAAAATTACCCTCCAAAGAACTTTAAATTATGCCTCAAAGTAAATTTGGAAGTGGCAAAACTCTCAAAAGGATGAGGTGAATCAATTTTCCAGCTCAAGGTAACTCAGAAGGTGAGCAGGAAAGGTCTATCATACCAGGGTAAGAGTGGAGTTCACTCTATCACAGGCTGTGCCAATACAGGTCCTGCCATAGGAGACCTTTTGAACATAACCTTTCAGCAGCATTGAGGCTGCTATTTGGGCATAGTTCAAAATTGCTCTCCAGAATGGCTGGATAAGTTCTCAACTCCACCAACAATGCACTAGTATTCCAATGTTCCCACATATTCTCTAAACAGTTAGCATTTTCCTTTTCTGTTGTATTAGCCAATCTGATAGGTGTGAGGAGGTACCTAAGAGATGTTTTAATTTGCATTTCTCTAATCAATAGTGATTTAGAGCATTTTTTCATATAATTATAAAAAGCTTTAATTTCTTCATCTGAAAACTACCTGTTCATATTCTTTGATAATTTAACAATTGGAGAATGTAAAAGCACTCTGTTCAGCCCTATAAATGTGACCAGCATCCCTACCTCCCCATGACAACAAGTTCTGGAGTGCTAGTGCTCCTTTTTACCCTTGAGCTCTGACCCAGGACTGTGAACCAACATGTACGAGTAATGCAACAGAGTTGAGCACCCAGTGGCAGCAAAGGAACACCTGTAAACTTCAGATGACTTTCCTGATCACCTTACCATCTGTGGGCTGAGAGCTCCAGAAGTAGCTGTTGATCAGTTCTGATGGAGTTGTGAACTGATTCAACCACTCTGGAGAGTAATTTGGAATGATGTACAAAAAAGCTATAAAACTGTGCATATACCACTACTAAGTCTGTATCCCAAAGAGATCATAAAAACAAGGAAAGGATCACATATACAAAAATATTTATAACAGTTCTTTATCTGGTGGCAAAAATTAGAAATTGAGGGGGCACCCATCAATTGCTGGATGACTGAACAAGTTGTGCTATATGAATGTAATGGAATACTACTGTTCTATAAGAAATGAGGAACCTGTGAATTTCAGAAAAACCTGTAAAAATTTTCGTGAAGTGAGCAGAGGCAATACACAGTTATAACATCATTATGTGATGATCAACTGTGATAAACTTAGCCCTTCTTAACAATACAATGATCCAAGAGAATCCCAAAGGATTCATGATGGAAAATGCAATCCACATCCAGAGAAAGAACTATGGAGTCTGAATGCAGAGTAAAACATAGTATTTCTACTTTTTCTGCATTTTGTTCTTTCTTGTGATTTTTTCCCTTTTGTTCTGATTCTTCTTTCACAATATGACTAATGTGGAAATATATTTAAAATGATTTTACAAGTATAACCTATATAAGATTACTTACTGTCTTAGGGAGGGGAGAAAAAAGAGAAGTAGAACAAATTGAAGCTCCAGATTTTACAAAAACAGATGTTGAAAACAACCTTTATATGTAATTGGATAAATAAAATAGCATTAAGTGCAAAAAATATGGGAAAAAGAAAAAGTGTTTGTGGTTGCTCCCAGAGCAGAGCACAGGAAAATAGTAAATACACCTCTTGTTAGATCATACCACCATGAAAGAACTGAAAGCTTACAAATCCCTAGAACTAGGTCTGAAAAAAGCTGCACACACACAAAAAAATAAATTTAAAATAGTACCCCCTTCCCCCCTAAGAGAAGAGTGCTATTTTAATGTAAAACTAAAAGTCAAGAAATAGGCTGGAAAAGATGAGCAAATAACAAAAAGAAATATCCTGACCACAAAGAATTACCATGGTGACAGGGGAGATCAAAACGCAAGCAAAAGATGACAAAATCAAAATTGTTACATCCAAAGCCTCAAAGAAAAATGTGAATTGGTCTCAGGTCCTAGAAGATCTCCAAAAGAATTTTAAAGGGGCGGCTAGGTGGCGCAGTGAATAGAGCGCCGGCCCTGGAATCAGAAGGCCCTGAGTTCGGAGCCAGCATCTGACACTTAATCCATACGAACAAAAAAACCTAGCCGTGTAACCTTGGGCAAGTTACTTAACCCCAATTGCCCTAAAGGGGCGGCTAGGTGGCGCAGTGAGTAAGAGCGCCGGCCTCGGAGTTTGGATGACCCGAGATCAGATCCGGCCTCAGAAAATGAGCACCCACGCATAAATAATGACTAGCCGTGTAACCTTGAGCAAGTTACTTAACCCCAATTGCTAAAAAAAAAGAATTTTAAAACTCAAATAAAAGAGGTACACAAAAAAAATGGGAAGATAAATGTCAATAGTGCAAGAAAATCTTAGAAAAAATCAATCAACAGTTTGATATAGAAGGCACAAAAATACTGAAGAAAATGACACCTTAAAAACAGAATAGTCCAGGGGTGACTAGGTGGTGTAGCAAATTGAGCATCAGCCCTGGATTCAGGGGGACCTGAGTTCAAATCTGGCCTCAGACACTTAACACAAAAAACAACTAGCTATGTGATCTTGGGCAAGTCACTTAACCCCAATTGCCCTCCAAAAAAACCCAAATCAACAACAACAACAACAAAATAAAATAAAATAAAACAGAATAGGCCAAATGGTAAAAGAGGCACACAAATCCAACAAAGAGAATACCTTTAAAAGTAACCTCCAAAAAACTGTACAAAAATTCATTGAAGTAAAGAACACCTTAAAAAGTAAAATTGGCCAAATGGAAAGGGGGGTACAAAAACTCAGTGAAGAAAAAAATTCTTAAAATTTTAGAATTTTCAAATGGGAGCTAATGATTTCATAATACACTAAGAAACAACATAATAAAATCAACAGAATGAAAAAATAGAAGAAAATGTGAAATACTTCATTGGAAAAACAACTGATCTGCAAAACACATCCAGGAGATAAATTTAATTACTGGACTACTTGAAAGACATAATCAAGAATTATCAAGGAAAACTGCCCTGATATTCTAGAACCAGAGGGAAAAACAGAAATTAAAAGAATCCACCAATAACTTCCTGCAAGAGATACCAAAAAGAAAATGCCAGGGAATATTATGGCCAAATTCCATAACTCCCAGAACAAGAAGAAAATATTATAAGGAGTCAGAAATAAATAATTTGGGGGGAGTGGTTTTAGCCCCAAGGTAGCCCCAACCAGTGGCAGCCTGAGCAGACTTCAGGAGAGTGAATCATCAGTAGCTGTGGTGGTTTCCAGACTTCTGAACCCATAAACTCCAAAGACAAAGTAAAAGGTCAGTGCTAAAGCCTGTTGGAAGAGGGGGGACTGAAGAGCATGGTACAGCCCCTGCCCTGGGTGCAAGAAGTAGCAGACACACAGCAGCCATTCAGCCACCAACATGTGGCTGCTTCCAGAGCTCCTGGCCTGCAGATCATAGGTGGACCAAGCCAACATTCAGAGGGTAATCACTCTTGCTTTAACCTGCTTGGATATAAATCGTGGTCTTGGGTTATGGTCCTGGGGTGTGAGACCAGTGAACCAGAGTTTGTGGAGACTATACAGAGGGTGCCCTCCTAATAGCTTTGGCAGCTGCAAAACCCCAGCAATTTGGGATGTAGCTCTCTCCATTATGGAAGCAGAGTTCTACCCTGGCAAAGAGCTCAAAAGCCAAGTAATTGTCTGGCAATATGAGCAAGCAACAGAAGCAGAAACAGACCACAGAATCCTTTTTTGGGGACAAAAAGCATCAAAGAATGTAGTGGGAGGAAGACAGCAAAGTCAGAACTCCTGCTTCAAAAGCATACAAGAAAAATAGGAATTGGTTACAGGCCATAGAGGAGCTCAAGAAGGATTTTGAAAATCAAATAAGAGGGGTGAAGGAAAAATTGGGAAAATAAATGAGAATGATGCAAGAAAATCATGAAAAATGCATCAACAGACTGCAAAAGGAGACTTAAAAACACATGGAAGAAAACACCTTAAAAATATACAAACTCAAATGGCAAAAAAAAAAAAAAGCCAATAAAGCCAATAAGGAGAAGAATGCTTTAAAAAGCCAAACTTGCCAAATGGAAAATGAATTTCAAAAACTCACTGAAGAGAATAAATACTTCAAAATTAGATTGGAGCAACTGGAAACTAATGACTTTATGAGAAATCAAGATACTATACAACAGATCCAAATAAATGAACAAATATAAGGCAATGTGAAATATCTCACTGGAAAAACCATTGACCTGGAAAATAGATCCAGGAGATATAATTTAAAAATTATTGGACTATGTGAAAGGCATGATGAAAAAAGAGCCTAGAAATTATCCTTCAAGAAATTCTCAAGCAAAATTGCCCTGATATTCTAGAACCAGAGGGCAAAAGAGAAATTGAAAGAATTCACCAATCACATCTTTTAAAAAGATCCCAAAATGAAAACTCCTAGGAATATCATAACCAAATTCCAGAGTTCCCAGGTCAAGGACAAAATATTACAAGCACCCAGGAGGAAACAATTTGAGTATTATGGAAACACAATCAGGATAACTCAAGATCTAGCAGCTTCTACATTAAGGGACCAAAGGACTTGGAAAATATATTCTACAGGTCCAAGGAGTTAGGAATAAAACCAAGAATCACCTGCCCAGCAAAACTGAGTATAATGCTACAGGGAAAAATATGGTCATTCAATGAAATAGAGGATTTTAAGCATTCTTTTTTTTTTTCAAGAATTCTTGATAAAAAAAAAACAGAGCTGAACAGAAAATTTGACAATCAAATACAAGAAGAAAGAGAAGCATGAGAAGGTAAACAGGAAAAAGAAATCATAAGGAACTTATTAAAGTTGAACTATTTACATTCCTACATAGAAAAATGATAATTGTAACTCATAAGACTTTTCTCAGTATGATGATAGTTAAAGGAATTATATATGTATATGTATATATATATATATATATATATGTGTATGTGTGTGTGTGTGTGTGTGTGTGTATACATACATATATGTATGTATAGGGGTGTCTATGTGTATATAAATATGTGTGAGTGTGGGCATATGTATGTTCACATACACATAGATAAAGGGCACAGGATGAGTTGAATAATTATGAAGAGATGATATCTAAATAATAAAATTAAGAAGTGAGAGAGGAATTTATTGGGAGAAGGAGAGATGGAGAGATAGATTAGGATAAATTATCTCATATAAAAGAGGCAAGAGAAAATTGTAACAATGGAGGGGAAGAATGGGGAAGTGAAAGGGAATGGATCAACCTTACTGTCATTAAATTTGGCTTAAGGAAGTAATAATATACATACTCAATTGGGTATCTTACCCTACAAGAAAATTGGGGGTAGGGGATAAGAAGCAGGATGATAGAAGGGAGGGCAGATTGGTGGATAGGGTAGTTAGAAGTAAACATTTTTTTTAAAGGGATTGGGTCAAAGGAGAAAATACAATAAGTGGGGGCACAAGATAGAAGGGAGGGAAATATAGCTAGTCTTTCACAATATAACTACTAAGGAAATGATTTAGGTAACTACACATGCACAACGTATATTGAATTTTTTTTAATCTTCCCAGTGGGGGTGGGTGAGGAGGGAAGAAAGGGAAAAATCTGGAACTCAAAGTTTTAAAAATAAATTTTAAAAATTATTTTTACATGCAACTGGGGAATAAAATATGCAGGTACTGGGGTATAGAAATGCATCTTTCCCTACTAGAAAGTTAGGGGGTGATGGGGAAAGATATAAGAGAGATCAGACTGGGGGAAGGGGTATTCAGTAGGCTTGTTCCTTTGGGGTGGGGGGTAGGGGAAAGACAGGGAAAAAACTGTAACTCAAAATCTTGTGGTAATGAATACTGAAAACTAAAAAATAGATAGATAAACAGATAAATAAATAAAACAAAAATAAATAAAAGTGAATTTTTAAAACTAAAAATAGAAAAAAAGAAACAATTTAAGTATGATGGAAACAGAATCAGTTTAGAAAATCTATTTCACAATATTCAAATAGTTTCTTCCTGGCTGCTTGTAATATTTTCTCCTTGATCTGGGAATTCTGGAACCTGGCTATAATATTCCTAGGAGTTTTCTTTTTGGGATCTTTTTCAGGAGGTGATCTGTGCATTCTTTCAACCTCTATTTTGTCCTCTGGTTCTAAAAAATAAGGGCAATTTTCCTTGAGAATTTCTTTCAAGAAAGATGATTTCTAGGTTCTTTTTTGATCATGGTTCTCAGGCAGTCCTAATAATTTTTAAATTATCTCTCCTGGATCTATTTTTCCAGATCAGTGGTTTTCCCAATGAGATATTTCACATTGCCTTCTGTTTTTTCATTTGTTTGGATCTGTTTAATGGTATCTTGATTTCTCATAATGTCACTAGTTTCCATTTGGTCGAATCTACTTCTGAAGTAATGATTCTCTTCAACGAGCTTCTGAGATTCTTTTTCCTTCAGGCAAATTCCACTTTTTAAGTCATTCTTCTCCTCATTGACTTTTTGTGAGCCTCTTTTGCCATTTGAGTTAGTCTATTTTTAAGGTGTTATTTTCTTCAGTCAGGTTCTTGACTCTCATTTCATAATTTTCTTGCATCATTATCATTATTTTCCCAATTTTTCCTCCACTTCTCTTATTTGGTTTTCAAAATCCTTCTTAAGGTTCTCTATGGCCTGTAACTAGTTCATATTTTTCTTGGAAGCTTTTGGTGTAGGACTTTTGACTTTGTTGTCTTCCTCCTGTTCCATGCTTTGATCCTTTTTGTCCCCAAAATAGGAGTCTAATGTTGGACTGCTCTGCTTGCTTTGCTTCCTTTGCGTGCTCATGTTACCACTCAATTACTTGACTTTTGAGATTTTTTTGCCACAGTACAACTCTGTTTCCAGAGATGGGAGCTTTGTCCCAAATGGCTGGGGATTTCTCAGCTGTTAGAGCTATTTGTTGGCTGTCCTCTCTGAAGCCTCAACATCCTCTGGCACACTGTTCATGCACTCCAGATCCTGTATCCGAGACAGCAATCAGATCCAAGCAGGTTAAAGCAAGAGCGATCATCCCTCAAACTGATCGCTTGGTCCCGCTACAATCTGTAGGCGATGATCTCTGAAGCAGCCACATATTGGTTTCTGCATGGCCATGGCACCTCAGCCACTTCTCTCTCCAGGGGACAGAGGTCAGACCTCTTGCACCCCCTGTTCCCAAAGTCCACATTTACTTTTTACTTTGTCTTTGGCTTTTATGGGCTGATAATTCTGGCAACCACCACAGCTGCTGGTGATCCACTCTCCTGATGTCCCTCCAGCCAGGGCTGGTCAGGCCACCCTGAGGCTAAAGCCTCAGCTCACACTGGGCTGGGCTCTGCTCCCAGAGCACAGTGCTAGCCCCTTCCTGCATGCCTGCCAGGCTGTCTTCAGCAGGAGGTTAGTTTCCTTCTGTAACTTTGTGGGCTCTGTAGTTCTAAAGTTTGTTTAGAGCAATTTTTACATGTATTGGAGGAGGTGGAAATGGGAGCCACAAGGAAGTCCTGTTTCTACTCCTCTAAAGTTTATTTAGAGTCATTTTTACATGTATTGGAAGTCATTGGAGCGGGAGCCCATGCCAAGTTTGTGCTTCTACTCTGCCATCTTGGCTCTGCTAAAGGTCTTGTTTCTTAAATATATAGAGAACTGAGTCAAATTTATAAAAATATGAGCCATTTTCCAATTGAAAATTGGTCAAATGATATGAACAAGCAGTTTTCAGATGAAGTAAATACATCTATCTTTATATATTTGAATAAATGCCATAAATCATTATTGATTAGTGAAACATTAATTAAAACAACTCTAAGGTACTACTTCTCAACTATCAGATTGGCTAATATGACAGAAAAGGAGAGTGACAAATTTTGGAGGGGATGTGAGAAAATTGAGACATTAATGCACCTTTGGTGGTGTAAACTGGTGCGACAATTTTGGAGAATAATTGGGAACCATGCCCAAAATGCTATGAAACCATTCATACACTACAACCCAATACCACTAATAGATCGATATCCCAAAGAGTTTGTTTTTGTTTTTGTTTTTTCTTTTAAGAAAAAGGACCCATGTGTATAAGATATTTTTTGCGGGTTATGTATGTGTGTGTCTCTGTGTGGTAGCAAAGAACTGAAAATTGAGAAGTTGCTCATTAATTGGAAAATGACTCAGCAAGTTAAGACATATAGTTATGATGGAATACTATTTTGCTATGAGAAATTTTGAATAGGGTTCTCTCAGAAAAACATGGAAAAACATCCATAAACTGTGAAAAGTGAAGTGAACAGAAAGAGGAGAACATTATATGCAGTAACAGCAATATTGAATGATGATCAAATGCAAATTATTTGGTTGTTCTCAGTAATACAATGATCTAAGACAATTCCTAAGGGCTTTTGATAAAAGATAATATCCACCCCCAGAGAATGACATGGTAGAGTCTGAATGCAGATCAGAGTATACTTTTTTTTTAACTTTATTTTTCTTGGGCCTTTTTGTATGTTTTCTTTTATAACATGGCTCTTATTGAAAATTTTTTTCATGACTACACCTATATAACTTATGTCCAATTGTTTCCCTTGTCAATGACAGGGGAGGAAATGAAGGCACGGTGATGAACTCAGTTTTAAGAAAGTAATATTAAAATTATTTTTACATGTAATTTGGATAAAATAAATCATTAAATAGATAATTAAAAATAACATCCTCAGCAAATATTAACCTAGCCTTTGCTCAAAAAAGTCCAAGTAAAGGGAGGACTCTGCCTCCTGAGAGAGCCCATTTCTACCTTTGTAGTGGGCGGTCTAATTATTAGGTGGTGCACTTTTTACACTCTGGGGAAAAAAAAACAATACCTCTTCATATGCCATCCCTTCAATTACTTGTAAATAGTTATCATAGCCCCTACCCCTCTTTTCTTACCAACCTAAACCTCCAAACTTAAACATTCCCACTGGCTTCAATAGATCACAAGTAATCTGATCTTGAGGACCCTAACTATCCTAGATTCCCTCTTCTGGATTTTCTGAAGATTATAAATTTCATTCCTAACATATAGTAACTAGAACTTAATGAAACATTTCACATGTGCTCTGCCCAGGGCATAGTAGAGGTGGGCTAGACTTTATTCCTGAGTATCTAACTATGAATCATATCATGCTACCTTAGATCTTTCTTCTTTTAATTAATTAATTTATTTAAATTTAGTTTATAACTTTCAGTTCCACATTCTTTTGAGTTCCAAATTTTCTCCCCATCCTTCTCACCCCTTCCTCCAATAGCAGCATACAATCCAATATAGGTTCTACAAATACCTTCACATTAAACATTAGTCAAGTTGTAAAGAAGGACTATAACCAATAGAATGAACAATGAGAAAGAAGGGACAAAACAAAACAAAAAAGCAGTTTGCTTTAATTTGCATTCAGACTCTATCATTCTTTCTCTGCACATGGATAGCCCTTTCCTTCATTTCATGAGTCTTTTGGAATTGTCTTATAACCTTACATTGCTGAGAGGAGCCCAGTCTATCAGAGTTAGTTATTATAGATATGATGTGTCTATAATTGTGTACAATGTTTTCCTGGCCCTGCTCCACTCACTCAGCTTAGATTCTTTCTTTCCCAAAGTATTCCCACCAAGGTTGATGTCTCTGTGATACGGGTCACTTCCATCATGGCCATATCCAATTCACACAGTAGAAGTGGTTAGTCACTACCATTAATGAGTAGAGAGCACAAAGAAGAAGTAATAGCCAAAGTATATAAATAAAAACACTTTCACCAGTTCAACCAGTTAAAATTTCTGAGTGATTTTCTTGTATACCTCCAAAACCATAATAAAATACTTAAGCCTTCTGCAGCCAAAATGACTTGGGATCAGTAGTGTCACAAGGTTCATGAAGCTTTTAAAGGAATCATGGTGAGAGACTCTAAAGCTATAGATACAAAATACTATAAAAAATAGGGCTGCACTTTTGACTTTCCTCTGCTTTCTGTTCTCTCTTTGGTAAGAACATTCTGAAATTATCAGGACATGAGTGTCAAAAGAAGCATTCCAAAAATGGCAAATTCAATTTAAGAAAGTAAGAAAGCTTCCCCAGTATCTTTTTTTTCTTTTTTAATTTTTAAGCATTTTTATTTTAAAGATTATCTCTCCCCTCCCTGAGATAGTAAGCAATCAGATATAGGTTATACATGGGCACTTGATATCTTTTCAAAGAGGGAAAAATATCTATTAATGGAGGCAATACAGCAGAGAGAATGCCACAATGAAACAGATTTAACTTGCTCAGAAGACAACCTTGTCTAGTGGGTGAGATCTGGAAGTTCTCATTCCCTTGCCATCCATCCCCCTCACCAACCTTTCACTACTCTAACCAACCCTGTTTAGTCTGTTGTGTTATCCTTTTCCCAGTCACACAATTTCATAACCCCAGAGCCACCCTAGACTCTTCACTTTTCTTCATTCCCCATATCTGATCCAAGTCTTATACTACCTGTGCAAGGGTGGATGAAATAACCAGTGTGGGACATTCCTCAAGGCTTTTGTAGTATGGATTCTCAGTGTAGTCTGGGTAGTGAACAGTTTAGAAGCTATCTCCTGGTTAAAAGTAAGTCTTTTGTAGTAAATTCAACAGGATATTATTCAATAAATGATAGAGCTTCCAAGGGGTAGATGTGCTATTCTTCATGAATTCTCCTTTATTGAATGAAGTCAAGATCTAGGGTCACAGATTTTGGGGAGGAAGGAGGCTTTCATGTCATTGAGTCCCAAATCTTCACAAATATTGGCAAGAAGTTTTTATAGATTGAATGATTTACCTCATACGACACAGAGTGACAGAGACTCAAACCCTTGTCTGGTAATTGCAGACACAGTATTCTTTTCATTTTGCCATGCTGTATTTTGGTTTAAATCCCACATCAGATAATGACTACCTTCTGGCATTGAACAAGTCACTCAACTTCCTTGGGTCTCAATTTCTTATTATGTAAAATGAGGGGGTTAAAATTAATAGCCTCTTCATCTATGATCTTATCATTTCTTTCCAAGAAAGAGCCTAAATCTCAAGACAACTGAGTTTATCAATCCATCACCATTTTTTCCAGAACATGCTTACATTTGTAACATTGGCATCAATAAACATTTGGTAGATACCAATGGGGGAACCTGGCTTAAAACAATATATTTCAATGTCTATTTCAAAATTCATGTGTATTATGCAGAAAACTAAAAAATACCTGGGTCAGCTCAGATCTCTAGCTTCTGTGTTTCACCTGAGTTGACTCCTCTGACTTTTTTGGCTACCCTTTACCCCTCATCCTGTTTCCTTCGTCCTTGTTTTAGTAGCAAATGATTATATCCTAACCATGAAAGTATGTGGCTTTTAAAAGTAGCCTGCCATCTACAAAAGTGGAGCTAATTACTTATATGAAGTGACTTAATGACCTAGGGAATAGACTTTTGATGGGTCTAATACATCAGCCTTATTGTACCAATATTTTGTTGGTCTCTTGGTGAGGCACTATATAATACAAAAAAGGCAAATTTGCAAGCTTAGAAATGTCAAAATACCATTCCACCCAAGGGAGTTTTGACATTTTAATGAGTCAGACAGGGAAGTTCATTTCTCTAGCAGTACAAAAATCTGCATTTTTGCCTGATCCCCGTACCCCCAGCTTTGGCTATTCCTCAGCCCTTTTCTTTGGCTGAAAATTAAATTGAATCTTGCTATTTACTCATTGGTTCATCTTCATTTCCATATCCTCTCCCTGCAACATTTCTTGTTTCACAATGACATCAGAGCTTTTTCTCTGCCAAGAAGACAATTGAACTCCTCTGTTCCTTTTGATAAGTAGGCCAGCTGAGGGATGCAGAGTCACTTCTATTCCCAGGCTCCCTTAGGCTCTGCCATCTCTGGAGAGCAACTAACCATAAGAATCAATGCTTGAAGAGACTTGCTGACACCACAACGCTACTAAGGGCTTTGGGAGGAAAAACAATGATCCCCTTGTGTCCAACAAGCTGTAAGAGGCAAGTGCTCGAAGGGAAGCCATTTTGTGAGCTTTGGCCAAGTATAGTAATGAAAATAGAAAGAAGGATGATCTATGAAGAACAAGAACATGTTTTGCAGAAATGAATTTCACTCTAAATAAAAGGAAAAGAAAATCAAGTCTAGATTTTTTTCCGATATGTTTTCTGAAATAGAATGTGATAGACTGTAAAGTAATAAGAACTTTTGCCTTGGAATGAAAGGATTTGAAATCACATTGTGCTTCTATAATTCCCTAACTGTGCAATTAGCATGAACAAATCACTTCACCTTTGAGAACCTTAGTTCGATCATGTGAGGACGTGGGGGAAATATCATTTGTATAGCCTTCTTCCATGGACTGTTGGGATGAAAGCACTTTGCAAAAGCCTATGTTAGCATAAACTGTGACTAGTCTACATGTAGATAAGCACATTCCTAGCTTCCACGTTGTTCCAGATACTGTAAATGTTTGGAAAGTCACCTATTTGTTCATCCCCAAAACCTGGTAGAAAAGCTACCATGCAAATTGTTTTTATGCTCTGGAATAATAATGATGGAAAGAAAGATGAGATGATGGGAACTCTGATTTTAAAATATTAATTGTCATAGGGTTTGAGTCATATATGTGTATACAGATGTATATATGTGTATATATGTTTAACATATATACATATATACACATGTATATGTGTGTATGTATATACAAATATATTATGTTTGTATAATATATACACATATACTGTATTGGGGCATATTGTATGATGTGTTTACATACTCATTTTTTTGAGTCCTACTTTAGACACTTATCAGTTGCATGATCATGAGCAAGTGATTTAATCTCTGTCAATCTTGGTTCAATTGTCTATACAATGGGGAAAATAGAACCAACCCCAAAAGGTTCTTGTGATAATAAAAGGAGATGATATATGTAAAGTGCTTTGCAAATCTTAAAGCACTTTATAAAAGCTAGCTATTATCTTATATGGTATAAATTTGTACAACTATGCATATATACATATATGTATGTATATCAATTTCTTTATATGGGCATATCATCTAGATATACAGAGATAATATAAATATATTATAGCCATAATTTCATTTTCTAATATAGATATATAGAGATAATATCAGTAGGTATAGATAAAGGATATAGAGATTATCATGCAGTTAATAAGCTTTAACAGCTTAAAATTACACTTAGACTTCTGGAATAGCTTGTGTATATGTCCTATTAGTTCATAGGTACATTCATAATATTGTAGACATACAATCTCTAGCTGGCAATGATGAACTCAAGATGGGGGATCCAATTTGGAGGAGGTAATGGAAAAGCAAAGGTTTTGCAAAGCATTCAGCAAGGCATTCAACATGGCATTCAGCAGCTAGGATATGAGTAGTTTTTAGATGAAGAAGTTAAAGTTATCTGTAGTCATATGGGAAAAAATGCTCTAAATCACTATTGATTAGAGAAATGCAAATCAAAACAGCTCTGAGGTACCACCCCACACCTATCAGATTGGCTAACATGACAAAACTGGAAAATGATAAATGTTGGAGAAGATATGACTAAAAAGGAACACTAATGCATTATTTGTTTTGCTTTTTTGGCGGGGAGAGGTAATTGGGGTTAAGTGACTTGCCCAAGGTCACATGGCTAATTTGTGTGTTAAGTGTCTGAGGCTGGATTTGAACTCAGGTCCTCCTGACTCCAGGGCCAGTGATCTATTCACTGCGTTACCTAGCTGCCCCCAACTAATGCATTGTTGGTGGAGTTGTGACCTAATTCAACTATTCTGGAGAGCAATGGAACTAAGCCAAAAGACTATAAAACTGTGCATATTATTTGACTCAGCAGTACAACTTCTAGGTGTGGATCCCAAAGAGATAAAAAAAAAAGTGGGGAAAGTACAAAATATACAAAAATATTTATAGCAGTTTTTTGTGGTGGCAAAGAATTAGAAATTGAGGGGACACCAATCAATTAGGGAATGGCCAAACAAGTCGTGTTTTTTTTTTATAAAATAGAATACTATATTATACATATTATACTATACTATATGCTGTACTATAAGAAATGATGAACAGGCAGACTTTAGAAAAATCTGGAAAAACTTACATAAACTGATGCAGAGTGAAGTGAACAGAACCAGGAGAACATTGTACATAGTAACAGCAACATTGTGTGATGACTAGCTTTGATGGGTTTAGCTCTCCTCAGCAGTGCAAGAATCTAAGACAAAAAGACTCCAAAAGAATCATGATGGAAAATGCCATCCACATCCAGAGAGAGAACTATGGAGTCTGAATATGGATAAAAGCACACTATTTGCTCTCTCTCTCTCTCTTTTGTTTTTGGGGTTTTTTTGGTCATTTTATAACCCTAACCCTAACCCTTCCATTGTGTCTAATTCTTCTTTACAACATGACTAATGTGAAAACGTTTAATATGAATATATATGTATAGCCTACATCAGATTGCACACTGTCTTGGGGCAGGGGTAGGGTAGGGCAGTGGGGAAAATTTAGAACTCAAAATCACATGGAAGTGAATGCTGAAAACTAAAAATAAATAAATAAAAATGTTATCCCCCAATTGATAAATGGTCAAAGGATATGAACAGGCAGTTTTCAGATGAAAAAAAAAATAATGTTATCTGTAGTTATATAAAAAAATGCTCTAAATCACTACTGATTAGAGAAATGCAAATTAAAACAACTCTGAGGTACCACCTCACACCTATCTGATTGGATATGACAAAAAAGTAAAATGACAAATATTAGAGATCTGGGAAAACTGGAACACATGCATTGTTGGTGGAATTATGAATTGATTCAACCATTCTCGAGAGCAATTTGGAACTATGCCCCCAAGGGCTATAAAACTACACATACCCTTTGATCCAACAATACCACTATTTAGGGTCTGCATCCCAAAAAGAAAACAAAAAAGGGAAAAGAACCCATAGGTACCAAAATATTTATAGCAACTCTTTTTGTGGTGGTAAAGAATTGGAAATTGAGGAGCTGCCCATCAATTGGGAAATGACTGAACAATTTGTGGTTTATTAATATAATGGAATACTATTTTTATCTAAGAAATGATGTACAGGTAGATTTCAGAAAAAAAAAACTGGAAAGACTTACATGAACTGATGCTGAGTGAAGAGAGAAGAACCAGGAGAACATTGTATACAGTAATAGCAACATTGTATGATGACTAACTTTGACAGACTTAGCTCTTCTCAGTAGCACTATGACCTAAGATGGTTCCAAAAGACTCATGGTGGAAAATGCTATTCACATCCAAATAAAGAACTATGGAGTCTGAATACAGATCAAAGCATTCTATTTTGTCTTTTTTGTTGTTGTTTTTTTTCTTTCTCATGATGTTTCCTTTTGTTCTAATTGTATTTTTACAACATGTTTATTGTAGAAATGTTTAACATGATTGTACATGTATAGCCTATATCAGATTGCTTGCTGCCTTGGGGAAGAGGAATGGAAGGAAGAAAAAAAAATGGAACTCATATCTTATAAAAGTAAATGTTGAAAACTATCTTTACATGTAATTGGAAAAGAAAAAGTGCTATTAATTAGGAAACAAAGAACAATAAAATAAATATTTTGTAACATTCCCTATGACAAGAAGTCAGACATTCTCATATGGTAAATAATTCCCAAAGGAAAATCTCATCATTCAAGAAGAGAGGTTGAACTGGAGGAGTAGAGCCTTTTCCAGTCCCAGAATTCTACAATTCTATGGTAGCCTTCTTTTGACTATGTAAATCCCTTTAGCAAATCATCTCACTAATCTCCAGACACTGTTACATTGCTATCAGGATCATAAACTCTTATCTACAATATTCCCAATGTAGATAAACTCTTATCTACAATATTCCTACTAGATATTATCTAGTTTCTGCTTAAAGACCACTACAGGGAGGCACAGTATTTGCCTCTCCTGTAATGCTTCAAAAGTTAGGAAATATAACTTCAATTTTTCCCATATGCTGAAATGTAGCTGATCAGGGGGGTCTAGTGACCTAAATTCATGGTGGTAGTCTCACATCTACTAACTCAGGCCTGTACAACATACAGTGCCCACCAAAGGATTTCAAATACTTGTCATGTGACCTGCAACAACCAACCATTGTCAGTACGTCTAGAGATAAATGTCTAGAGACACTGGTTGCTGCAGGTCACATGACAGGCTCCTGAAATCCTTTGGCAGGCTGCCATATGTAGTGCAAGCTTCACCAATCTATTTTCAATTCCTCCAATAGGACACTCCATTTCTGATTTCCATACCTTTCTTCTGACTTCCCCATATACCCAGAATGGTTCCCTTCTTTACCTCTACTTTTCAGTTCTTCTGGAGTCCTTCTGCTCAAATACCTCTTTCTAAAGAACTCTTTTCCAATTTTCTAGTTGTTAATCTTTTCCTCTCTGAGATTATTTTGCATCTAAGTACCGTAGGTCTAGTTATCACATGTTGCTTCCCTCATTAGGATATGAGGTGTCTGAATTAAGAGTTTCTTACACAGAAAGCATTCAACTAATGCTTGTTGACTAAGAAACTGACTAGTGGAATTATAACTAGAAGCATGTGTTAAAACACATCACAAAGATTTACACCCAATTATGAAATTTTTCTTTCTATCAAAGTCAATTTTAAAATAATAGCTGTCCAATTCATACTGCATCATTTTCCCACTTAAATCCAACAAGATCCTCTTTAATATTTTTCTAAGGTCTAAATTGTCAGAAACCTTAACAGTTTTTTTCAAGCCTATTTGTAATTAATAATTGCAGGAGGGAATTTTTTTTTTAATCTGTAGAGGAAAGAAAGGCAAAACTGTGATTTCATTCTTATTTTTCCTCTCTTATATTTTTTTAGTTTACATCATTTATTTCCACAAGATTTTGACATACAACTTTCTCCCCATTTTCCCCTGCCTACCACCCCAAAACAGCAATCCCACTGAATATCCCCTCCCCCAATCTGTTCTCTCCCATATCTTCCCCCAACCCCACTCTGACTTTCCAGTAGGGCATGGTGGATCTCTATGCCACAGTGCCTATATATCTTATTTACCAGTTACATGTAAAATAATTATTATTATAATATAATTATGTATTATAATATAACAACATAATATATTATAATGTAAAAAACATTATACAATTATAATATCTTTATAATATAGAATATAATATATTCTATATTATAATTATTATTTTACATGTAACTGGGAAATAAGATATACAGGCACTGGGGCATAGAGATCCACCATGCTCTGTATTATATATATAATATATTATAATTATAATTATTATTATATACATGTATATATATATTTTTTTTTAACATTTGATTTTAAAACTTTGAATTACAGATTCTTTCCCATACTCCCTTGTCACCCACCCTTGTTGGGAAGATAAGTAATTCAATACAGGTTGTACATGTGTAGCTATACAAAACATTTCCATATTGGGTATAGTGTGAAAACCTGACTATATTTCCCTCCATCCTATCCCACTTCCCACTATTCTTTACTTTGGTCCTATCCTTTTTCAAAAGGGGGTGCTTTGAACTTCCCTCCCCCCATCAACATGCCCTACCTTCAATCATCCCCCCTCTCATCCCCTTCCCTCCTACTCTCCTGTAGGGAGAGATACCCTATTTAGTGTGTTTGTCATTCCCTAGCCTAAGCCAAATTTAAAGGGAATAAGGTGGACTCATTCCCTTTTGTCTTCCTGTTCTTCATCTCCATTATAACAATTTTCCCTTGCCTCTTCTATATGAGATAATTTACCCCATTCTGTCTCTCCCTGTCTCCTCTCATTATATTTCTCTCTCACCTCTTAATTTCACCTTTTAAGTACCATCCCTTCCTATTCAGTTAGTCCTGTACCCTTTGTCTATGTAAACCTATACACATATATAGACACAATCACATATGTATTCATATACCCATATACCCTCCTATATGGACATATATGTATGTATACATACATATATATATATATATATATATATATACACATACACACACACACAAACACACAGACACACACACACATTTCTATTCCCTTCAACAATTTTCATACTGAGAAAAGTTTCATAAGTTACAATTATCACTCTCCCATAAAGGAATGTAAGTAGTTCAACTTTGTTAAGTTCTTTATGATTTTTTTCCCTGTTTACCTCCCCATGTTTCTCTTGCTTCTTGTATCTGAATGTCAAATTTTCTATTCAACGGTGATCTTTTCATCAAGAATGCTGAAAGTTCTCTATTCCATTGAATGACCATATTTTCCCCTGAAACATGATACTCAGTTTTGCTGGGTAGGTGATTCTTGGTTTTAATCCCAGCTCCTTTGCACTACAGAATATCATATTCCAAGCCCTTAGATCCCTCAATGTAGAAGCTGCCCGATCCTGTGTTATCCTGATTGTGTTGCTACAATATTCAAATTGTTCCTTCCTGACTGCTTGTAATATTTTCTCCTTGATCTGGGAATTCTGGAACCTGGCTTTAATATTCCCAGGAGTTTTCTTTTTGGGATCTTTTTCAAGAAGTGATCTATGGATTCTTTCAACCTCTATTTTGCCCTCTGGATCTAAAATGTCAGAGCAATTTTCCTTGAGAATTTCTTGAAGGATGATTTCTCAGTTCTTTTTTTTATCATGGCTTTCAAGTAGTCCAATGATTTTTTTTTAAACAAATACTTTATTAACTTCTTTTTACATCATTCATTTCTGCCAGATTTTGAGTTACAATCATTTTCCCCCCATGATTCCCCTACCCAACCTCCCAGAATAGCAGTCCCACAAGATATCGCTTCCTCCAATCTGCTCTCTCCCATACCTTCTCCCAGACCCCCATCGACTTTTCCATTAGAGGAAGATGAATCTTTGTGTCCCAATGCCTGCACATCTTATCTCCCAATTATAGGCAAAAGAGTATTAATAATAGTATTTATATAATGTAAATAGTTCAACTTTGATAAGTTCCTTTTGATTTCTTTTCCCTGATTACCTTCTCAGGCATCTCTTGCTTCTTGTGTCTGGATGTCAAATTTTCTATTCAACTCTGGTTTTTTCCTCAAGAATGCTTGAAAGTCCTCTATTCCACTGAATGACCATATTTTCCCCTGAAACAAAATACTCAGTTTTGCTGGGTAGGTGACCCTTGGGTTCATTCCCAGTTCTTTTGCCCTCTGGAATATCATATTCCATGCCCTTCGATCCCTCAGCGTAGAAGCTGCCAGGTCCTGGGCTATTCTGATTGTGTTTCCACAATATTGAAATTGTTTCTTCCTGGCTGCTTGTAGTATTTTCTCCTTGATCTGGGGATTCTGGAACCTGGCTATAATATTCCTGGGAGTTTTCTTTTTGGGATCTTTTTCAGGAGGTGATCGGTAGATTCTTTCAACCTCTATTTTGCCCTCTGGATCTAAAACATCAGGGCAGTTTTCCTTGAGAATTTCTTGAAGGGTGATTTCTAGGTTCTTTCCTTGATCATGGCTTTCAGGTAGTCCAATAATTTTTAAATTGTCTCTCCTGGATCTATTCTCCAGGTCAGTGGTTTTTCCCATGAGATATTTCACATTGCCTTCTAATCTTTCATTTGTTTGGATCTGCTTAACAGCATCTTGATTTCTCATAAAGTCACTAGCTTCCATTTGCTCCAGTCTAACTCTGAAGGAATGAATCTCCTCAGTGAACTTTTGAGATTCTTTTTCCATCTGGCAAATTCGACTTTTTAAGGCATTCTTCTCCTCATTGCCCTTTTGGGCCTCCTTTGCCATTTGAGCTAGTCTATTTTTTAAGGTGTTGTTTTCCTCAGTCAGGCTGTTGACCCTCATTTCATACTTTGCCTGCATCCTTCTCATTTCTCTTTCTAATTTTTCCTCCACTTCTCTTATTTGATTTTTAAAGTCCTCCTTAAGGTCCTCTATGGCCTGCAACCCACTCATGTTTTCCCCTGGGGCTTTTGGAGCAGGACTTCTCACCTCACAGTCCTTTTCCCGCTCTATGCCCCCAAAATAGGAGTCTAGGGTTGCATTTTTCTGTTTCCTTTGCCTTGGCATGTTGCCACTTAATTGCTTGACTTTGGGGCTTGTTGCCACACTATGGCTTTAAGGCCATATAGAGGAATTTTCGTCCCGAACGTGTGGGGGGCAACTTCCGTTTCTGGCAAGCTGTAGACCCACCCACAACTTCCACCATAGATCACAATCCAGATCCAGGGAGGTTAAAGCAAGAGCGATTACCCCCCAAGACTGATCGCTGGATCTCCCCACAATTTGTAGGCTGGGAGCCGGAAATGCCTATGAAAACTACAAAATGGCGTGTCTCCTCAGCGGCTTCTAGCCCCCAGGGGAGGGAGCTGACGCATTCCCCAAATACAGGTCCCAAAGTCCATAGGACACTAACCTCTTACTTTGTCCTAGCAAGTCTATGTTGATAATTCTAGAGTCTCCACAGCTCCTGGTGTTCTGGAGTTCCTCCAGCCGGCTGCTGGCCCTGCCGCCCTGGGGCTAAAACCTCGGCTCACGCGGACCTGGGCTCCGCTCAGCTTGGCTCCTGCCCTCTGCGCGCTGCCGGCTCCCAGACCACTGCGCTGGTCCTTCCTGCAGGGCTGCTGGGCTGTCCTCAGTGGGAGGTTAGCTTCTCTGTGTCCTTCTGTGGGTGCTGGGGCTCCAGAAGTTGTTCAGAGTCCTTTTTTACATAGTTTGTGGAGAATCTCAGTCCAATGATTTTTAAGTTATCTCTCCTGGATCTATTTTCCAGGTCAGTGGTGTTTCCAATGAGATATTTCACATTACCTTCTATTTTTTCATTTGTTTGGATCTGTTTAATAGTATCTTGATTTCTCATAAAGTCACTAGCTTCCACTAAATCTGAAGGAATAATTCTCTTCAGTGAGCTTTTGAGATTCTTTTTCCATCTGGCAAATTAGGCTTTTTAAGGCATTCTTCTTCTCATTGCCCTTTTGAGCCTCTTTTGCCATTTGAATTAGTCTATTTTTGAGGTGTTATTTTCTTCAGTCAGGTTGTTAACTCTCATTTCATAATTTTCTTGCATTATTCTCATTTCTCTTCCCAATTTTTCCTCCACTTCTCTTATTTGGTTTTCAAAATCCTTCTTAAGGTCTTATATGGCCTGTAATTGGCTCATATTTTTCTTAGAAGCTTTTGGTGCAGGAGTTCTGACTTCCCTGTCTTCCTCCTGTCCCATGCTTTGATCCTTTTTGTCTCCAAAATAGGAATATAATGTTACATTGCTCTTCTTGCTTTGCTTCCTTTGCTTGCTCATATTGCCACTTAATTACTAGACTTTTGAGCTTTTTGCTACAGTAGGACTTTGCTACCATAGAGGGGAGCTTTGTCCCAATCGCTGGAGTTTTCACAGTTGCTGAAGCTTGTGATTTGATTCTGTTGTAAACTTAGATAAGATCATCAGATATTTTAGCCCTCAAGAAGGAAGGATAATTTAAAAGTAGTTTCTTATCCAATTTCAACCACTTCCTTTTTCATTTGAGAAAGTAGGTCTCTGGTTACATTTGTTCCAATCAGGGTGATATTATGACAATCAAAAGTTAAAATGCATTTCTACTGATCTCAGATGAGCATTTAAATGAAAGAGCCACAGGAGGAAGTTGATAAGCAAGTAAAGAGAATGCAAAAAGCACATGTAATTTTAGCTTGGCCATTTACTAACTTCTGGCATAGTCTAGTTGAAGAGAAGTAATCCATAAGCATTAGGTGAAAGAGTTATAGACTTCTCCTCACAGAAAGAGGTTTGCTAGCCACAATCTTCCCTAATAAATGGTGAACAGAATAGCAGGTAGCTCTGAAGATATTTGGGTAGCTAAAAATCAGAGCAGTGGCCTTAAATTGGTATAAGCAACCTTGAGGTATTCTCCTCTGGGGAGTAATAGAAATGTGAAGCCTGGCAGAGAGTAGGCACAAAAGAACAACATGATGATATCACCTGAAGACATTATAGGTCCTGTGGCATTGGAGGCATTAGTTAACAACAACAGCAATCTTTGTATAACACTTTAAAATTTGCAAAGTATTGTTATCTCAGATGAGAAGATTGAGTTTGATCAAAATTAAGTGACTTGCCCAGATTCATATGCCTGGTAAATGTCTGCAGTTGGATTTGAACTCAGTTCATTCTGTTTCTGGGTCCTGCACTCTATCCACTGCATCGCCTAGCTACTTCTAAACAATGTCACTAGAATACACAAAGTATATTAACAGGACCTGTGAAGTAGTTGTATAGGGAAGTATAAGGAACTTCTTGATGAAGAATCTCCCTCCATCAATCCTTCTTTATCTATAGGCTGAAACTTATAATCTTAAGAGAGTTGGCTAAAGCAGTGGTGGCAAACTCAAATGGAAGGGGCCTGGGGGCGGGGTGGGGGGAGGAAGAAAGACAAATCCATGTTAACACACTGAAACTGTCAGAAATAGAGGGTTAGGTTCCCTGGACCAGCAAAAACTGCAGTTTTTTGCTAGAGACTGCTGAAAATAAACTTTTTATATGCAATTCTTTATAACAAAGCATTAAGTATGATAACATGTACTTTTCCTAACACAATAGCCATAAAATAACCCCCAACATTCCGGGAAGGAAGAGTCAACCCAAAGCCAGACAAGATGGGAAAGGGCAGGGGTGGTGATATCAGGAGAACCCCAAGGGAAAAAAGGGAAAAGGGCAACCTGCCATCTCTAATTTCCCTTTCATCTCTGTTGTTGAACTGTTTCACATTGAAAAGTACATGCCTTAGGGTGAGTTCCTGGCCCAGTCAAAGCTTGGAACTCCAGATTCAGCTAGATGCTTGGGAGTCCAGAGGCATGAGCATTGGGGGAAGGGAGTATAGCAAGATACTAGCATCAGGCTTCTCATTTTTTCCTCTACTGCACATAACACTAGTGTATGGAGTTGCCAACCCCAAAAGGAAAATGAGGTTCCTGATAAAATCACACAGTTGCTTGAAGTCAAGAAAGTTAAACTCAGAAATGTAGAGGATTAACTTTATAAGAATCCTGAAGGACTGTGTATTGACTTAGTTTAAAATGCAATGTTATCTATGTTTTATTATATTTTATTTAATTTATTAAATATTTCCAAATTACATTTTAATCTACTTGTGGTTACTCAGGAGTGTTAAGGCTGCATTGTCCCCACAGACCCTGTGTTTCATACTTGTGACCTAGAGCACTGAGAGCTTAAATGACTTGCCCACAGTGTCATTTATACTCAAACCTCCCAGGCTATAGGCAGGGTTTCTCTGTACAGAATGCCAAACTACTACTCATAAGACTACAAAAATTTCCAAAATAGGTGCTTTTATTCACACCAACTGGTCAAATATATTCTATAGGTGTGTTTTCCCCACATATACACTGTGTATGTCACCCCTTCTTACTGAGGATGTATGTATTTGTGAGAGAGTAGACTCCAAGGTCATGGGCAACATGTTCTTTTGTTAATTTTATTATTATGCTATTTACTTATGAGATTTTACTTTGAATTAGATGCAATTTCCTTGATTAGTCAATATCAATACTCTGGTGGGGACCTGATGAGCTATAGTTTAGGGACAATTCTGAGCCTCACAGTAACTAGAATCTTAGGTAGCTTTATTGAGAACCACAGGTGAATGGGACTCCAAGTACTCCACCCCAAAATTGAGTACCAGTGAACATGATAGCTTTGATAATTCACAAATAACATAGCAAAAATGAAATTGGATACAGTTTATCAGAGGGAGATTCATTATCAAGTTAGAAGTCATCCCTGAATCAATGTTTTGTACACTATAGCAAGATACTCAACTTACCAGAGTAAAGAACAGAGTTAGTAAAAACAAATAAGAAACAATAAGAATGAGAAAATAATGATATGTAACTAAAACAACTCAATTATGATCTATTCTAATGGGTATTTCATTGTGAAAAATGAGTAATGGACAGTAGAAATGACTTTGACACTAATTATAATGATTTTTCCATGAAATTCTAACCAAAGAAATGATTGGTCAGCTTATATTTGGATCCTATACTATTTCACTTGGTAATCTGATTAGCTTCCATAGATTCAATTATAAGTTCTATGTAAATGATGCATATAATTATACATATGCACCATTATAAAGAAATATTTTAAAACCATTATAAAGAAACCTTGCCAAGAAATTTGGTTAAAGATAATTATTTTAAGGATGTCTGAAAAATTTTACAAAGTTTTTTTTATAACAAAAGCAGTGCATACATATTCATACTCACAAAAAGCCAAATTTGGTATAGACACACATATGTACAAAAATATATACACACATCTGTACATGTATACATACTTTTATATTTATGTGTATTACATATTTTGTAGATAGATAGATAGATAGATAGATAGATAGATAGATAGATAGATAGATAGATAGATGGAGGGAGTTAGAAATGGAGATGCCAATAAAAACAGAAAGTTCCCAAAGTTTTACTACAGTTTCAGGTTTTGATAACTTCAGAAGTCTAAATAATACAAATTTACAACAAACATCCCTTAAAATTTAATTATTTACATATCTTTCAAAAATGCAGGGGCGGAGCCAAGATGGCGGAGTAGAAACAGCTCTTCCAAGCCTCTCTGCCCCCAGATTCTCCACAAACTATGTAAAAAAGGACTCTGAAAATCTTCTGGAGCCCCAGCACCCACAGAACGACACAGAGAAGCTAACCTCCCGCTGAGGACAGCCCAGCACCCTGCAGGAAGGACCAGCGCAGTGGTCTGGGAGCCGGCAGAGCACAGGAGCCGAGCCGAGCCCAGGTCCACATGAACCGAGGTTTTAGCCCCAGGGCGGCAGGGCCAGCAGCTGGCTGGAGGAACCCCAGAACACCAGGAACTGTGGAGACGCCAGAATTATCAACATAGACTTGCCTAGGACAAAGTAAGAGGTTAGTGTCCTATGGACTTTGGGACCTGTATTTGGGGGAATGCGTCAGCTCCCTCCCCTGGGGGCTAGAAGCTGCTGAGGAGACAAGCCACTGTGTAGTTTTCAGAGGCATTTCCGGCTCCCAGCCTACAAATCGTGGGGAGATCCAGAGATCAGTCTTGGGGGGTAATCGCTCTTGCTTTAACCTCCCTGGATCTGGATTGTGATCTAGGGTGAAGTTGTGGGTGGGTTTATAGCTTGCCAGAAACGGAAGTTGCCCCCCACACGTTCGGGACGAAAATTCCTCTATCTGGCCTTAAAGCCATAGTGTGGCAACAAGCCCAAAAGTCAAGCAATAAAGTGGCAACATGCCAAGGCAAAGGAAACAGAAAAATGCAACCCTAGACTCCTATTTTGGGGGCATAGAGCCGGAAAAGGACTGTGAGGTCAGAAGTCCTGCTCCAAAAGCCCCAGGGGAAAACATGAGTGGGTTGCAGGCCATAGAGGACCTTAAGAAGGACTTTAAAATCAAATAAGAGAAGTGGAGGAAAAATTAGAAAGAGAAATGAGAAGGATGCAGGAAAAGTATGAAATGAGGGTCAACAGCCTGACTGAGGAAAACAACACCTTAAAAAATAGACTAGCTCAAATGGCAAAGGAGGCCCAAAAGGGCATTGAGGAGAAGAATGCCTTAAAAAGTCGAATTTGCCAGATGGAAAAAGAATCTCAAAAGTTCACTGAGGAGATTCATTCCTTCAGAGTTAGACTGGAGCAATGGAAGCTAGTGACTTTATGAGAAATCAAGATGCTGTTAAGCAGATCCAAACAAACGAAAGATTAGAAGGCAATGTGAAATATCTCATGGGAAAAACCACTGACCTGGAGAATAGATCCAGGAGAGACAATTTAAAAATTATTGGACTACCTGAAAGCCATGATCAAAGAAAGAACCTAGAAATCACCCTTCAAGAAATTCTCAAGGAAAATTGCCCTGATGTTTTAGATCCAGAGGGTAAAATAGAGGTTGAAAGAATCCACCAATCACCTCCTGAAAAAGATCCCCAAAAGAAAACTCCCAGGAATATTATAGCCAGGTTCCAGAATCCCCAGATCAAGGAGAAAATACTACAAGCAGCCAGGAAGAAAACAATTTCAATATTGTGGAAACACAATCAGAATAGCCCAGGACCTGGCAGCTTCTACACTGAGGGATCGAAGGATATGGAATATGATATTCCAGAGGGCAAAAGAGCTGGGAATGAACCCAAGGGTCACCTACCCAGCAAAACTGAGTATTTTGTTTCAGGGGAAAATCTGGTCATTCAGTGGAATAGAGGACTTTCAAGCATTCTTGAGGAAAAAAACCAGAATTGAAGAGAAAATTTGACATCCAGACACAAGAAGCAAGGGATACCTGAGAAGGTAATCAGGGAAAAGAAATCAAAAGGAACTCATCAAAGTTGACCTATTTACATTCCTACATGGAAAAACAATAACTGTGACTGATGAAATCTTTCTCACTATGAAAATAATGGAAGAAGGGTGTGTGGTCATACGAATACATATGTGATTGTGTGTGTATATGGTTGCAGTTATATATGGATAGAGGGCATAGGTTGAATTTGTTGGGAAGGGAGAATACTCAAGGGATGAAATTATGAGGTGAGAGAGGAAAGTGGCAAGAGGAGATGGGGAGAGACAGGGTAGGGTAAACTATCTCATGTAGAAGAAGCAAGGGGAAGTGGTTGCAAGGGAGGGGGAGAATAGGAAGGCAAAAAAGGCAAAACCACATTCTCATTGAATTTGGTTCAGGGAGAGAGTGACATACATACTAAATGGGATATCTCAACCTGCAGCAGGATAGGGGAAGGGGGATGAGAGGAGGGATGATGGATGGGAGGGCATCCTTGGGGTGAGGGGAGGTTGGAAGTACCCACTATAGAAGAGGGACAGGATCATGTAGGGAATGGACCAGGTGGGGGTGGGATGAGTGGGAGGGAATTATAAGCAGCCTTGTACAATATATCTACTATGATAATGTTTTGCATAGCCAGACATGTACAACATATACTGAATTACTTATATCCCAAGAAGGAATGGGTGACAAGGGAGGAAGGAAATGGATCTGAAATTCAAGGTCGTAACATTGAATGTTTCAAATATATATATAAATACTATTATTAATACTCTTCTGCCTATAATTGGGAGATAAGATGTGCAGGCATTGGGACACAAAGATTCATCTTCCTCTAATGGAAAAGTCGATGGGGGTATGGGAGAAGGTATGGGAGAGAGCAGATTGGAGGAGGCGATGTCTTGTGGGACTGCTGTTCTGGGAGGTTGGGTAGGGGAATAATGGGGGGAAAATGATTGTAACTCAAAATCTGGCGGAAATGAATGATGTAAAACAGAAGTTAAAAAAAAATAAATAAAAATAAAAAAAATGCAATTTGTGAATTTTGAATAATATTTTTCATTTTAATTTTAGACAGGGTACCCTATCACTATAGATTTCAAGTGTGACATTTTCTGGATGACACTTTCTCAGACTAAAACTCACCTTGACCTGTAAGATTAATTTAAATCTATCTCTTTATATACTTAATTACTTATTTGCAGCCTCTCCCGGTTGGAATGTGAACTCCTTGAAGGCAGGGACAATTTTTGCCTTTTTGGCATCTTCAGTGTTTAGCACAGTTGTTGATACATAGTGAGCACTTAATCATGTGGTTTTTGACTGATTGATGTTTAACAAGGTGTCATATATTTGTTCTCTTTCAATTGGCTAAAGCATGTATCCAGCACAAGATCCCACCATGGTCATTGTTCATTGATAAGTAAAAGTATTTGATTCAGCAGAGGAAAATGTTGTCTTTAATGTTCTTTTCCAATAAAGCATATCTCATACATACATCAAAATCATTCACAGTTCCTCAAAAGGTACAACATAAATAATCCCATTTTATGACACTGTTTTCATAAACATCTGGCAAGTCATAAAACATGGAGTCTGATCTCCCCAAAGAATTCACCACTGTGCTAATGTAGATCTAAGATAGAGTCTAAACTGAAGAGAGATTCTGTTTGAAGAGCGAGGTCTCCAAGATGCTCCTTTTTTGTGAATGACATCATACTGCTTTTATGGGGTGCATGAGCGTTCAAGAAAGACTAACACCTCTGGTGAGAGGACTTGAGGAGCTCTTTTCAGGGCTGCTCATCCAAGTGTGGTGCCCACTTGGCATTTAGCTCTCAGCTGTGGCTCAAAGAAGCTGTCCCATGTGCAGTGACCACACACCTTCTTGACAGATGGGCTAAGCCAGGTTAAGCATAACCAATAGGCTTAAACCTATTGGTGAATTAGTGCACAGGCCTGTGAAGACCACCCCTGGCAGAAATGGCAGATGAGAACAATTTTTTTTCAGTAGCCACGAACACAGTTTGAAGTAGGCACTGTGGAGCACTTAGAGTTTAATCAGACATCAAAGATGCCTGGTCATCCACCACATCCTGGGCCATAACCAGTCATACTGACTTTTGTCTTAACACCAGACTTCAATGATTCTGGAGAAGAGAGTGAGACTGGAGATTCTGTACAACTCTGTCTCACTTAAATGCAATTCACTTTAAGGACAAGATATTACCCTGTGATGTCATTGATCCTCTTTGAAAATGAAGGACAAACAAGAACTGTTGTTATAGATCCCCAGTACATAACAGAGCCTCCTAGAAGAGATCCATAAACACTCAAGAGATTTTGGTCTGATCGTCCTCATCGGAAATAAAAAGTAGATGAAGAATATCAATCCATAAAGTTTGTCCATAAACGTGTATATCTGGAGCAGACAGTATAAGTGGACAATGTGTTGAGCCCCAGAGTGAGCAGGAGAAAGTGGGGTAGATATCTCTGAAAAATTGCAAAGCTCCTTTGATGACCTCAAACTTCTCCCTGAAAGACTGTTATTAGGATCAAATGAGTTTATGCAAAATACACATACAAAGTATTAAAGCATACTATAAATATAGGTTATTATTGCTGTTATTAATATTACTAATTTATAATTACTAGGAAGAAAACTCAACAGATCTCCAGTAGAGATGATCTTCTCCCTTTAGTTCTCTCTCCACTGAGCCACTAATGGGATGCTTTACTATCTAAGTAGTAGCTGATTTGATTGATCAATGTGAGAGCAAGATTATTACTACCAAGTCACACAACACATCCCAAAGATACCAATTTCTCTCTGTGGCATTGGATTCCAGCTTCTAAACTCCTCACTCTCTCTGCCTTACCCCTGGATGTTATAATATTCATCTACCAATAATGTCAAAATGGAGTATCTCAGGAACCCCTGGCCACATTTACAATATTTTGATACTTTGTAAAAGCTTGGTGGGGGAACTCTCTCTTAGGGCAAATACAGACCCAGTTCATCTGTAATGGACAGATGTAGGAGCTATCTATCATATCAGTTGAAAAGCCTTACCTGGACTTTGTACAATACTAGGTGGGGGTTGGGGGGGGAAGGGATGGCAAAAGCACTGGAAACACTTTTATGAGGCACAAAATAGATCAACAGTCAATCGATTTCAAATGGCTTCAAGCACTCTCTTACTGACTAATGAACTGAGAAAAGGCTGCTTTACATGTTTGACTTATATGCAGAAAATCCGTAATTAGCATGTTAAAATGGAATTTCTCAGCACACTTAGAGCTTAAAAAATTCTACAGAGCACAGATGAGTTTTTTCAAATGAACTTTTTTTCTTTGTAAAAAATGCTTCCCCTCTGTGCTCCCATATGCCTTTGGGCTTTGCTGCAAGATTGTTTTTTGCCCATCCCAGAACCCCAGTAAATAGGGTGACTATCACTGAGTACCCAAGAATATTAATTATAGTGATTCAAATGGCTCCACTGTAATTCTATATTTATCTCACCAAGCAAAATGTTGAGAAAACAATCAAGGAATCCTGAAATGAAAACATTTTTTAGAAAAGGCAATTCAGAGAACTACATCAATGACTGCCTATATTTGGAAGTGGTTTTCTGATTCATACTAACCATACAATCTCCTAATAGAATTCACCATAAATTTATCCTCCAAGTTCCCTTCTCAGAAACAATGTGGGGTCCTTACAAAAAGTATCCTGGTCAGGTCTCTGGGCTAATCAAACAGGTTTTTCAATATAGCACAGCAGGTCAGGGCAAGACAGGATATGAAAGACCAAGCCTCCTCATGCAGTTAATTGGCTTTTACCAGCATTTTCCCAGCATTGTGCAAGTGGGAAAAAAGGCAAAAAGGCTTTGTTAGCCAACAATAATCAAAAGGATTACAAATGCGGAGTGTTAATATTGTTGATAAGTGTTAAAGATAATAACTACTTGTAAGATTAAATTGTGCATTTCTCTCCCCAAGACAGGAAGATCCAGGAAAATGACAAGGGAGGGTAAATTGATCCTACCACCCCCCTACCCACCCCCACAGGAAGACAGAGAAATTTAACAGAAATTTTTTTCAAAAGAAAGGGAAAAGCTCTCACCAGCCAAAATATTTGTCATCAACTATAATGTTAGGTCCTGGGGAGGATGCAGGGAAAGCACGTTTGTTCTCTGCCCTTAAGGAGTTTATAATAGAGTTTTAGAGTCAATTAATAAATCAAACAAGAAACACCGATTAAGCCTTCTTATGTGTAGGTGTCATATTCAGTACTGGGACTACAAAGACAAAAGAGAAATTATTCAGACTTTCAAGGAATTTACTTTCCCATGGGCAAGGAGACATGAAGCTGTATATATGTCTACAAGTAATGTGTACAAAGTCATTTTGAGTGAGAATATAGTAGCATGTTGGTGGGGATCAGGAAAGGCTTCATGTAGTAAATGGTGCTTGGGCTGAGCCTTGACCAAATTGTGAGATTACAGTAAGACCCAGACGTGAGGAAGGAGTAGATTCTAAGCATGGCGGAAAGGGTACAGCAAGTGGAAAGGCACAGGGACACAGCTGAAAATAAAATTACATGATAGAAGACTGTAATCAATTAGGAACAAAATAGTGAAGTAATATTTGGAAGTATTCTAGTAGTTCAAAGGAGAGAAGGCTCAATATGGATGAAATAATAGTTTATGTGTGAAGGAGACCCTGAGTTCTTACTGGTTATGCCTGATATTGAGTCATAAGTTTTGCAAAATGCTTCATGAATATCAATTCATTTCTTCCTTACTATAACTCTGGTAGGCAGGTGCTATTATTATCTCCATTTTCCAGTTGAGGAAAATGAGGCAGGCAAAGTTTAAGTGGTCACATAGCTAATAAGTATCTGAGGTCAAATTTGAATTCAGTTCTTCTCAATTCCAAATCCAGAATGTTATCCACTGTGCTATTTATACGCCTTATAAACTCTAGAATAAAATGTAGAATATTCCCCCTGACCTTTACATCCTTTGCCACTCATAAACATGGCTTATCTGTCCAGTCATATTTCCTATTACTCCCCTTCATGCATTCTTTATTCTAGTCAGACTGACCTACTCTCTACTCCGTGTCTTTTCACAAGCTGTCTACATGACTAAAATGAATTTCTCCTCTCCTCTGCCTGATATAATCTCTAACTTCCTTTGAAGAACAGTTCAGGGGCCACTTCTAAAATAAGGTATCTTTCCCAGTTACTGGGGTTATTTATCCTCTCTCCTTCTTAAATCTAATATATGTATATATGCATGCATGTATGTATGACAAAAATTGTCTGAGGATATGTGGTTAAGTACTGCTGAAAATTAAACAATCAACAATGCAGAAATGGGGGGGGGGAAACAGTCTATTATGCTAAGAGCAAAAGCATCACTTTATACTAAAATCAATAAGTCCAGCACATGAGTTTCAGCAGCCTTATATAGATTTTGGTTACACAGACAGGATGGGTAAAAGGGAATTTTACAGAAAGTAAAGGGTAAGGTGATAAGCTACATTACAAAGAACAGATGGCAGAAGGGGAAATGTATGTCAAGTAAAATGTGATACTAGCCAGTAAACACCAGAGTGATAGCTGATATTTAAACTGGGATTCACAAAGACACTGTGCAGAAACTAGCCAGTTATCACCCAGGGTATAATTGATGTCTCAGGTTGATTCTGCAGGCTCAAGCTAGTTATATGGCCTGATCATCATTAATGGTAGTATAAAGTAGTGCCAGACATGACATCACAATGCATGCATGTATATGCATACACACACATATATACTCGTATGTATGATACACATTATATATTTACATGTCATATTTATATGAGGCAAAAAATTATTAAGCACCTATTTTGTGTCAGGCATTATGCTAAGTTTGTATGCACTATATTCATTTTTCTTTTGATTCCAAATACAACTCATTTTAATAATGCAATAATACCTTAAATTGGCAAAAAAAATGACAAGGCCAATGGTAATAAGGATTAGTTATGAAGAATCACAGAATTTCAGAGTTGGAAAGAATTCTCTCAAGTTTGGTTGCAGTAGAAAGGGCCTCTAATTTGTAATTAAAAGACCATGATTCACACTCCAGATTTGTTACTTCTTGCCTTCTAGGTCTCTTTTTCCCTATCTGTAAATGAGACAAGTAGAATTAGAAAATCTCTAAGGTGTCCTCCATCCCTAAATTTTTGACACTATGATCTAGTTCAGCTCAAACTTGAACAAAAATTTCTTCTATCATATCATTAATAAGGAATCATCCAACCCCTTCTTACAAACATGGGTTAGAGGGTCTTCTCCTTCTGGGGTCAGCCATTCATCTTCAGGTAGCTCTACTTATTTTCCACTAAGTTTTTCCTTACTTCAAACTTAAATATGCCTCTCTCTGCATAGAACAAGTTTGACCACTCTTCCCTATGACAGTTACTTAAATATTTAAAAGACAATTATCATGTCCCCCCCTAAGTCTTCTTTTCCCTAGGCTAAACACCTCCATTTGCCTCAATATCTCCTCATAAGAACTCCAGGTCTTCCAATATCTTATTTCCCTTTATCTGGAAGGTTTCAATTTTTCCATTGTTCTACCTAATATGTGATGTATAAAACTCTGGGTGAACTGAAGACAGTTCTACAACATTTGTGAGAATTCATTAAATTTTCACTGTGAGAATTCACAATGCAGAAATGAGCAATCTCTAAAAATTAAAATTTGATTTATTGTTTTGTTGATAGTCTACTTTTAAGAAAATTTTAATAATTCAAATTAAACTTAAAAGTGTGTGCCATACACACGATTCAGTATATTTATTAAATATTTACCAGCATGTTCTTTTTTATATAATTTACTCTATTATTTATTTATTTTAACATTTTATTTAAATTTTAAGTTTCAAATTTTCTGTCCTAACCCTTCCCCCTTCCATTGAGAAAGCAAGCAATATGATATCAATTACACATAGGAAGTCATGTAAAACATTTCCATATTAGGAAATATTTCCATATTGCAAAAAATAAAAAAAAAGCAAGAAACATAAAGAAAGTGAAAAATATGCTTCAACCTCAACTCAGAGTTCATCTGTTCTCTCTCTGAGGTGTGTAGCATTTTCCATCGTGATTCCTTCAGAACTGTCTTGAATCACTGTATTGACCAGAGGGTGTAAGTCTTTTCTAGTTGATCATCATTACAATATTGCTATTACTATGTACAATGTTCTCCTGGTTTTGCTCATTTTACTTTGCATCCATTCATATAATCATCCTGGGATTTTCTGAAGCCATCCTGCTCATCATTTCTCATAGCACTATAGTATTCCATCAAAATTATACTCTACAACTGGTTCAGTCATTCCCCACTTGATGGACATCCCATCATTTTCCAATCTTTGCCACTACAAAAAAGAGCTGCTATAATTTTTTTTTTGTACATATAGGGTCTTTTTCTGTTACTTTGATCTCTTTAGGATACAGGACTATTAGTATTATTGCTAAGTAAAACAAAGGGTATATATAATTTTATCACATTTTGGGCACAATTGCAAGTTCATCCCCATAATGGTTAGGCCATTTCTGGGGAGGGAGCCAAAAAAATAGAGAAAATACTTAGCTGAGGTCTCCCAAGATTGCCATCCAAAAATAACCTTTAAAATAATTTCTCAAATTTAATTCTGTAGTGGCAGAATCAACAAAATGCCAAACTAAAACATTCTTCCAGACCAAGAAATCATAGGAGATTAGAAAGAGAGATCTGTGACATGAGGAAGGAGGCTGGCTTGGAACCCATGTGAATAAAATACCAGGTATAGGAAAAGGTGGTGATGAGAGAAGTAGCAACATCTTCAGGAGTTTTCAAGTAAGAGACAGTAAGGGGACATAGCAACTGGTTAGGAAGAGGTTAAAGGGGACCTGTGTTCTAGCACTGGATGTTGTTTGGCAACTCCATTGCCAATACCACTTCTAGGTGGTTCAATGGCAGAGAGGAATGCTTTCAGATAAGAGGGAGTAGAACCTCTGTGGAACAATATTACCTATGGCATCAAGGAATAAGGGAAACTGAGGAACAATGTTGTTTCAGGTCCCAAGGGAGGAGGGGTACTGAGAATCAGTATCCATTGCAATATGAAGGGTTCGGGGCCTTTCCTGGGTAAGGATAACAATGCAGACCAAGAGAGCAGTGACCACACCTCTCCCCAGAATATACTACCTTGGAAACACCCAAAACTTCCAAAGCCTCAGAAATAACTCCAAAAACAGCATTGCAAAAAGAGCTTGAAGCTTGAGATAATGCCCCTCCACATATGCCACACTGGGAAAGGAGTCCAACATTAAAAACAAGATTTTTAAAAATCAAGAAACAGTGTGGGAAAATGAAGAAACAACAAAAAAGTAACCTGGTCATTAAAAAAGCAAGTATGCTGAGAGAGTAGATCAAGATACAAACTAAGAAGTTAAGGAAGTCAAAATAGCTATAAGCAAATCCTCAAAGGGGAAAACATGTGAATTGGACACAAGTCCAACAAAAATCCCTGGAAGAGCTAAAAAAGAAAAAAGTGATTTTCAAAATTAGAGTTGTAGATGAAAAATTAGGTAAAAAACTGAAAGCAAAGTAAGAAAATTATGAAAAGACCATTCACAATTTAGTAAAAGGGGCAAACAAGAAATACTGAAGAAAATAACATCTTAAAAAACAGAATTAGTCAAAAGGGAGGAAAAGGTACAAAAGCTCATTGAAGAAAATAACTCTTTAAAGATTTAAGTTGGGCAAGTGGAATCTAACAACTCTATAAGACATTAAGAAACAACAAATGAAAATCAGAAGCATGAAAAAATAGAAGAAAATGTGAAATATTTCATCAGAAGAACAACTGACCTGGAAAATGGATCCAGGGGAGACAGTTTAAGGATTATTTTATTGCCAGAAAGCCATGATAAAATAAGGAGCCTAGATATCATATTTAAAGAAATTATCAAGAAAAACTGCCTTGATATCCAAGAACCAGAAGGTAAAATACAAATTAAAAGCCTCTACTGGTTGCCTCTTAAAAAAAAAAAAGATCTTAAAATAAAAACTTCGAGATATTATAATTCCAGAACTCCCAAAGTCAAGGACAAACTATTACAAGCAGCCAGAAAGAAACCATTCAAATACCAAAGAGCCACAGTCAGGGTCACACAGGACTTAGCCACTACTGTATTAAAGGAGCAGAACATTTGGAATATGATGTTTTTGTAAGGTAGAGGAGGTAAGATTTCAACCAATGAAACTGAATATAATCCTTCAGGGGAAAATATGGATATTTAATGAAATAGAAGACTTTCAAGCATTCCTAATGAAAAGATCAAAACTGTATAGAAAATTTGACATTCAAACCAAAGACTCAAAAAGAAGAGTAAAAAGACAAAAATGAATGAAAAATCATAAGAGATTTAACATGTTTAAATTGCTTACACTCTTATATGGGAAAATGATACTTATAATTTCTAAGAACTTTATTATTATTAGTGCAGTTAAAAGAACAGAGAAGATATGGAATGAGTTGGTTATATTGGAATGACCTAAAAAAATGAATGGGTGAAAAAAAAAGGTATTTACTGGAAGAAAGGGGAAGGGACAGGTAAAATGGGGGAAAATTTTCCACATAAAAAATGTATGCACAGCAAAGCTTTTATAGTGGAGCTAAAAATGGGGACAGGGTAGTGAGCAATGCTTGATTCTCACTCTCATCAGAATTGTTTCAAAACAGAAGGGGGGAATATTTACATATAGTTATATACATTCAATTAAGTATAGAAATCTATCTTATTCAATGGGGAAATAGGAGGGGAAGTGGATAAAAGATATGGGGAATTATAAAAACTATGGAGGATTAAAGGAGGCAACAGTCTAAAATGAAACAGACATTCAAGAAGGGACAGGATTAAAAAAAGAGAGAAGAATAAATATAAGAAAATGATAAGAGGGAAATACTCAATAGTCATTACTGTGAATATGGGTGAGATGAGCTCACTCATAAAACAGAAACAGATAGTAAAATGGATTAGAAGCCAGAATCCAACAATATGTTATTTATAAGAGACACATAAAGTAGAAAGACACACAGAGAGCTAAAATAAATAACTGGAGTAGAATCTATTATGCCTCAGCTGAAGTAAAAAAGACATGGGCAGTAATCATGATCTCAAACAAAGAAAAATTAAAAACAGACCTAAAGGAGATAATCAGGGAAACTATATTTTGCTAAAAGCTATCATACCTAATGATGTAATATAAAAATGTGCAAGAAGTCCAAAAAAATTACAAGTGCCCAGTGGGTTGAGGAAATTATGTACTCTAATGAACTTTTAGTGAAGGTATGCAACTAATTGTTCTAGAGAACAATTTGGAACTATGTATAAAGGGCTATAAAACTGAATACTTTTTGGCTGAGTAATACCACTACTAGATCTCTATCCCAAAGAGATCAAAGGAAAAGGAAAAGAACCCATGAACCCATATGTACAAAAATATTTATAGCAGATCTTTTTATGGTGGCAAAAAATTAGAAATTAAGGGGATACTCGTCAATTAGGGAATGACTGAACAAGTTGTGGCATATGATTTGGGATGAAATGACAGGGGCAGGGGTTGTTTCAGAAAGAAAAACCATAGCAAGACCTGTCAGAATTGATCCAAAGTGAAATGAGAACTGAGAGATCATTGTGCACACTAACAGCAATGGTATCATGATGATCAACTATGAAAGACGTGGTTACTCTGATCAATACAATTATCCAAGATAATTCCAAAGGACTCATAATGAAAAAATTCTATTCACCTCCAGAGAGAGAACTGATGAACTCCAAATACTAATTGAAGTATAATTATCCCACTTTTTTATTGTTTGGGGGTTGTTGTTATATATATATATATATATATATATATATATATATATATATATATATATACACATAGCCACTATGTACATTTTTTGGCCTGATTTCACATTTGTAATTGATATAATTTTGCCTCTCTTCATGGTTGATGGGGGAGGGGTGGCAGGAAGGGAGAGAATTTGGAAATCAAAATTTTAAAAGGAAAAAATTTTACAAATAAATAATTTTAAAAGATTTATGAAAAGTCATTTTCTATATTTCTCTAAAAAAGAAATAAAATTGTATTCCAAATGCTTTTTTATTATAACATGCTTTCTCTTGTGGATGTTAGACTATTTAGATTTGACATGAAATTTCAATGCCAATGTAAATACAAAATTCACTATGATCTAGTTAGACTTCATTGATCTTTTAAACATTATTCTTTCCTGCACAAGGAGACAGTAGCATCCTCTGAAACTGCTTAGACACAGACTATGGTGCTAGAAAATAACTTTTGATAAATCATCATTACTTACAAAAATTGTCAAAGACTTATGTTAATCCTATTTGTTTTCATATTAAAAATCCTACATCTATTTCACATGGCATACGTGTAAATAGTCCATCTTTAGTGTGCATATGTTCAGTATCTATTGCTCAGTAATGAAAGTTCAAGTTAAGCTTTCTCTCTGTTCTCAGAAGTATGAATTATTGCTAGAATTACTGGAATTCTTTATGAAAGTTCTAAGAAGCTCAGAAACTTCTAGATAGAATATGTGAATTAAAGGAGAGAACATTATCCCATCCTACAGAAAGGCCCTCTCTACTTTGAGCTGACTTGAGACCAGTGAACCAGCTTTGAAACTTGACTCTCTTTGCCATAATCTTCCATATTTTCCTATGCACTATCGAGTGTTCAGAAAGGGCTTTTGTTAATGGTAATTTTTCCAACATTTATTAAGTGTATATAATATGCCGGAGATTTTGTCAGGTCATAGATACAAAGAAAGGAAAAACACAAATCCCTATCCTCAAGTATCTCCGAATTGTTAATGCATTTTTACTTTCCCATCCATTAGTAGGCCCATGTGACCTACTTGAGTCACATGGAAGCCTGAGTCACATGAGTTTGTGGTGAGAGGAGCTTACTGAATGGGTGGAACAGGAAGGGGGATCAGAAAGGATGGAGGAGAGCTGAGAGGAAGTTGGCCAGAGTAGTTAGAGCTGAGGGAGAGAGAGGAAGCAGACAGCAAGTTGTGAGTGTTCATTTATGGGAAGACCCTAGCACAGGGAAGGCTTGGGGATGGTGGTGCCCCCTGCATTGTTATTGTGAGTAGATTTATTTGTTGCTATAATTGATTTGACTTTCTGTTGTTGGGATTTGGCTTTCTGGTGTTGGAATAAATGTTTTGGTTCTTCTTCCATATGGAGAGTCTTTTATATTTTGACATTCAAAATTATGCATAGTTGTCATAGGTGCTGTGAATATCATGTTAGTGCTCCAAACTCATATTTTAATTATCTGTAATAATCTTGCTATACTTGAGCTAATTTATTATTGTAGTTGTTAGCACCAGGCAGAAAAATTAATCTTGAGAAAGGGAGCAACAGTGGACAACGTAACTGACTTGTGGAGGTAGTTTTTTTGTTGTGATAGAAAAGGAAATTCTAATTCAAACCTTATCTGCCCCCTAAAAGTGGTAGCACCCCATACTTTTAAATGACCAGCAGATATACACAGAATGTGAAATGCAGCATGAAATGATTATTACTAGCCTGAGAGTGAGTGAAGAGATAGAAGTAATGACTGGATGCAAGGGCTCAAAAGCAAAGCAGTCTTGTGGGGGAAGGATGTTATTTACCATAAAGACAAATGGTTTTCCATGTTCCACATGCCCTGAGAAATTCATTGCTCATAGATTCAATGATCTATAAGTTTCCTCAGATTATCTAATCCTCTTATTTCACAGGTGAGGAATCCGAAGCTATGGATGTTAAGTCACTTGCCCTAGGTCAAACAAGGTCAGAGACAGGATTTGAAGCTACATCCTCTGACTACAAAATCAATGATATTTTCCATGTAACCATGTTGTCTCCTTAATTTATAGAGCCATCTCATATAATAATGAACCAAAAATAAAATTTTGTAAGTTTCAGAAAAATTAATCAACACATCAACTAAGTCACATAGTCTGACAGTATATTGTGTCCTTCAAAAAGCTCCCTTTTCCCCAAAATTTGTGTGGGTTTTAATTTATTATGAACTTAAAACTAGAAGTTCTGTAACTTAATAGAACAGGAAAAAAGATGATATTGCACATAAAATTGAAAATCTATTATGTACAACATGCTATTTCTTTTAAATATGTAATTAAGTTATTGCATAACTTTCTTTTTTTCTTCCCTCCTGCCCTCTAAATCATTACTGATTGGAGAAATATAAATTAAAATATTCTTGAGATACCATTTTATATCTATTAGCTTGGGTAAAACAATTGAAGGGGAAATTGACAAATGCTGGAGGGGATGTGGAAAAATTGAGACTAATTCACTCTTGGTAGAACTGTGAACTGACCACAACTTTGTTGTACAGAGGACCTTTCTATTTTTTTACTTCTCTGTTGTGCAATCTCTGGGTTAAAGGATGTAGACATTTTACTCACTTTTTTTTTAAAACCGTAAATCCATATTGCTTTTGAAAATGGTTGCACTGATTCACAGTTCCAACAACTAATTCTATTAATTAGTATGATTGTAGTTCCAAAGTCCTTCCAACATTGATTGTTGTCATCTCTTGTCACATTTCCAATCTACTGAGTCTAAGATAAAATCACAAAGTAGTATTATTTGAATTTCTTTCACTATAAGTGATTTGAAACAATATTTCCTATCGATGTTAATGGTTTGTGATTTTTTTTATTAGAACACTTTGTTCATTTTTTTTTACTATTTATCCATAGGGAATGGCTCTCGATGTAAATATTTTAGTTCCCTTTATATCTTGTTTATCAAAGCTCATCAGAGATATTTGATGCAATGGTTTTTTTTAGTTCAATAACTTTTCTTTTGATATTAGTTATAATACATCAATGTGAAGCTTTTCCATTTCATGTAATAAAAACAATATATGTACATATATATGTACATGTGTTCTCTTTTGTTATCAACTTGTTTAATAATTCATCATTAGCTGTATCTGAGCAATATACCTCATCTGCCTCTCTTCTTTTCATTTAAGGGTACATATTCATTTTGAGTTTATTTGTGTTACATGGTATAAGTGTTAATTCAAATGTAATTTCATTCAAATTTCTTTCCAGTTTCCCACAAAGTTCTTATTAAAGATGGAATTCTTCCTTGAAGTAATTTATGTTTTGGGAATTTATAAAACATTGAATAGAGTTTAATTCACTCTGATTCATCTCTATCTCATATGATCTACTAATCTATTTTTCTGCGGTTTATTTTATTTTATTTTATTTTGCTTTTTGGAGGGCAATTGGGGTTAAGTAACTTGCCCAAGGTCATATAGCTAGGTTTTTGTTTGTGTGTGTCAAGTGTATGAGGCTGGATCCGAACTCAGGTCCTTCTGACTTCAGGGCCGGCACTCTACTCACTGCGCCACCTAGCCACCCTTTGTGGCTTATTTTTTTGGGGGGGGGTCACATGACCAGCAAGATTTAGGAATAGACATTTTGTCTGAACTTCTCAAATCTATTCACAATAGGAAATATGAGAGATTAAGCAATTTCAGCTATCTCTGTGGTCTAGTACATCAAGAATGTTAAAAAGGTAAAATTCCAATGAAATAAAAATAAAGGAGGCTAACTCCTAAGGTACTTCAACAGCCCCTTCCCCACCACCCACCAATCATGGGTAGAGTTGTATAATCCATGGACTTACAAAAGAAGCTGATTCTATCTCTACTCCTCCAAGGGCCAGAGAAAACAGAAATACAAAAGCTTGCTCTGACTAGTACTCCAGAGCAGCACTGTTTTGTGCTGCAACCGTGCTTACCTAGAGAAATAAGGAACTGAGGAAAGGCATTAGAATGTGTGAGGCCTGGGGCGGCTAGGTGGCGCAGTGAGTAAGAGCACCAGCCTCGGAGTTGGGATTACCCAAGATCAAATCCGGCCTCAGAAAATGAGCACCCACACATAAATAATGACTAGCCGTGTAACCTTGAGCAAGTTACTTAACCCCAATTGCTTTAAAAAAAAAAAAAAGAATGTGTGAGGCCTGACTGAAGTAAAGGGTCCAACATCAAGCTGGGACCAGTTCTGCCTTCTCAGAAGTCACTTGCTCCAGAGGATGACACTGACAAATCATAAATTATATATCATAGGAAGAGAATGAGGAGGCTTTGAGGTCCAACTCCCAGGAAAACTTCAATCAAGGGGGAATGGATGAAACACTGAGCAACAGGCAAATAAAAGAAAATAAATCTAAATTTCTAAAATTCTAAATTCTAAAATTCTCCAAGCTCTCATGAGGTAGAAAATGTAAAGACCTTGGCTGTTAGCAGATAAACCAACAGAAGGAATATTAGTAATCAAAGAGACTATGACTTCCAGATCAGCCAAATAAGTTCAAACATAGATGAACAAACGTTATAAGATGAAGGAAAATGAATTAAATTACTGATAAAGTAAAGGACCCTATAGATTCCCAAGAAAGCAAAGTATTATTATATATTTGTGTCCTCCACAGCAGAAATAATTGGAAGAGCAGAAAAACAAATTCATGGTGGAAAGTTGCAACAAAGAAACAAACAAGAAAATAAATGATTGGGAAAGCAAATGCACAAAAGTGAATAACAATCTGGAAGAAGAAAAAAAAAGAAATAATGTTAAAAGAAAACATGATCTGCATACAAAACAAATATGTTTATCTTAAAAACAGGATGCACAAAAACATTTTAGGGATAATCGGTATCCCAGGAGAAAAAAAAAAACTTTACATAATATCTTTTCTATTTTTAAGCAGTAACAAATATCTTATGATTTTGTGATTTGTAATATAATTTGAGAACTGGAAGTACTGATTTTCCTTCTTTCCTCCCTTTTTTTCATTATTTTCCTACAGAATTTAACCTCTGTATTCCTTTAAATGAATTTTGCTATTATTTTGACTAGCTCTAAACTGTAGCACCTTGGTAGTTTAATTGGCATAGTGCAAAATCTATAAATTAATTTAGACTACATTTGTATTTTATTATGATTATATTGATGTGAACTAAACATGAGTGCTGAATGATCTTCCAATTATTTGCCTTTTTTTATTGAAAAAAAAGTGCCTTAGCCAAGATGGAGGAGTAGAAGCATGAACTTATTTGAGCTCCCATGCCAACCACCTCAAATAACTGTAAAAAAAAAATTAGTCTAAATGAATTTTAGAGCTACAGAACCCACTAAGTGACAGAGAAACAAATCTCCTGCTGAAACCAGACTGGCAGGCCAATAGGAAAGGTCTATAGTACCAAGATGGGGCTGAGTACTGCCCCATGTGAGCCACCCAGATACATGGTCCAGACCAGCCAGAGCAGACCAGGAGAGTGAATCACCAGCAGCTGTGGTGGTTTCCAGAATTCTCAACCTATAAACACCAAAGGGAAAGTAAAAGGACAGTAGGGAACTCTTGTTGGAACTGGGTGAGAGAAGAGCAGGGTTAGGCCCCTTGTACCCAGGGTGGGAGCTGAAACGAGGCATGGCAGCTGCAGCTGCTGCCATATGGATGCCTCCAGAGCTCTTGGACTGCAGATCATATGGGGACCAAGCAACCATCCAGAGGGTAATTACTCTTGCTTTGACTTGCTTGAATTTGGGTCACAGTCTTGGGTGGTGGCTCTGGGGTGAGGAACACCAGTGTGCCAGAACTTGTGGTGGCTTCAGAGAGGGCACCCTCCTCATAGCTCTGACAATACTTCTGGCAGCAGCTGGGCAAACCTCAGCAATTTGGGACACAGTTCTCTCCACTTGGGAGTGGAGAGTTCTATTGTGGCAAAGAGCTCAAAAGTCAAGTAATTGCCTGGAAAGATAAGCAAACAGAGGAAGCACAATTAAGCCATAGATTCTTTTGGGGGGGATAAAAGGATAAAAACATGGAACCAGAAGAAGACAACAAAGTCAAAACTCTCACATAAAAAGGTTCCAAGAAAAATATGAATTGGTTACAGGCCATGGAGGAGCTCAAAAGGATTTTGAAAATCAAGAGAAGTGGAGGAAAAATTGGGAAGAAAAATAAGAACGATACATAAAAATCATGAAAAGAGAGTCAACAGACTGACTGAAGAAAATAACATCTTAAAATAGATTAACTCAAATGGCAAAAGAGGCCCAAAAAGCCAGTGAGGAGAAGAAGGCCTTAATAAGACAAATTGGTCAGATACAAAAGGAATTTCAAAAACCCACTCAAGAGAATAATTCCTTCAAAATTAGACTGGAGCAAATGGAAACTAATGATTCTATGAGAAATCAAGACACTATAAAACAGATCCAAACAAAGGAAAAATAGAAGAGAATTTAAAATATCTCATTAGCAAAACCACTGACATGGAAAATAGATCCAGTAGAGTTAATTTAAAAATTATTGGACTACCTGAAAGCCATGATCAAATAAAGAGCCTAGAAAACATCCTACAAGAAATTTCCAAGCAAATTTTCCCTGACATTCTAGAACCAGAGGGCAAAACAGAAATTGAAAGAATTCACTGATTGCCTCTTAAAAAAAAGATCCCAAAAAGAAAACTCCTAGGAATATCATAGCCAAATTCCAGAATTCCCAGGTCAAGGACAAAATATTACAAGCAGCCAGTAAGAAACAAGTTGAGTATTGTGGAAACACAATCAGGATAACACAAGATCTAGCAGCTTCCACATTAAGGGATCAAAGAGTTTGGAGCATGATATTCTAGAGGTCAAAGGATCCGGGACTGAGGATCATGCTTCAGGAGAAAATATGATCATTTAATGAAATAGAGGGCTTTCAAGCATTCTTGATGAAAAACCCAGAGCTGAAGGGAAAATTTGACTTTCAAATACAAGAAGCAAAATATGCATGGGAAGGTAAACGGGAAAAAGAAATCATAAGGAACTTATTAAAGTTGAACTATTTACATTCCTACATGGAAAAATAATGACTATAACTCATGAGACTTTTCTCAGTATGAGAATAGTTGAAGACAATATAAAGGTATATATATGTGTGTGTGTGTGTGTGTGTATACATACACATATATATGTATAGGATGTTGTATGTGTGTATATATACATGCGAGTGTGTGTATATGTGTGTGCATGTGTACGTAGACAGAAGGCACTGTTGAATATGAATGGATGATAACTAAAAAGTAAAAGTGAGAGTTGGGAGAGGAATATATTGGGAGAAGGAGAAAGGGAGAGATAGAATAGGATAAAGTATTTCACATAAAAGAGGCAAGAGAAAACTGTTACAATGGAGGGGAAGAGAAGGAAGGTGTAAAGGAATGGGTCAACCTTACTCTCACTGAATTTGGCTTAAGGAGGTAATAACATACACACTCAGTTGGGCATCTTATCCTACAGGAAAGTAGGGGGGAAGGTGATAAGAGGAGGTATGATAAGAAGGGAGGGCAAATTGAGGGAGAGGGTAGTTAGAAGCAAACACTTCTGAAAAGTGACAGGGTCAAAGGAGAAAATAGAATAAGGGGGGGCAGGATAGGATGGAGGGAAATATAGTTAGTCTTTTAAAATATAACTACTATGGAAACATTTTGTGTAACTACCCATGTATAACAGATATTGAATTTCTTTCCTCCTTACGTACCCAGTGGGGAAGAGTGAGGAGGGAAGAACGGAAAGAATCTGGAAATTAAAATTTTAAAAACAAATGTTAAAAAAATAGTTTTTTACATGCAACTGGGAAATAAGAGATATAGGCACTGTGGTATAGAAATCCATCTTGCCCTGCTAGGAAGTTAAAGGGGATATGGGGGAGTATATAAGAGAAAGCAGACTGGGGGAAGAGGTATTTAGTAGGCTTGCTATCTTGGGGTGGGGAGTAGGGGAAATACAGGGAGAAAATGTGTAACTCAAAATCTTGTGGAAATTAATGTTGAAAACTAAAAATGAATAAATAAATTGAAAAAAAAAAGTGCTTCATAGTTGTACCTATATAAGTGTGCCTTCCTAGCGGAATTTAAAAATCCTTTATACAGACATAACTTCCAAACAATGTAAAAGGGGACTCTGAACAACTTCTGGAGCCCCAGCACCCACAGAACTACACAGAGAAGCTAACCTCCCGCTAAGGAGAACCCAGCAGCTCCACAGGGAGCAGCGAGCTCAGTGCTCTGAGAGCAGGCAGCACAGCGAGCTGGGAACCAACAGCTAAGTGCTCTGGGAATTTTTTTAGTCCCAGGGTGGCCAGGCCAGCAGCTGGCTGGAGGGACCCCAGAACACCAGCAGCTGTGGCAATTCCAGAATTATCAGCACAGATATGCCTAGGACAAAGTGAGAGGTTAGTGCCCTATGGATTTTGGGACCAGTATTTGGGGAACACATCGGCTTCCTCTCCTGGGGACGAAAAGCTGCTGAAGAAACGGGGCACAGAAGCCATTTTGCAGCTTCAGTGGCGGCTCTAGCTCCTGGTCTGCAAACTGTAGGGAGACCCAGCAATTAGTGTGGGGGTTAATCACTCTTGCTTTAAACTGCCTAGATCTGGATTGTGGTCTGGGAGGGAAGTTTGGGGTGGGTATCCAATTTGCCAGAGCGGGTGGAGGCTTTACAGAGGCCACCCAACTGGCAGAAGTTGTGAAGACCCCATGTTTGGGCGGAAGCTCTCCTGACTGGTGGCAGAGTCCTATTGTGGCAACAAGCCCAAAAATCAAGTAATTAAGAGGCAACATGCCTAGGCAAAAGAAACAAAATAAACAGAAAAATTCAACATTGGACTCCTATTTTAGGGGCAAAGAGGATCAAAGCATGGAGGAGGACTGTGAGGTCAGAACTCCTGCACCAAAAGCGCCAAATGAAAATACAAGCTGGCTACAGGCCATAGAGGACCTTAAGAAGCAGATAAGAGAAGTGGGGGAAAAATTGGGAAGAGAAATGAAAAAGATGCAAGAAAAGTATGAAATGACAGTCAACAGCCTGACTGAGGAAAATAACACCTTAAAAAATAGACTAACTCAAATGGCAAAAGAGGCTCAGAAAGGCAATGAGGAGAAGAATGCCTTAAAAAGTCGAATTTGCCAGATGGAAAAAGAATCTCAAAAGCTCACTGAGGAGATTCATTCCTTCAGAGTTAGACTGGAGCAAATGGAAGCTAATGACTTTATGAGAAATCAAGATGCTGTTAAGCAGATCCAAACAAATGAAAGATTAGAAGGCAATGTGAAATATCTCATGGGAAAAACCACTGACCTGGAAAATAGATCCAGGAGAGACAATTTAAAAATTATTGGACTACCTGAAAGCCATGATCAAAGAAATAACCTAGAAATCATCCTTCAAGAAATTCTGAAGGAAAATTGCCCTGATGTTTTAGACCCAGAGGGCAAAATAGAGGTTGAAAGAATCCACAGATCACCTCCTGAAAAAGATCCCAAAAAGAAAACTCCCAGGAATATTATAGCCAGGTTCCAGAATCCCCAGATCAAGGAGAAAATACTACAAGCAGCCAGGAAGAAACAATTTCAATATTGTGGAAACACAATCAGAATAGCCCAGGACCTGGCAGCTTCTACACTGAGGGATCGAAGGGCATGGAATATGATATTCCAGAGGGCAAAAGAGCTAGGATTGAAGCCAAGAGTCACCTACCCAGCAAAGCTGAGTATCTTGTTTCAGGGGAAAATATGGTCATTCAGTGGAATAGAGGACTTTCAAGCATTCTTGAGGAAAAAACCAGAATTGAATAGAAAATTTGACATCCAGATACAAGAAGCAAGAGATGCTTGAGAAGGTAATCAAGGAAAAGAAATCAAAAGGAACTTATCAAAGTTGAACTATTTGCATTCCTACATGGAAAAACAATAACTGTGTCTGATGAAACCTTTCTCATTATGAAAATAATTGAAGAAGGGTATATGGGCATATGTTTACAGGTATACATGGATAGAGGGCACAGGTTGAATTTGATGGGAAGAGATGATTGTTAAGGGGTGTAGTTAAGAGGTGAGAGAGGAAAGTGGCAAGAGGAGATGGGGAGAGAAAGTGTAGGGTAAGCTATCTCATGTAGAAGAGACAAGGGGAAGTCGTTGCAGGGGAGAAGAAGAACAGGAAGGCAAAAAGGCAAAAGCATATTCTCATTGAAGTTGGCTCAAGGAGAGAATCACATACATACTAAATGGGATATCTCACCCTGCAGTAGAGTAGGGGAAAGGGGGACAAAAGGGGGGATGATGGAGGGGAGGGCATTCTACAGGGAGGGGAGGTTGGAAGTACCCGCTATCAAAGAGGGACAGGATCAAAGTAGGGAATGGACCAGGTGGGAGGTGAGATGGGTGGGAGGGAAATATAAGCAGTCTTTTACAATATATCTACTATGGTAATGTTTTGCATAGCTATACATGTACAACACATAATGAATTGCTTATCTTCTCAGAGGGAGTGGGTGACAAGGGAGGAAGGGATTGGATCTAAAAATCAAAGTTTTAAAATTAAATGTTTCATAAGTTGTCCAGGCATTGGGGCTCAGAATTTCACCTTGCCCTAATGGCAAAGTCGAAGGGGGTATGGGAGAAGATATGGGAGAGAGCAGATTGGATGAGGGGATATCTAGTGGGACTGCTATTCTGGGGTGGTGGGTAGGGAAACAATGGGGGAAAAATTGTAACTCAAAATCTGGTGGAAATGAATGATGTAAACCAGAAGTTAATAAAGCATTTGTTTAATAAAGAAAAAAAAGAAAAAGAAAAAACCCTTTATACATTTTAGAGTTATTTTGAATGGGTCCTGTCTATTATTTCTTTCAAAGTTATATTATTCATATAAAGAAATGCTGTTAATTTGGGGGGATATATATATTGTATAGAAATAATGGGTTTGCTCTTTCAGAAAGTTGTATGGCTCCCTCCATTAATAAGTCCTGGATTTCATCTGTGTACTAGCTTGCCTTTGAACCTCTGAGGACAGTGTCTCCCTGGAAATGAAGAAACTCAAACTGAGAAAGAACAATTACATTCTTCTTTAGGGAAGGCACTTTAGTATACACAGCCTTCAAATGTGAGATACACACAGTAAATATAATTTAATTTAAAAACCATTTTTGTCTTAAGAATTGACTTTTCTAAATAACAAATAAATTTTCAGAGAACAAACATCATGATGTTTCACATCGCTGAGTTAGCCCTGGAATCTGATGGGTCTTTTATTCCTTCCAGACTGTTTAATGTTCTGGGGTGTCAATCTGGAGAGTATACTGTATTTGTTTCACGTGACTATTGTGAACATCTGTGTTTGCTGCATGCACACAATGTTTGAACATTTAAACAACTGGAAAATGGGGGAAATAATTTTATTTTCAATTAGGCTTGATTGTGACAAAAGCAAAAACTTGGTCTGAAAACTGCTTTTCATTGCCCCAACAAATCTCACCCTTGCCAGATTGTTCTGTGATAATTACAGCTTTTCAAAAGGTATTTCCATGGCTTCAAAAGCTCCATTTTTCTATGAACCACCATACATATTACAATAACTAAGGAACAAAGCCAGCTTTGATATGTCTAAACCCAAACAAATCTATGGTGTAAAAATATCATTAATTTTCTTATTGATTTCTTACACTAGAAAATCAGAGTGCCACCTTCATCCAGTTCCTAATACAGAGAGCTTTCCAAGACTGCTGAACTCAGTTCATTGAAATTTCCATGCTGTTGATAGTGAATGCTGCCTGATTAAAGACACTTTCTTCCACATACCCTTTAACATATTTATTCACAGAATATGAATCATAGACAGCCAATGCATTTCAACAAATTCACTAGCTACCCACCATATGCAGAGGGGTAGTATACTGGCCCTGAGGTTACAAAGACAAAGATGAAATAGTCACTGACTTCAAGGAGATTATATCCTGAGGGGTGGAAAGAGGGAGAGCAATGTACAGACAAATAAGTAAGTACAAAGTAATATAAAGTATTCAATATAAAGTAATTTCAGGTGCTGAGAGGTAGAGAACACAAAAAAACTGGGGGGATGAGGAAAACTTACATGTAGGAGGTCCTATAACTGAGCTATGAAAAAAGCCACAGATTCTGAGGGGGGGAAGCAGATTTCAGAAAGGAAAGAATAATAGCTGTGCAAATAATATCTAGCACTTATATAGTGCTTAGGCCTTGCTAGACACTTTATAAGTGATATTTCATTTCATCCTCACAACTCTGTGAAGTAGGTGCTATTATTACCCCCATTGTACAGATAAGGAAACTGAGGTTGAGAGAGGTTAAGTTAACAAGCATCTATTAAGTACTTATGGGTGCCAGGCAGTGTGGGTCAATAGTTCAAAGTCACACAGTCAGTAAGAATGTGAGTGAGGATTTGAACTAATCTTCCTGACTCCAAGTCCAGCACTCTATTCACTACACCTCCTGACTGCTTTGTGAAGGCATGAAAACAGGAGACAAAATGTCATGCATGGCCAATAGATAACAGGTCAGTATAATTGGATCAGAGACTTTGAGAAGGATTCTGGTGTGAAATTAAAGGATGAATTCCATTTCTCTGACCACTAGCATTCGGAGCCTTTCTCAGCATGGTGCAGCACAAAGAGGGTTGGTTCTAGATTTGAAGACTAGGGTTCAAATCCCACCTCTCTCATTTATTATTGATGTGACCTTGGGAAAGTCATTTGAGTCTTAGCTTGCTAATAAGGAAAAGAGTCTCAGTTTCCTAGTTATATAAAATGAGAAGGCTAGACTAGATGGCTTCTAAAATTCTTTACAGTTCTAGATTTCTGATCCTATGATTTTATAATAAGCCTCTTTCCATAAAGACATCAATGGCAAAAAGAAACACACACACCCCCAAAAAGGCAAAATAATCATAGTCAATAGGCACACATTCTATTTCTTTGTATTTTTGCCACAAAGATTTCTGTGGTGTCAAAAATACAAAGAAATAGAATGTGTGCCTATTGACTAGAAAATGACTGATTGATATTATTAAGGTATTGCTGCAATGGAACAATGCAAAGAAATGAAAATATATGTATAAAGAAAGATGGAAATTACATGATTTAATGAAGCCTGAAAGTAGTAGAACCAAGGGGGTTTAATGCATGATGCTAACAATTATGTAAGTGAAAATTATGCCAAAATGCTGCTGAACTCAGACTAATTACAATAACCAAATTTAGTTAAAAAAAAATGAAGGATAGACAACACCTTTCAATGGAGATGTTGTGAGCTGTGAGTGTGGTATTATTCATAGGCTCAATGTTTGAAGTGGTCATTCCATTGTGTAGGTTTTTCTTGATTTTTTTCTTTGACTATAATGGAGGATTCAATGGGGCAGAAGTTACACTGAGGGGAAAATGCTCATGGTAGTTGAAAAAGGCATCAATAATATTATTGATTGGAGGAAAATGAAATTATAGAGGTAGATGGGAACCATACTGTAGTTGCTTTAAATCCCAGTCAGGTTTGTATTTTATTCTAGAAAAATATGAAGATTGTGGAATAGAGGAATAACATGGTCAAACTTGTGCTTTGGGAAGATTATTTTGCTAGGAAGGGCCTGGAAGCAGGGGAAACAATGAAAAGGATTATTTCAATAGATCAGATATGATAAGATCTGAATTAATATGATAATTGTTTGGATAAAAACAAAGGGATGGATTCAAGAAGAGAAGTGTAAAGCACTGGTGAATTTGGGAAGTTTATAGGATATGGAAGATGAGGTATAAGGATGAGTCAACTGTAACTTCAAGTTATAGAACCTGAGTGACTGAAGGATGATTGTGCCCTAAATAGAAATAGGGAAGTTTCTTGAAGGGTTAGGTTTTGAGAGAAATGTTATGAATTTGGTCTTAGACATGTTGAATTGAAGATACTTTTGGTAAATCCTAGTGGAGATGTTTGTATAATCCTGGTAAGGTAAAGCTGGAATTCAGAAGAGAGGTTAGGAAGAGATACACACACACACACACACACACACACACACACACACACACACACACACACACACACACAGAAATATTATATACATATATACACATGTTTATACACAAATATACATGGATGCAAATATATGTGTTCGGGGGCTTGGAGAGAAAGAAGGAAAGAGACAGGGGGAAGGGAGAGGGGAGGAAGAGAGGGAGGAAGAGAGAGGGGGGAAGGGAGATTATCATCTATATAGGATAAGTAGATAAGCAAACCCTTAAGAGCTCATGAGATTATCAAATGAGAGGCTTCAAAGAGAAATGGGGAGAAAAGTGTCTTTTAGGGGGTGGCCACATTTAGTGGATAGAAACAGGATGACAATTCAACAAAAAAGACTAAGAAGAAACTATCAGAAAAGTAGAAAGAGGACCAGGAAATCTTAGTGTCATGAAAACTCCAGCTGGAGAGAATACTGAGGAGTTAGTAGTCAAGATTGTCACTCAGAATGAGGACTTTAAAAAGGCCTTGTGATTTATTGATTAAAAAATTGTTTGCAATGTTGGAGAAAGTGGTTTCTGTCGAGTGGTAGAATTGGAAGACAGATTACAACTGACTGAGAAGTAAGTGGGAGTTGAGAAAATGGAGGCAATAAGTATAGACAACCAACCTTTTTGAGAACATTAGCTCTAAAAGAGATGATAGATATGGGATAATAGTTTGAGGATATGGCAGGTTTAAGGGAAGATTTTTAAGAATGGGGAAATCTGATTATATTTGAATGTGGTAAACAATAAGCCAGTATATAAAAAGAGAATAAAGATGAGAAAATGTATTTTTTCAGGCAAAATACTACTTTACCACCTTACTTATGAGACAAAATTTATAAACCTAAGTATAAGACTTTTCTTTTATTCTTATTAATTTTAATCTTGACAAATGCTATGCCAAGTTCCACTCAGTCTTCTAACCTGTTTACCTTTAAAGCTAGGGCTAAAAATTACCCCTTATATTTTTATATCATTCATTCATTCAACCATCGTGTGTATCCAGGGTAAATGTATGATCAGGCAATTTTATCCTCCCAAGATCACATAAAAATTAATTCTTTGGAGATATGTTCAGGATGATCTTTGTTGTTCTCCACTAGAAATGTCATCTTTCCTGGACAATTAATCTGCTGGTCATCTGTAGTGGTCTGATGATCATTATTAGACAACTCCATTGGTTATTTGCTCTTTCTCTCTGCCACTAGATTCTGGGTTTCATCCCTTAAGGACCATCTACTGGTCAGATCGGCTGCCATCTATAAGTGTGTGGCCTAGAAAACCTCTCTGAAGCTTTTTCAATCCATCACCAAGCCTTTGACTTATGACACACACCCAAGGGAAGGCAAATAAAAGAAAGGCAGAGAGGTCTGACAGACTTTTTTCTCTCAAAAAATTTTAAATATTCCACAATGTTCCCTTAAGTCTACTGTAATATTCTGGGGCACCTAGGTGCATCATTTGGGTAATCTTGCTATAGTCATTTCCTTACATACCTCTCCCTCATGGAATTCTCCTCTGTAACAACAACAAAAAAAATTAAACAAAATCCACAAACAGTCACTCTGTTTGGCACTTTATTCCATAGACCCTGCTCAAAGTGCATACCAAAAGGAAAAATGGGCATGCTTCCTCATGTGCTGCCCCAGGATAGACAATGGTCATTACAGTTAATTAGATTTTGGCTGCTTTCTAGAGGTGTTTTCACTTAAATTATTTTATTCATTGTATAATATAATACATGACAATAAACATTCATCAAAGCCTACTCCATGTCAGGTACTGTGCTAAGTACTGGGGATACAAAAGGGGAAAGGAAAAAACCCCTTCCCTCAGAGAGCTTGCTACCTAATGCTAGAAGACAACATGCAAAAGGAATCTACAAAGCTTGGAGGAGGAGGGCAGGGACCAGCATGGGTACATGATGTTTTTTGGATTACAAACCAATCAGAGCTGAAAATGGAAAGTGAAAAGTAACCTGAAAAATTCCATCCTTCTATAAAGACAAGATTTGGGCGTTGTGTGTTCTACTCCTCCAGCTCTCCAATTGGGGGGGGGGAAGGAAACTGAGGGAGCTGAGAAGGTGTTCAGTATCCAAAAGAGTTAAATAGCAGGATGAGGAGATTTACATACATTGTGTGGTTCACTGTTGTTCTACCTACCATCCCGGAATCAGTTCACATAGGTCTTCCCATGTTTCTTCTGCATTTCTTAGTCATAATGTGTTTGTGTTTATCTTTCATTTTAGCACTTTCCTCCCTACTGTTGGTACCTCCCCCTACCCAGACTCTTAATATACCCCTACTGTTCTCTGCCATAAGAGTGTTCCATCTAGGAGCAGCTAGGTGGCACAGTGAATAGAGCACTGGCCCTAGAATCAGGAAGACCTGAGTTTAAATCCGGCCTCAGACACAACACTTACTAGCTGTGTGACTTTGGGCAAGTCATTTAACAACAATTGCCCTGCCTTCTCCCTACAAAGAAGAGCAAAAAATAAAAAAATAAGTTCCATATTTCTTCTTTTCCAACAATTACCTACTTTCAAATCTTGCTCTTTATGCTTACAAATAACAAATTTTCCTCTTATGCATTTTGTTCCATTAAAGAACTTCTATGTTGTTATTATTATTAAAGAGGTAGCTATCTTATGGGAAGCAACCTAATTTTTTTAAACCTCACCCAGACTAAGGTGTAAATGGTAGCTAAAGCTTAATTATTATCTCTTCCTGAGGTATTTTCATTTTCAGTTATTCTTGCTCCTTAATCATATAAAAGGATAAATCTATATTGAAAAAATTGAAGGCACCAATGACAGGGTAATAAAGGAGATGTATTCGAGCAAAATTTCTTCCAATTCTGTCAAATCACATCATGTAATCAGCCACCTACTGTTTCTGTATAACACCAGCACAAAATAGCTCCAACTTTATGTAGGCCATGAAGTTGTGAAAGCATGCCCCATCTGGCAACAAGGATTTCTACTTAGCTACCATGAAGCTCTATTCTGTGGCTTTCAATAGCATTCCATTCTATTCCCCAATGGTCTTGGCTCTAGAGTCCCAGTAGCTGCTGGGAACAACTTAAAGTGAAATAATTATCCTTTTCTGCAAGGACTGGACTGGCAACTTCTATGCAGCCCCAAAGAGACTGTGGTCATAAATCACTAGGGATGGTTGACCAGGACCAGTTGAAATAATATGAGGAAAAAGCAATGGGAGAAATGACAAAATGCAAGAAATAGAAGAAGGAAAGAGGAAGAGAATGAAAAAATAAGGGAAAGAGAGAATAGAAAAAGCAGGAAGAGAAAATAGAAAGAAAATAGCAGTAATGACTCATATTTTTCTAGAACTTTAAAGTTTTCAAAGCACTTTGCCTATAACCCTATTAGGTAGATAGAGAAAATATTATCACAACCATTTTACAGATGGGGAAACAGAGTCAGAGTTTCAGTGAATTACTGAGTCACACAGCCAGGCACGTCCAGTCTTCAAACCTTATTTAACCATCTTATTGAGGACATCACAGAAAAGAGGAAGAACATATCTAGTTAAGGCAGGAACATGATGAATTACCTTCATTCAGTAGTGTGCTGGTAAATATTTAAAAATCAGCTCTCTTAAAGTGCATAACACTTTTAAAGTTTAATCTACATTATTATCATTCCCTCTATCACTTTCTGAAGTGTAGACAATCAAGAAACAACAAAAACAATAAATCAAGACTAGCATTTGCCAATTTCCAGGATATCAAAGGTCACACAAGAATTTAACAATCAACTCTCCTAAGCCCATACAAGCTGGCTCCAGGACACCTCCCCTTCATGTAACACTTTTTCAAGATTCTATTTAAGGGATTATTATTCCTATAATTGACAATAATAATAATAAAATTTACATGTTTCACAAAGTGTTTTGCATTCATTTTATGTGATATTTACAACAATAGTATGAGGTATTATTATCCCCATTTCACAGTTGAGGAAACTGAGGTTCATAATGTATGTGCCCAGGGTCACAAAACTACTAAATGTCAGAGGCAGCTTTTGAATACATTCTTTTCCTTATTTAAGTCTGATTCTTTTTCCACACTATACTGCTTTTCCCATTTGTCAGAGGAAGACACCAAGTCATGCAGAGGTAACACTAATTGTCTTGATCCAGATAATTAGATCTACATATCTGACCCTAACCTCTCTCCTGAGCTCACATCACCAACTGACCCATGTACATCTCAAACTGGATGGCCCAATGACATTTCAAACTCAGTCTTTCCAAAATAGAACTCATCATTCCCCTAAACCCTCCCCTCTTCTGAACTTGTCTATTACTTTTGAGGGCACTATCAGCCTCTCAGTCACCCAGGCTAAGAAATTCAGGGTCTAATTCTTCATTCTTGGTTGCCACACATGTCTGATCTATTCATAGGCTTTATTGCTTCTGCCTTCATGACATTTCTAGTGTACGTTCTCTTATCCCCACTCATATAGCTGCCAGTTCATATCTAAATTATTATGAGCAGGGGCGGCTAAGTGGCGCAGTGAGTAGAGCGCCGGCCCTGCAGTCAGAAGGACCTGAGTTCTCATCCGGCCTCAGCAGACACTTAACACACACAAACAAAAAAACCTCCAAAAAGAAAAAAAAAAACTAGCCTTGTGACCTTGAGCAAATCACTTAACCCAAATTGACCTAACTTCCCCACCTCCCAAAAAAGAAAAAAAAAATATTATGAGCAGTTATTCTCCCTATCTTGTATCCCTCCTCACCAATTCCAATCCATCCTTCACTTAGTTGTCAAAGTGACTTTTCTAAAGAGTATTTGACCTTTACACCCTCTCACTCAATAAACTCCAGTAGCTTCCTATTACTTTAGGATTTAACATAAAATCCTATATTTAACATAAAATCCTTTAACATACTCCACAACCTAGCACCTTCCTACTTCTTCAGTCTGCATATACTTCACTCCACTCCCTATATTCCACAATCCAGATATGTTGTCCTCACATTTCCTACTGCTCCATAATGCATCTCCAAACACTATCCATCTCCCATGCCAGGGATGCTTTCCCTCCTCACCTGTATTTGAGTCAGTAATTCAATGAAGTAGTATTTATTAAGCACCCATTGTGTACTAGGCATTGTGCTAAGTGCTGGTGATTCAAAGAAAGGCAAGTCAGTCGATGTTCTCAAGGAGCTTACAGTCTAATGGGGGAGACAACATGCAAAGAACTATGTCCAGACAAAGCTAGATCCAAAGTAACTTGGAGATAACCAATACAGAGAAGGAAATAGAATGAGAGAGGATCAGGAGAAGGTCACATTTTATCTGAGATTTGAAAGAGGCCAAGGAAGACAGGAGGTGGAGACGAGAAGAGCATCCATTCCAGGCATAGGAGACAGCAAAGGAAAATGTCCAGAGTGTGAATATGGAGAGTTCCATACAAGGAACAGAAAAAGAGTTCAGTGCCACTGAATTGCAGAGCATATGGAGGGAGGAAGGAAATATAAGACTGGAAAAGTGGGGTGAGGAAAGGACAGATTATGAAGGACTTTGAATGCCAGAGGATTTTATATTTGAAACAGAAATGATGGTGAGCCACTGATTTTTATTGAATAGATTTGGAGAGGTGACATGGTTCAATCAGGGCTTTTGGAAGATCACTTTGGAAGCTGAAGGGAGAATGTATTGGAGCAGCCTGAGACTTTGGGGTCTAGCAGGCAATAGCAATTGTCTAGGCATGAAGTTTTGAGGACCTGCATCAGGGGTGGCAGTGTAAGAGAAGAAAAAGGGGACCTATTTGGGAGCAGTTATAAAGGTAAAATCAATGAGCCTTGGAAACGTTGGATATGTGAGGTAAAAGAGAGAAAGGAGGAAAGGAGGAGCATGTAGGCTATGAGCCTGTGTCACTGAAAGAATGGTACTGCCCTCAGCAATGGAGGATTTGGGGAAAATACAGTAAGTTTAGTTACCAGAGGCAGCTAGTTGCTATGAATAGAGTACGAAGACTGGATTCAAGAAGAATCGAGTTCACATGTGGCCTCAAACACTACTAGATTTATAATCCTAAACAAGTCACTGCAGCAAGTCCAATCTATGTCTAAGTATTAAAAATTTTCCTAGCTGAAGGCTCTCAGGGATTGTGATTATACTTGTAATTTTTCCTCTAGAAAAAAACTCCCTCAAGCCAAAATATAAAGAATCGTTTTGGCCTTAAGGGCCATTATATTGTTCCCTTGTCTTAAAATAAGCTAATTATTAAGATGTATTACACTAGCTATCAATGGCTGTCAATTAAAAAGGAGCAAATCTTCCCATGTACTCAGTATGGGAACTTAGAGATCATAGAATTTTCTACCTCCACAATAATTCACATCAGACTCAGACCCTTCTCTCCAGTTATGTGGAAACCACCCTAGTTCACTTCCTCATCACCTCTTTCTTAGGCTCTTGAAATAACCTTATAATTGGTCTCCTCCCTGTCCATCAAGTCTACCCACTTCAGTCAATCCTTTATGTGGGTCAAGGTGTTGTTTTGTTTTATTTTGTTTTCCCTTAAAAATAGAACCTACTCAAAAAATTCTAGTGGCTCTCTATTGACTCCAGGATTACTATACATTCCTCTGTTTAGCTTTAGAGAAGCTCCAATCTAACTTTCCTTCCTCCAGGCAAAGTGGTCTTCTTTTTGTTCCTCAGAGAGAGCCCTCCACCTACCTTTCATATCACGTCTTTGCCATGACCATCCCCAAGCTTGTAATTAATTTCATTATCTCCTTCATTTCACAAAATTTCACACTTCCTTCAAGATACATCATAAATGTCACATTTAACAACTAGATAGTGAACTCCTTGGGGGGCAGGGACTATCTTTTTCCTCTTTCTATATCCCCAGTGTTGAGCACAGTGTCTGGCCCATAGTAAGCATTTAATAAAGGCTTATTGACTGACTGACTGAAGACTTTCCTGATCACTCTGCCCACAATTGCTAGTGCTCTCTCTCCCTAGTTAAAATGTTTATTAACTAACTTGTTACCTAGGTTTATTCTTTTTATATCTTTTTAGTTACATATACATATACATGCTTTATATGTATATATATATATATATAATATACTTGCGTATATATGTATATGTATATAAAATATACTTGCATATATGTATATGTATATATATATATAATATTCTTGCATATTTTTATTGTCTCCTCCATTTGTAAACTTCTTGAATGGGGATAGGATTTTTCTTATCACTATTTATATCCCCAGTATCTACCACACTAATAAATGTTTAGTCATTGATTTAGAGCTAAAAGAGACCTCTAATTTCTAGTTAAATGTCTTCATATTGCTAGTGAAAAAATTATGAGTTGAGATTTGAACACAAATCATTAGACTTCAGATCTGCCACCCTTTACATGACACCATTTTGCCTTCACTAATGCCCACAAATGTGACATGGTGGTATGGAGTTGACTCTGGAATCTTGAAGACTATACCAATGGACCTCTCTGCTCTGAATTCTCACCATGGTATGGAAAAAAATTTTTGGTTGCAAAAACTATGTAGGAGTACCTCCAAGCTCTAGCAGATACTTACAAACAAGAAAGGCACACAGATGAACTGATGCCTATCCTTTAAGGCTCAGCCCAGATAAATTCAGAGATGAATTTTCATCCACAATCACTCACAAAAATCTTCTATTAAGAAGAGAAAAGGTTGTAATCTGGTAGCAGAGTGCTGTACTAATACCAAGGAGATCCTTGAAGGCTTCTAGTAAGTATAATAGCATGGTACTGTTGTATTGAAATAAGATAAACATGTTTAAAAAGCAACACAGAAAGAATGTTCAGTATTGACACTTTGAAAACAACATTGAAAGGCTTAGGTAGATGGGAGAAAATGAAGAAAAACCCAACTCTCATGTTTTGTTATCATTTTAAACAGATATTTTACAATGTGCCCAAACAGAAAACTTGGAGAGGTAAATGCAGCCACCATTTGGCATGCTAGAAATGTCTGCACATTCTGTTATTTGTAAGGCTGTCTTGAAAAACAGGAATAAGTCCGTGAAATATTAGAAATGGGGTAAGAACTGAAGTGTGATGTTTCTGTTATTCTTGGTGAAATGACAGCTGAAAAATGATGCCCAGGAAGCAAAATAAAGAAATGAAAAGGATTTCCAGAGAACTCCAATGGGGGATCCCACATGATATACATTTAATAAAAAATGTCATTTATGTTATAAAATTGATTCAATACATGACCTCTAACCTGAAACTGACCATTTTTAATAAATGTGAAAAATATTTCACAAGAAGCATTGGAATATTTTCAGGGGTCCTTAATCCTTCTTATGAAAACCCTTCATGATGACAAATGGCAAAGGGAGAAAATATGGTATTTAATTTGGAATGTTTTAGCAACACCTCTGTCTACATGAATGATAGGCCACAATTATAAATCCTGGGGGTGCTGCAACAGGCTTTTACCTCATCCATTAGGTAGCTCCACAGTGATTTGAGAAGGAGGAATTACTTTTAAATGATTTGTAATTGTTGTTACCTAGGAATAGAAGCAAAAACTTTCTGTTTATGCATCTGCATAAAACATTGATTTATTGAGTCTAGTTTTGATTTCCATGCCCAGCACTTGACTTTTGTTGGTAAATTAGTATGGCTTTCTCTTCACATGGATGATCCATTCTTGGAGTTGTAGGTGATTGGCTAGATGTCTTTTTAATGTTAAAAATTAGAAAAAAAATTATTAAGGAAGACTTAGCAATATTGAACCTATTAAAATGGAGTAGAAAGAAAATGCTTGACTCTTGGTTTTCCTGACAGTCATGAGAAGACAAGAACAAAGGGAGCAATCTATAGCAGTGGTGTCCAACACAAATAGAACTTGGTCTTAAACCACACATAAGGATTCCAGAGGGCAGCATATTGACTTAGAAAACCACAAATTAACATTATCTATATTCTATTGTAGTTTGTTTATTTTATTGAATACTTCCAAATTATATTTTAATATGGTTCAGACTGTATTTAAGAGTGTTGTAGCTGCAATATACATCTACAGTTCTGCATAGTATATAAAGAGTTGGAAGCAAAGACAGTGAGAAGTGGGTTCTATTCCCTCTTTTGAAAAATGCTGTGTGGATCTTATAAAGTCTCAGAGCCTCAGACAACTGTCTAAGGCTATCTTAAGTTGCAGAGAACATGCCCATCTGCAAAACTAGAGGGAGTTTCTTCCTCAAGAATGTCAAGCGATTTCAGAGAAACCTGAAGGCTTACATGAACTGATGCAAAACAAAGTAAGGAGAACCAGAAGAAGATTACATACAACAACAGAAATATTGAACAGTGAACAACTACGAATGACTTAGCTAGTCATAGGAGTACAACGAACAAAGATAATCCCAAAGGATTTATGATAAAAAATGTCATCCACTTCCAGAGGAAAAAAAATGATGGAGTATGAATGCAGATTGAAGTATGCTACTTTTACGTTTTCTTTAATTTTGTGGGGGTTTTTCCCCTTTGGGTCTGTGTCTTCTTTCACAGTATGACTAGCATAGTTTTGCATGACTGAACATGTTTAACCTATATTAAACTGCTTACTGTCTCAGGGAGGAGAGAGGTTATGAGAGAGAAAAAGAAAATTCAAAAGTCATTTTTAAATGAATGCTAAAAACTGTCTTTACATGTAATTGGGGGGGGGGGGTAGGAAGAATGCCAAGAAATTTACAGATAGTTACCAAATAAATCGAAGTAATAGGTCACAAAAATGATTTTTAAAGTTTTACTATTTTCAAACAATAATCAGTGGATCCTGGTTCTGAAGATCTTCAAAAACATGCTATATTACACAGTATCAAAACTAAAAGGTACAATCAATTTGATTCAATTCAATAAGGATCATTTAAGAGTTTAACAACTACCAGGAACTGTGCTGGGATGCTGAAGATAAAAAGAGTCACTGCCCCCAAGAAACTTACATTCCACTGTAAGGAAACAATGTTCATGAGTAATTAAATACAAAGTATATCAAAGTGAATATAAAGTGAATATAAAGAAATTAAGAAGGAAAGGTTACTGACATCTGGGGGGTGGTCAGGAGCAGGTTAATGTAGGCATTTGCACTAGAGTAGGATCTTGGAAGGAGCTAGGGTTTCAAAGAGCAGAGGTGAGAAGGGGGAGCATTCCAAGAGTGGAAAATAAAGTTTAGGCAAAAGCAAATAGGTGGGAGACAAAATATGTTGTATAGGCAATCACAATCAGGTTAAAATATGGTGCACATAATAGAAATGGTAAGTAAAATTAGTCTGAAAAGATCAGTTAGGACAGATTGTGAAGGGTTTTAAATGGTAGACAGAGGAGTTCAAATTTTACCATGAAGGGGAAAGCTAGCAAAAGTCACTGATTTTTTTTTTAGCAGAACATAGGCTATTGTTTGGGAGGATTACTTTATTAGCTCTGGGGAGTCTGGATTGAAGAAAGGAGAGACTTAAATCTTAAAGCAAGGAGCTTAATTAGGAAGTTACAGCAATAGTTGAGGCAAAAGGCCAGAGAGGCTTGAACTAAGATAGTAGCTATGCAAGTGAAGAGAAGAGATTGGATATAAGGGATATTGGGGAGGTAGAAGAAATGTGACCTGAAAACTAATGAAATGAAGGTAGAGTGAAGAATCAAAGATGGTGGCTCTGAAGTCACCAACCCCAGGAGACCATCCTTGGTTGACTGAAAAAAAATTAGTTTGGAAGAAGCGTGTTTTCCTTTTCCTCTTCTTTTTTTGGGTGGGGGGGGAGGTGAGGGAAAAGAATGAATTCTGTTTTAAAATAAATTGAGTTTACAATGCCTACTGGACACATAAGTGAGATTTCCAATAGGAAATTGTTATGTATCACAAGTTCTTTCACTAAAATCAACTTACCAGTTGTTAAAGGTCTGCCTGATTTTCCTTCCTAATACCAGGCAAACATTTATTTCCATTCACCTACACTGATCTCAGTTATAGGCACATTTCTCTCATACCTCATTCCCTGATTATTATACAAAGATGTAACTATGGTCACATCTCCTACATCACTTTGGATTTTAACATGAATATGGAAGGCATCTGCTGTGAGGACCATTTAAAACAGCTCTTTAGTCTATCAATTCTTTTTTTTTTAAACAAATACTGTATTAACTTCTGTTTTACATCATTCATTTCCGCCAGATTTTGAGTTACAATCATTTTCCCCCCATTATTCCCCTACCCAACCTCCCAGAATAGCAGTCCCACAAGATATCGCTTCCTCCAATCTGCTCTCTCCCATACCTTCTCCCATACCCCCTTCAACTTTTCCATTAGAGGAAGGTGAATCTTTGTGTCCCAATGCCTGCACATCTTATCTCCCAATTACAGGCAAAAGAGTATTAATAATAGTATTTATATATATATTTGAAACATTTAATGTTAAGACCTCGAATTTCAGATCCATTTCCTTCCTCCCTTGTCACCCATTCCCTCTTGGGAGATAAGTAATTCAGTATATGTTGTACATGTCTAGCAATGCAAAACATTATCATAGTAGATATATTGTACAAGGCTGCTTATAATTCCTCCCACTCATCCCACCCCCCACCTGGTCCATTCCCTACATGATCCTGTCCCTCTTCTATAGTGGGTACTTCCAACCTCCCCTCCCCCAAGGATGCCCTCCCATCCATCATCCCTCCTCTCATCCCCCTTCCCCCTATCCTGCTGCAGGTTGAGATATCCCATTTAGTATATATGTCATTTTCTCCCTGAACCAAATTCAATGAGAATGTGGTTTTGCCTTTTTGCCTTCCTATTCTCCCCCTCCCTTGCAACCACTTCCCCTTGCTTCTTCTACATGAGATAGTTTACCCTACCCTGTCTCTCCCCATCTCCTCTTGCCACTTTCCTCTCTCACCTCATAATTTCATCCCTTGAGTATTCTCCCTTCCCAACAAATTCAACCTATGCCCTCTATCCATATATAACTGTAACCATATACACACACATTCACATATGTATTCATATGACCACACACTCTTCTTCCATTATTTTCATAGTGAGAAAGATATCATCAGTCACAGTTATTGCTTTTCCATATAGGAATGTAAATAGTTCAACTTTGATAAGTTCCTTTTGATTTCTTTTCCCTGATTACCTTCTCAGGCATCTCTTCCTTCTTGTGTCTGGATGTCAAATTTTCTATTCAATTCTGGTTTTTTCCTCAAGAATGCTTGAAAGTCCTCTATTCCACTGAATGACCATATTTTCCCCTGAAACAAAATACTCAGTTTTGCTGGGTAGGTGACCCTTGGGTTCATTCCCAGTTCTTTTGCCCTCTGGAATATCATATTCCATGACCTTCAATCCCTCAGTGTAGAAGCTGCCAGGTCCTGGGCTATTCTGATTGTGTTTCCACAATATTGAAATTGTTTCTTCCTGGCTGCTTGTAGTATTTTCTCCTTGATCTGGGGATTCTGGAACCTGGCTATAATATTCCTGGGAGTTTTCTTTTTGGGATCTTTTCAGGAGGTGATCTGTGGATTCTTTCAACCTCTATTTTGCCCTCTGGATCTAAAACATTAGGGCAATTTTCCTTGAGAATTTCTTGAAGGGTGATTTCTAGGTTCTTTCTTTGATCATGGCTTTCAGGTAGTCCAATAATTTTTTAAATTGTCTCTCCTGGATCTATTTTCCAGGTCAGTGGTTTTTCCCATGAGATATTTCACATTGCCTTCTAATCTTTCGTTTGTTTGGATCTGCTTAACAGCATCTTGATTTCTCATAAAGTCACTAGCTTCCATTTGCTCCAGTCTAACTCTGAAGGAATGAATCTCCTCAGTGAACTTTTGAGATTCTTTTTCCATCTGGCAAATTCGACTTTTTAAGGCATTCTTCTCCTCATTGCCCTTTGGGCCTCCTTTGCCATTTGAGCTAGTCTATTTTTTAAGGTGTTGTTTTCCTCAGTCAGGCTGTTGACCCTCATTTCATACTTTTCCTGCATCCTTCTCATTTCTCTTTCCAATTTTTCCTCCACTTCTCTTATTTGATTTTTAAAGTCCTTCTTAAGGTCCTCTATGGCCTGCAACCCGCTCATGTTTTCCCTGGGGCTTTTGGAGCAGGACTTCTGACCTCACAGTCCTTTTCCCGCTCTATGCCCCCAAAATAGGAGTCTAGGGTTGCATTTTTCTGTTTCCTTTGCCTTGGCATGTTGCCACTTAATTGCTTGACTTTTGGGCTTGTTGCCACACTATGGCTTTAAGGCCAGCTAGAGGAATTTTCGTCCCGAACGTGTGGGGGGCAACTTCCGTTTCTGGCAAGCTGTAAACCCACCCACAACTTCCACCCTAGATCACAATCCAGATCCAGGGAGGTTAAAGCAAGAGCGATTATCCCCCAAGACTGATCGCTGGATCTCCCCACGATTTGTAGGCTGGGAGCCGGAAATGCCTATGAAAACTACAAAATGGCGTGACTCCTCAGAGGCTTCTAGCCCCCAGGGGAGGGAGCTGACGCATTCCCCAAATACAGGTCCCAAAGTCCATAGGACACTGACCTCTTACTTTGTCCTAGGCAAGTCTATGTTGATAATTCTGGAGTCTCCACAGCTCCTGGTGTTCTGGGGTTCCTCCAGCCGGCTGCTGGCCCTGCAGCCCTGGGGCTAAAACCTCGGCTCCCTTGGACCTAGGCTCGGCTCGGCTCGGCTCCTGCGCTCTGTGCTCTGCGCGCTGCCGGCTCCCAGACCACTGCGCTGGTCCTTCCTGCAGGGCTGCTGGGCTGTCCCCAGCGGGAGGTTAGCTTCTCTGTGTCGTTCTGTGGGTGCTGGGGCTCCAGAAGTTGTTCAGAGTCCTTTTTTACATAGTTTGTGGAGAATCTGGGGGCAGAGAGGCTTGGACGAGCTGTTTCTACCTCAATTCTTTTTTTTTTCCTTTCCTTTTCTTTTCTTTCCTTTTTTATTTCTTTCTGTCTTTTTATAAATAAGCCATAGACATAGCAAGATCTTATATTATGGGGGCGGCTAGGTGGCGCAGTGAGTAGAGCACCGGCCCTGGTGTCAGAAGGACCTGAGTTCAGATCTGACCTCAGACACTTAACACACACAAACAAAAACCTAGCCGTGTAAACTTGAGCAAGTTACTTAACTCCAAGTGCCCTCCAAAAAGAAAAAAAAAAGATCTTATATTATGCTGAGATACAGGTAGATGGTATAATGAATAGAGTATAGACCTAGAATCATAAAAATCAGAGTTCAAATCCAGCTTCAAACACTTACCACTTGTGTAATAATAGGTTAGTCAATTAATCCTAGTTCCTTTAATTATAAAATAGAGATAATAATAACATCAAACTCCCAGGGTTATTGTGAGACTTAAATGAGATAATATTTGTAAAGTGCTTAGTTTATAGTGCCTTGCATTCAGTAGATGCTTAATAAGCGCTTCTTCCCTTTGAGTAAGTGGTTGGATATAAGAGACTAGAGGTCAGCAGAAAGACTAGAGTTAAATAAGTAGATTTAAGAATAATCAGAATAAAAATGCTAATTCAATCCATGGGAGTCCATGATATCAGCAAATGAAATCATATTGAGGGAAAAGAAAGGATGGTTCTGGACAGAGCTCTGTGGAACACATAGTTAGGAGGCCTGACCCGAAGGAAGATCCAGCAAAAGAGACTAAGAAATGTGTGGTCAAACATTCAGAGGAAGAACTAGGAGACATGAGGGTCACAGCAACCTGAGTGCAAAGAAAATCAAGGAAAAGAGGGTGAACAACAATGTCAAAGCTGCAGAGAGGTCATAGGGAATGATCCATTCCCCTGGTCTTTCTCCTTATTTTAAAGGACATTCTCCAGCTTTTAAATGTATGCAGTAGAGATTGTGTCAATAGTCCAGATTTAGTTTATATAGGGCACAGTACTGTGGGACTGCTATCTCCCTAATCCTGGACTACATAACTCTCACTGCATACTTCATTAACTTTCTCTTTCTCTCTTCTCTTTCTACTTCTTCTCTTCCTCCTCCTCATTTTTCTCCTTCTCCTTCCTCCACTTCTTCCTGTGTTTCCTCTTCCATCTTCTCTTCTTCTTCTTCCTCCCCCTCTCTTCTTCTCTCTCCTTTTTTTCCTCCTCTGTCATTTTTTTGTTTTATTAAATGAAACTTGTAATCTATAAGAATCTGCAGACATTTTATATGCAATGGCTGTCCAGCTACTCCTTCCCTAACTTAAGTTTTTGAGGCTCTGCAAAACTGTGAGCTTTACTAGCCATCTGTAATGCACTACTATCTACAGCTCAAAGTTTCTCATGTCCTGTTTCTCTTCTCAACCCTGTATTGTTACTAGCCACATAAGAGAAAGCTATGCCCAGTTCTCACCTCCTATTCTCTTATCCTATCCTCTTCAACCCTACCCCACCCATGGCCTATGTCCAACTAACCCACAACCCCTTCAACTTTGATCTCTGAAATTCCTGTTCCTAACCAAACAAACTTAGTTTCCCCCTGTACCTCTTTGTCTCACACTCCTTCCATTACTGGCCCTCATTGAGACCTTGCTTCTCCTGATGACATTCTATCTCTCTCCTCCTCTCCATCCATCAGCTATATACCTTCTCTACCCTTTCTGTCCACCCCTTGACTTCCACTGATCCTGGGAATCAAATACTCCTTGTCTTCCACGGCCACTTCTAAACTCTCTTTAGCACATCCTTCGTAGTTTAGCAAATTCTTTAGTGGGTGAAGCCCACTAAATCAAAAATTTCCAAGTAATCTAGATCATTTAGGCTATTATATACTGACCCTTAGGTCATTCTCACTTGTTTCCCAAGAAGTGAAACATTTGACTCACCATCTTTTTTCCCACCCCAAATCCTGCCTTTTGGACTATGGGACTTCAGTGTTCTCACAGATGTTCTCTCCAACCCCCTAATCTTTCAAATCTTTAGCCTCCTTAAGTCCCAAATCAGCCACCTTTAAGGCTAGATGGTCATATTCTATATATCATTATTTTTCACAAGCTATCTACTTCTTTAGAAAGCTCCTGTCAGGCTGTCTCTCCCTATCTCTTACCCCTCCAAAACCTGTTCACCCTTCATTTCTCTCCCCAAAGTTACCAGTAATCTCTTAATTTCCAAATCACATTGTCTTTTCTCAGTACTCATGCTTTTAACTTATTTGCTGTAACTGACACTGTAACTGGTCAACCTCTCTTCTTGAATAATCTATTCCTTCTTGGTTTTCATGACATTACTCTCAAGTCAACAAATCAAAGAGTATTTACAAAAGATTTACCAAGTGCTTGGCACTGTATTATGTGCTAAGGATACAAAGCAAAGCAAAAAGAAAGATAGTCCTGCCCTCAGGAGGCTATATTCTAATGAGGGAAGACATCACAAAATGGAATTCAAAAACAAGAGGGGAGAGGGAAACTACCCAAGGGTGGGGAGTTTAGAGAATGAAAGATAGATGGTTTGGGACCCTTCCTCAAAATAGGTTCTGGTAGCAACTCACCAGTGGGAGAAAGAGTTATAGCAGTGGAGAGTGAAGGCAGCAGAAGTGTGCTAGTCTGAACCCTTGTAATGGTAATGGAGATTTGAAGATCTTCCCTGCCCCTTGTAATGGCAAACAAACAAGTACTTAGCTCCTTGTTTCAGTTGAGCCTTGTCCTTGATGATATCTAGTCTTGGTTAAGAAATAGAACTTGTGAAACCCACAGTGGGAGGAACTTGCTGATGCAACAGGAAAGGGCAGAACAGGGATTAGCTAATGACCAGAATAAAAAGCTGAGCACACTCTGAGAGACAGCCAGAACTGCTTGGAACAAGCAGTATAGAGGCTGAGCAGCTAGCATGAGTGAGAGAGGGGCATTCTTGCTTAAGGGAGCCTGTTTTATTTTGAAGGTCTGATGAAAGAAAGGTTTGGGAAGACTTGGGAATGTTAATGTTCATTACATTAGATATGTGTACAAACTTCATGGTCATCATGATGAATGTGGCTTTGCAGTTTGGGAATTTGGTTTTCTGGTATTTAAATAAATGCTTTGGCTCTGTCCTCTATGTAGAAAACCTATTACATTTTGTGATTCACAACTATACCAGCATATTCATAACCACTGTGGGTGCTATGAATATTGCATTGGCTTTATGATCCTCAAAATGTAAGTTTTGGGGGAGAATCAGCAATGGGAAAAGAGGGCAGTGTGTTAAGGGAAATGGCTACCAGAGATATGGTGACAAAATCCTGAGTATTAAATAGGGCAAGAATGTGTTTTTCTTCATAATGGTGATTTGGAGAGGAACTCATCAATGGGGGAAGACAGTGATGGGAGTAAGGTAGAAAGTAGCTGAAGCATGGTAGCAAAGTCTGGAGACTGACTCCTCACTCTCCTCCAACCTATCTGACCCTTCCCCAATCTCCTTTGCTGACTTGTCGTCCATATCATGCCTTGTAAATGCAGGTGATCTCTGCACTTCTGCTCCAAAACCTCTTCTCCCTCTCTATTCCCTATCTATGGAACCACATCAACTTCTATCACTCATATGCAGAATATTCACAATTCTATATAGCCAGCCAAAGTATCTTCCCTAAACTTCAGACTCTTTACCAATTGTTTATGAGAAATTTCAAACTGTATATGATAGAGGCATCTCCAACTCAAATATACAAAACTAAATTCAATGCCTTTCCCCACAAACTCTCCTCTCATACAATCCCTAATCCATACACAAGGATCCCTGCTGGCCACAAATTGGTTTAACTTTACACTGTAATCTTATCTAGGTTTTATTGTATTTTTATTTATTTTGTTAAATATTTCCCAATTATATTTTAATCTGGTTTGGGGCAGTACTGGGGGATTTGAGCTGAATGCAGCCTACGGGTCAAGTGTTTGATACCTCTGTTCTACCTGAAGCCTTCTCTTCTCCTTCTATACTATTTCACTTGCTAATTTCATTATTTCCCATTGATTTAATTACCATCTTTATGCTAATGATTCTCAGAATTACTTAACCAGTCCTATGCTCTCTCCTACCTCCAGGCTTGAATCTCCAATTGCCTATTAAAGGTCTCTTTGTATTCCACAGAGTCCTTAAGTCTTTTAACCAATGGTGTTTATTGTTCCAGTGTTGTTATTATTGTATAAATATCCTCCTGGTTCTGCTCTTTTCAGTTTCTATATCCTAGTGTTTCATGTAACTAATTCTTTTATTATTTCTTATTCTACAGTATTATCCCATTACATTCATTTATCATAACTTATTCAGCCATTCTCTAATTGATATTATCTCCTCATTTTGTCAGTCCTTTCTTAATACAAAAAGAACAGCTATAAACATTTTTATACTTTTGCTCTGTCTTTTCATCAATTTGAGGTGTATGCTAAGTGGGGGTATTACTGGATCAAAGGCTACAAATAAATTATTTATTTTTTGAGCATAATTCCTAATCGCTTTCCAGAATGGCCCTATCAGTTCAAAGTTCCAATAGTGAATCTATGTGCCTCTTTCTACAGATCCTCCATTTGTTTTCCTCCATCAGATTTGCTAATATGATGAGTCTGGGGTGGAATCTTGGAGTTGCTTTAATTTACACTAATTCTTAGTGATGTGTATTATGTTTATGTGTCTAATAATAGCTAGGATTTCTTCCCTAGAAAATTACCTGTTTATATTCTTTGGCCATTTATCAATTGGGGAATGGTTCTTATTCTAATAAATTGGAATACTTTCCTTGGAAATGAGACTTTTATCAGAAACCTACTTCTTTCCTAATTTTAATTGCATTGGTGCTGTTTGTGCAAAAACCTTTTCTTAATTATGTATTCAAAACTATACATTTTTGTCTTCTATGACCAACTTTATCCCTTATTTAGCCTTAACACCTTTTGCTATCCATTAGATCTGAAAGGTAACTTCTTCATTACTGCTTTAATTTATGATATCCCCCATTAACCCTACTATCCATTTGGACCTTTTTTTGATAAATCACAGCTGTCTTCAAGTATCTGAAGAGCTCTCTTGTGGAAGAAGGATGAGACTTTCTCTGTTTGGACATAGAGGATAGAACTAGGAGGTGGCTAGAAGTCACAGAAAGGTGATACAGGCATAGGTCAAAGAAAAACTTTCCAACAAATATAGCTAAACAAATGGGAAATGGGTTGACTTGGGAAGCAGTAGATTTCCCCTTATCCAAAGTCTTCAAGCAAAGGTGAGATGACCACTTAATGTTATAGGGGAAATTCTTGGTTAGGAATGACATGCACTAGATGATCTGAGAGTCTGGCTTTTTCCCCTACTTCTGAGATGCTGTTATTCTATTGTTTTCCTCATAGTTGCCCATTGATTTGTAAACTCATATTAGGATTTTAAGCTAAGAAGAACACCACTCCATAAAATCTTTCTTCTTATTATGAAGAACATGAGAAAATAATTGTACCTACCTATTTATTTATTTCTATGAGAAATTTTCAGCCATCCTACTTGAGTTCCAACTTGTTCATGTCTTCTATTCTCATCTATAGTAAGAAGATTAAAATAAATATAGTCATTTCCTATAGCAGTAAATCAACTCATGGTCATTGGATAATGTTAATAAGATAACAAATTAATAGTAGCAATTAAATACCCGACTCACAGTCTTTCTTCTTACCCTAGCTCCTGTCCTCAAGCTAGAATACTTCAGCATACTCCCTCAACCTAATTTCACAATTCTTCCATCTAAATATTTCCCATAATCTAATCCTCAACATTGCCTTTGATGACCCTTGACAGATACATTTCTATCACCTAAAAGTGTTCCATTTCCACATTCATGAACTCTGAAGTTTCTGTAATTGATCATAACCTTTCATCATTCTATGTTTTCCTCTGCCTGACCATCCTGTTCTTATTCCTTACTGTGATTTCCAATCCCACTATCCATCAATTCTTTACCAGGTCATCATTCCTGAACTGGTTATATATTTCCCTTATCTTAACACCTTGATAAACCAGTGAGGTTCAACCTTATGCTCTACATTTGAGTCCATTGGGTACTTTTCCTATATCCTATCATGCATTACCAAGACCCAAACTAGGATTACTCCTTCCATCTACCATCATCGCTCCTACTCACATGCTACCAAAAAGAGCTGGAGAAAATCATAAAACTGTGTTTATTGGGTCTACTACAAACTTGCTTGCATAAGGTCAACTGGGTCCTCACTATGGAAGGTAATCCTTTTGTACCTCCCTAAACACTTCACTGTTCTCTTCATAATAGAAGCTAATCAAAACCACATCAAGGTTTCCATGGCCCCCAATCCCCTATCTTCTCAGCTGAGGCCCTTTCCTCATATTTCACACACACACACACACACACACACACACACACACACATGCGCGCGCGCGCACGCACACCAACAGATTGCATTTTTCTAGAACTGCATCTTCTCTTTTGTCATCTCTGATCACCCAGAGGTTTGTTTGTTTGTTTTTCTTTTCAATTATCTCCTCCTTCACTACTGTTTCATATGGAAGATGCCTTTTCCTTGCCAAGGCAAATTCTTCTATATTAAGCCTTGACCTCCAATAGATTTCCTCCACTATTATTACCACTCTTTCAATAATCTTTAATTCCTCCCTTACCTACTGGCTGTCTTCTTGCTTCCTGTAAACATACCCATGTTTTTCCCCACGCTCAAAAAGCCTCACTTAATAAGCCTGCTAGCTATCATCCTGTATCTTTCCTCCCTTTTGTTAATATGCCCCTTAAAAAGCTGCCTATGTTTGGGACCTTCACTTCTACCACTTCTATTCTCTCCTAAACCCTCTGCAGCCTGACTTCTGACCTCATTTGTTCAACTGACTATGCTCTCTCCAAAGTCACCAGGGATCTCCTAAGAACCAAATCTAACGGCCTTATTTCAATCCGCATCCTGTTGACCTCTCTGCAGCCTTTGACCCTAGGGATCACTCTTCAAATCAATATTCTCTCCTCTCTAGGATTTTCTGACAGTTTTCCCTTAACATGTCTGAGTGTTCCTTCTCAGACTTCTTGACTGGATCTTCATCCAGAGCACCTCCATTAATCTTGAGGGTTTCCTAAATGTCTATCCTGCATCCTCCTTTGTCCTCTCTTTAGAATACCTTATTGGGGATCTCATCAGCTCCCATGGATTCAATGATCATTCTATGCTGATGATTTCCAGATTTATATATCTGGACCTCACCTCTCTCCTGAATTACCTATCTCCAAATGCCTCTTGAACATCTTGAAGCAGATATTCAATTTTTACCTCAAACTCAAACTCAACATAAATAAAACATAACTCATTATCCCCACTAAAAAAAAAGCCTTCCCCTCTTTCCAACTCCCCTATTACTATATTACACCATCAGGTTCCAAGTCATCCTGGCTAGGTATCAAACTCAGCTTCTAAATCCCACTCACTTCACATATCCAGTCTATCCCCAGGTACTATCATCTTTACCTACACCACATCATTTATGTGTGTATACACAGATATACACATGTGCATACATGTATGTGTATGTATATACACATGCCTATTAATATATACACATATTCATATGTACATATACATGCATATGCACCCCCTCTTCTCCAGTCACAGAGCCATTACCTTGGCTTAGGCCCTTATCACCTATTAGACTATTACAACAGTTGGCTGGTAGGTTCCCCAGTTTCAACTCTTTCTTGTGTCTACTTTCATCCTCCATTATGCTGCTCAAGCACAGGTTTGAAAGTACCACCCACCCCCTAATCAGTAAATTCAAGTGGCTCACTATTGCCTCCAGGATCAATTATAAAATCCTCTTTTTTGTCTTTTAAAGACCTTCATAACCTTTCACAACCCATCCTACCTTTGCAATCTTCTTACATTTAAATCCAATGATACTGGCCTTCTTCCTCTTCCTTGGACACACAAAGTTCTACCTCCCAACATCGTGTCTCTTCATTGCTTGGAAGGCTCTCCATCCTCAATTTTACCTCCTGGTTCCCTGTGTTTCCTTCAAGACTAAACCAACTGCCAACTCTTCCTAGAGGCCCTTCTTACTTGCTATACTCATAGTATCTTTCCTCTAAGATTACTTCCCATTTATACTTCATTGATCTTGTGCGCACAAAGCTGTTTGTAAGTTGTCTGCTCCATTAAAATGTTAGCTCCTTTGGGATGGGGCCCATATTTTATCTTCTGGCATCCTTAGTCATTAGCACATTTCCTGGCAAATAATCAGTATTTAATAAGTGATTGTTGCTGATGATGGTGATAATTATAAGTAAACTAAAGTTTTGCAGTGGTTTAAGAACTATATGATTGTTAGAACCCTTTAGTTTGTGCTGACACAATGGAAACAAATCAATCAATCAAGCTGCTGCTATGTGTCAGTTCTGGTCCCTGCTTTGTACCACCCTCACCCCACAAAGAGGATCATGTGCCCTCCTTGAAGATGGTGCCCCATAAATCATCCATTTGTATTAATACCAACTAAAGATTCTCTGGGCTTTCACACACAATATTTATGACAGTCACTAGTAATAGAAACATGGTAAAGGAACAAAGACAACCATCTTACTAAGCAGAGCCATAGAGCCAAAAAGAACATCTCATTTTAGAGAATAGTCAAGGAAAAGAAGATTACCATTTTGCATCGTCCACACTTTGCCCTATAGCATCTGACATAGCAGATCTATCATTTATAAGAATACGGCCATATGCATCTTTATAGAAACTTCTTGCACTCACAATTTAGCCGGAAACTAAAAAATACAACTGTTCAGTTTAAGTGGACAGTCCCTTTGGTAACTTTCAGGAAAATAGAGCTGCATTAATAATGCATAACGTTCATCTCCCTGAATATATTTATCCCACTTGATATTCGATCCACTAGTTCCAAGTGCCTAAAATATGAGTTTCATAGGCATCTCCTTTGTTGGAATGGAATTTTTTTGCTTTTGAAAATCTAATATTTCCACTGAAGTCTCTTGGGAGTCTAGGCAATACACTTTTCAGTAACATCATAATGTTAATAGCTGAACATGGGCTCACCACCATGACTGCCTGTCTGTAAACAGAATGCCAATTTAGAAAAAGTATTTTGGATGCAAGAAATACCTTCTAATTCCTTGAATAGATTGGTGCAAAACCTATTCTGCAGTTCATCAAGGTTTGGATGTGTTATTATCTCACAAGAGAGACAGTGAGATATAGAAGGGAAAGGGAAAGTCACAAATCCATGGAGATGTGGGTTCATGACCCGCCTCTGACATAAACTAGCTATATGACCCTGGGCGAGTCTTTTAACCTCTTAGTATTCTGTGTAGCTCTCTGATACTTTATATTGCAAGAAAGGTTCTGACCTGCATAATAAAGTTCCTCACTTAAGGTTCTCTCTCTCAATAAGACCACTTGTCTAATTCCAAACCCCATCCCTAGACCTATTATTTCTCAAAGAAATCATCTGTTTGTAATGCTAATTTTACTTAGAATCATGAGAATCTTCACTGGAAATTGCTTGTTGAAGTTAATCTTCTGAATTCTGCAAAACAGTCTTTTTTGTTATGGTGCTTCGTTCATTTTGGTTTGTTTGTTTGTTTGTTTTTTAAACTGCTCCTATAATCTGATCTTTGTAGAGAAATCCCAGTGTGGAAACTCTCTCCACTGATGTTGATCTACAATTCTTCTGTAATTTACAGTCTAACTTCTCTGTTATAAAGAGAGGTTAAGTCCCCTACTAGCCCCATTGGTATCTGCCATAATGGCAAATCTAGTGGGGTTTTACACATAGTAGATGTTAGAATAAATATTGGATTAAATTATCTGAAAAGTTAAATGTTCTGTTAAGTAACTGATAGAAACTACCCATTACTAGCCAAAAAGATTAGCTACATTTTTCAACTGAATCATCTACCAAGGATGAGGAACCTGTAACCTCAAGGCCACCTGTGACCCTTTAGGTCCTCAAGTGAGGTCCTTTGACTGAATCTAAACTTCACAGTACAAATCCCCCTAATAGAAGGATTTGTTCTATAAAACTTGGACTCCATCAGAAGGCCACACACAAGGATCTAGAGGGTCACATATGACCTCAAGGTCACAGGTTCCCCACCCCTGATCTAAACTACTGATATATAATTATGAAAGCAGTTTTATGACCCTGTATGTGCTACTCAGTATAGATAAATGTGCTGTGCTACATTCTGATTGGTATGGATAAAAGGAGAAAGCAATATGAGGTAACACTAGAGATACAGCTAGGTGGTGTAGTGATGGGCCTGGAGTCAGGAAGACTTGAGCTCAAATTTGACCTCAGACACTAACTGTGTGACCCTAGGCAAGTCACTTCTGTTCTTACTTTTCTCATCTATAAAGTGGAGATAATAATAGTACCTATCTCCAAAGACTCTTGTGAAGATAAAATGAGATAAAATTTATAAAACACTTAGCACAATACCTGCCGCATAGTAGGTTTTATATAAAAACTAGCTTATTATTATCATTAGTATTTTATTGTATTTTATTTAAAGACCAGGCAGTGACATGTTCCCATGAAGTAGAAGGGATTCTTGCTTAAGGAAAACTTTAGGCTAGCAGATTGCCAAAATCTGTCCTAAGTCTGGAATTCTGTAGTTTCCTGATGTGTGGAGTGAGACAAGCATCCTTTGAGATATAAAAGATTAAAGCTGAATGAAGGAGAGGCACCTTGGCCTTTGAACCAAGAAGATTTGGTTTCAGTTCAGCTGAGAGACCTGAGGCAAGTCACATAACTTCGCACTAACCAGGGAAACTTCTAGAATTTGAAAAATGGTTGATGATCTCTATCAATAGAGGGAATGTGGCAAGAAGAGATTCCTCACCAACAGTCCCTGAAACTAATGAATTTATAGATATCGACAAAAAAAGGAGGATGATAGACTTTTAACCTAGAAAAAACCATAGGAGAAGCAGTTTTTCTAATGCTTTTGTTTCATGGACAAGAAAACTGAGGCCTAAGGATAGTGAGAATGCTGAAACTGGAGTCAGGAAGAAGAGTTCAGATCTGGTTTCAGACACATACTAGTTGTGTGACCTTAAACCAGTCACTTTTCCTATTTCTCTCCCTTTTCTCAACTGCAAAAATGAGTATAACAATAACACTAATTTCTGATGGTGACCATGAAGACAAAATGAGATAATATTCATAAAGTGTTCTGCAAACTTTGATGCGCTATACAAATTCAGGCTGCTGCTACTGTTGTTGTGTTGTTGTGGTGGTGGTGTTGTTGTCCACCAGAGTCTGGATTTAAGCCCAGGTCTTTTTTGTTCAAAATCTCATGCTTATTTTTTCCCTAAAACAGGAGATAGAGATAGAAATAGAGATAGTGATAAATTCATCAGTCTTCATTGTTAGACTTTGATTGAATTAATACTTCAGATATTACATTATAATGGCCCCCAAATGTTATTTGTTGGAGGTGGGGGAGAGGGAAATAGTGAAGTACCTTGTTATTATTAAACCTGGGCTATTATGTTTTTGAGTTCCCCCTTACTGCCATATCAAAAAAATGCTCAACCACCTGAGTATTACCAGATCTAAAATGTATTGATATCACTTTGCTTTGAATTATTTGTGTTTAGAAAATGGCACATAGGTACGTGCCTAACATTTCAAAGACATACCCATTCAAGTGCATCTCTGAGATTAAAAATACAAATTTGAAAGATAACTATACCATGCCACACCAACCAAGTCTGTAATACAATTTAATAATACTAATGGCACACTAAAAATATCAGCTATTACATTCACATGCCAAAAGATGACAAGAATAATAAAGCTTTAAAAAGTATTGTATAGTAATAACATACCCAGAAGAACAGTAAATGAGGCATCTTTAAAGAAACTGCTTTCACAAGAAGGACTTGTTGTCAGGAATGTTAATATCAAGCAACCAAGAAAAGGAATAAAATGCATAAAAAAGAAGTAAAATTAAAACTTTGCTATTCATTATTCTAAATGGGAAGAAATGGATTTGGTCACAATCACCCAATAAGTTAAAAAAAAAAAGATAGCATTATGATCAGGGATCCAGAATGAAGTCTTTTTGCAAATGAATTCAGAAAATAGTCTCTTAATACTAGGATACTGAAATATATGAAGAACTACGAAAAATGAATGATCTCCCTTATAGGAACAATCACTCATGGGAAGAGATAAATAAATTGTTCATTTAAAAATGAAGCAGGACTCCATGACCCTCTCCCATGCACAGTTATGAGCAGAAATTATCTCCCTGCCTCCTGCTCTAAGCCTTAAAATAAGAAAAAAAAGTAGACTTTTTATCCTAAGTTCTTCAGAGGAACTATTTAGCTTACTATCCTGGGCTCCATCTTCCCATATATATGCCCAGTTAGACTTTGCTGACAGTTCATACCATCATAAAATCATTGAACTAGAAATATAGAGCTGGGAGACACCTTTGAGGTCCACTACCCAAATCCATCATTTTAAAGATAAGGAAAATGAGAGAGAATAAATGATTTTCTAAAGGGCACACAAAATAGCAAGTGGCTGAATACAAATCTGAACCTAGATCTGAATCCAGAATCAGAGATTTCTCCTTTTATCTGTGCCATATCCCAGTTTCTTGAAAGGTGAGACTGAGTGCTGACTCATAGTTAACTGGAAGTCCATTGAAGGGGGAAGAAAAAAAAAACTTTCAGACAAATTTGGTATCAGGCACATCTCTGCCTTATGTTGACAGTTAATTTTCTTTCTCCACCTGTAATTCATTACAGTTGTCCCTACTGAATTTCATCTCCTGCAGCCTAATGTTCTAAGCCAGTAGTATCAAATTCAAATAGAAATAGGGACCATCAAAACATACATGAGGATTTCTGCAGGTTACATCCCGACTTAGAAAACCACATATTAACATTATCTATGTTTTGTTTTATTTTTACTTATTTGGTAGAATATTTCTAGAATTACATTTTCATGTGGTTCAAGAAGCATTCAGAAGTGTTAGGGGTCTCAGGCTACATGTCTAACACCTCTGCTCTAAGCTATCAAGATCTTTTTAGATCCTGATTTGGTTAGCCATTGTGTTGGCTGTCATTCTTAGTTTTGTGTCAGCAGCAAATTTGATGATTCTATCATTTATGCCTTCATAAAAGTCATTAACAAAAAATTTAAACAATATAGATACCTGGATTATTTCATTAAAGACTTCCTTCCATGCTGACTACTACTATTTTAATTCAGCCATCCAACTTGTTCTGAATCCACTTACTGTATTCAGTATTCTAATCCATATCTCCATTTTCTCTGTAAAGGAATCACCAGTGTGAATTATCAAATGCAACCCCTCTCCAGGAGAGCTTTACCCAGAGCTGTATACTGTCATTGAGGCTGTTCAGGTCTAACTAAGTGGGTTCTCTCACCATTTGCTCACTGAAGATATGATGAATTCTAATAGGCTTGGATGGGAGTCTCAGAAACTGGAACATTGTGAGACTTAATATGTGCGAGGGCAACTATTCTGGGAGGGGACAGACCAGCAAAACTCTCAAGTTCTCCAATTATCTGGTCAATAGCAACAAGTCATTCACAGAAAAAGTCCACACTTTTACTTCGAAAAGGAATTTTTTATATAAGCTACCAAAACATGGCCTCATAGAAGGAACTGTAATTGAATCTGAAAAGTGATTCATCTCTTCAACATATAGATTAGAACTCTGTATTTTTCCTCCTGGTACTCTAAAAGTATATCTCCAGGTGGAGCCAAGATGGCAGAGTAGAAACAGCATATCCAGGGCTCTCTCCCCCCAGATTACCTCCAAACTATGTAAAAGGGGACTCTGAACAACTTCTGGGGCCCCAGCACCCACAGAATGACAAAGAGAAGCTAACCTCCAGCTGAGGACAGCCCAGCAGCCCTACAGGAAGGGCCAGTACAGTACTCTGAGAGCCAACATCGCAGCACATAGAGAACTGAGCCCAGGTCCGCGTGAGCCGAGGTTTTAGCCCCAGGGTGGCAGGGCCAGCAGCCAGCTGGAGGGACCCCAGAACACCAGCACCTGTGGCTATTCCAGAATGGTCAACACAGACATGCCTAGGACAAAGTGACAGGTTAATGCCCTATGGAATTTGGGACCAGTATTTGGGGAATGTGTCGGCTTCCTCCCCTGGGGGCTAGAAGCCACTGAGGAGACACGCCATTTTGTAGTTTTCAGTGGCAGCTCCAGCTCCTGGCCTGTGAACTGTAGGGAGATCCAGCGATCAGTCTTAGGGCGTAATCACTCTTGCTTTAACCTCCCTGGATCTGGATTGTGATATGGGGTGGAGGTCGTGGGGTGGGTATCCAGCTTGCCAGAAAAGGAAGTTGTCCCCCCACATGTTTGGGACAGAAGCTCCCCCTGTCTTATGGCCGAGTCCTACTGTGGCAACAAGCCCAAAAGTCAAGTAATTAAGTGGCAACATGCCAAGGCAAAGGAAACAAATTAAACAGAAAAATGCAATATTAGACTCCTATTTTGGGGGCAAAGAGGATCAAAGCATAGAACAGGAGGAAGACTGTGAGGTCAGAAATCATGCTCCAAAACCCCCAAAGGAAAATATGAGTGGGATACAGGCCATAGAGGACCTTAAGAAGGTCTTTAAAAATCAAATAAGAGAAGTGGAGGAAAATTTGGGAAGAGAAATGAGAAGGATGGAGGAAGAGTATGAAATGAGGGTCAACAGCCTGACTGAGGAAAACAACACCTTAAAAAATAGACTAACTCAAATGGCAAAGGAGGCCCAAAAGGGCAATGAGGAGAAGAATGCCTTAAAAAGTCGAATTTGCCAGATGGAAAAAGAATCTCAAAAGTTCACTGAGGAGATTCATTCCTTCAGAGTTAGACTGGAGCAAATGGAAGCCAATGACTTTATAAGAAATCAAGATGCTGTTAAGCAGATCCAAACAAATGAAAGATTAGAAGGCAATGTGAAATATCTCATAGGAAAAACCACTGACCTGGAAAATAGATACAGAAGAGAAAATTTCAAAATTATTCGACTACCTGAAAACCATGATTAAAGAAAGAACCTAGAAATCACCCTTCAAGAAATTCTCAAGGAAAACTGCCCTGATGTTTGAGATCCAGAGGGCAAAATAGAGGTTGAAAGAATCCAAAGATCACCTCCTGAAAAAGATCCCCAAAAGAAAACTCCCAGGAATATTATAGCCAGGTTCCAGAATTTCCAGACCAAGGAGAAAATACTACAAGCATCCAGGAAGAAACAATTTCAATATTGTGGAAACACAATCAGATTATCACAGGACCTGGCAACTTCTACACTGAGGGATCAAAGGGCATGGAATATGATATTCCAGAGGGCAAAAGAACTAGGAATGAACCCAAGGGTCACCTACCCAGCAAAACTGAGTATTTTGTTTCAGGGGAAAATATGGTCATTCAGTGGAATAGAGGACTTTCAAGCATTTTTTGAGGAAAAAAACAGAGTTGAATAGAAAATTTGATATCCAGACACAAGAAGGAAGAGATGCCTGAGAAGGTAATCAGGGAAAAGAAATCAAAAGGAACTTATCAAAGTTGACCTATTTACATTCCTACACGGAAAAACAATAACTGTGACTGATGAAACCTCTCCCAGTATGAAAATAATGGAAGAAGGGTACATGGTCACATGAATACATATGTGAATGTGTGTATATACATTTACAGTTATACATGGATAGAGGGCATAGGTTGAATTTATTGGGAACAGATGATACTTAAGGGGTAACATTATGAGGTGAGAGAGGAAAGTGGCAAGGGGAGACAGGGAGAGACAGGGTAGGGTAAACTATCTCATGTAGAAGAAGCAAGGGGAAGTGGCTGAAGGGGAGGGGAAGAATAGGAAGGCAAAAAGGCAAAACCACATTCTCATTGAATTTGGTTCAGGGAGAGAATGACATACATACTAAATGGGATATCTCAACCTGCAGCAGAATAGGGGGAAGGGGGATGAGAGGAGGGATGATGGATGGGAGGGCATTCTTGGGGGGAGGTGAGGTTGAAAGTACCCACTATAAAAGAGGGACAGGATCAAATAGGGAATGAACCAGGTGAGGGATGGGATGGGTGGGAGGGAATTATAAGCAGCCTTGTACAATATAACTACTATGGTAATGTTTTGCATAGCTAGATATGTACAACATATACTGAATTACCTATCTTCCCAGAGGGAATGGGTGACAAGGGAGGAAGGCAATGGATCTGAAATTCGAAGTCTTAAAATTAAATGTTTCAAATATATATAAATACTATTATTAACACTCTTTTGCTTGTAATTAGGAGATAAGATGTGCAGGCATTGGGGCACAGAGATTCACCTTGCTCTAATGGAAAAGTTGAATGGGGTATGAGAGAAGATATGGGAGAGACCAGATTGGAGGAAGCGATATCTTGTGGAACTGCTATTCTGGGATGGTGAGTAGGGGAAAAATGGGGGGAAAATTGTAACTCGAAATCTGGTGGAAATGAATGATGTAAAACAGAAGTTAATAAAGGATGTGTTTTAAAGTATATCTCCTTTATTATAAACTATACTTTTGAGATATGATTTAGTGCTTCTTTATAAATAAACATTACCAGGTTGTTACCATCTTCCACTGATATTCTGTAATCATTTTATTAAAGCAAGGATGAAAAATTATTTTAAATGAAATAACAGAAAGTGGTCCACTGAGCCTTCAGAACTTTTCACTCTTATGGATAATTAACCTTTGCCTGTTTGCTTTAGCTATTTGTTTTCTGATCTCCCGAATCCGTAACTATTCAAAGGTTAAGTGCTGTATTGCTGTATTAGCTTGTGTTTTGAGGTTTGGAACAACACACTTTCAATGTGATGATTGTGCTTTTGGTTGTGTGCTAGCGCGCTCTCTCTCTCTCTCTCTCTCTCTCTCTCCCTCCCTCCCTCCTTTCTTCCCTCCCTCGACAAATCCCAGCATGGCACAGCAAAAGAACACTGGCCTTGAAAGCAGGATTCCTGGCTTCTAGCCTCCCACCACCACCAATAACTAGTTTTGTGAACTACCTAAGCTAAGTAAGGTTATCTATCTCAGCCTCAGTCTTTTTATTTGTTAAATGAGTCAAGCAGGACATCTGACTTGTAACTTCCAAGGTACCTATTTTTAAATCCTGAGTCTAAATATCACGTATTTTACAACAAAAATAGGTAAGAAATCAAAGCTACCTATAGTCATATGAAAAAATGCTCTAAAACACTCTTGATTAGATAAATGCAAATTAAAACAACTCTGAGGTACCACTTCACATCTGGAAGACATGTGGGAAAACTCAAACACTAACTCACTGTTCATGGAGTTGCAAACTGATCCAACCATTCTAAAGAGCAATTTGGCACTATGATTTGGTACTATGTCCAATGGGCTATAGTATATACCTCTAGGGAGATAAGTAATTCAGTATATGTTGTACATGGCTAGCTATGCAAAACATTATCATAGTAGATATATTGTACAAGGCTCCTTATAATTCCCTCCCACTCATCCCACCCCCCACCTAGTCCATTCCCTACATGATCCTGTCCCTCTTCTATAGTGGGTACTTCCAACCTCCCCTCCCCCCAAGGATGCCCTCCCATCCATCATCCCTCCTCTCATCCCCCTTCCCCCTATCCTGCTGCAGGTTGAGATATCCCATTTAGTATGTATGTCATTCTCTCCCTGAACCAAATTCAATGAGAATGTGGTTTTGCCTTTTTAGCCTTCCTATTCTCCCCCTCCCTTGCAACCACTTCCCCTTGCTTCTTCTACATGAGATAGTTTACCCTACCCTGTCTCTCCCCATCTCCTCTTGCCACTTTCCTCTCTCACCTCATAATTTCATCCCTTGAGTATTCTCCCTTCCCAACAAATTCAACCTATGCTCTCTATCCATATATAACTGTAACCATATACACACACACAGTCACATATATATTCATATGACCACACACCCTTCTTCCATTATTTTCATAGTGAGAAAGATATCATCAGTCACAGTTATTGCTTTTCCATATAGGAATGTAAATAGTTCAACTTTGATAAGTTCCTTTTGATTTCTTTTCCCTGATTACCTTCTCAGGCATCTCTTCCTTCTTGTGTCTTGGTGTCAAATTTTCTATTCAACTCTGGTTTTTTCCTCAAGAGTGCTTGAAAGTCCTCTATTCCACTGAATGACCATATTTTCCCCTGAAACAAAATACTCAGTTTTGCTGGGTAGGTGACCCTTGGGTTCATTCCCAGCTCTTTTGCCCTCTAGAATATCATATCTCATGCCCTTCGATCCCTCAGTGTAGAAGCTGCCAGGTCCTGGGCTATTCTGATTGTGTTTCAGTAATATTGAAAGTGTTTCTTCCTGGATGCTTGTAGTATTTTCTCCTTGATCTGGGGATTCTGGAACCTGGCTATAATATTCCTGGGAGTTTTCTTTTGGGGATCTTTTTCAGGAGGTAATCGGTGGATTCTTTCAACCTCTATTTTGCCCTCTGGATCTAAAACATCAGGGCAATTTTCCTTGAGAATTTCTTGAAGGGTGATTTCTAGGTTCTTTCTTTGATCATGGCTTTCAGGTAGTCCAATAATTTTTAAATTGTCTCTCCTGGATCTATTTTCCAGGTCAGTGGTTTTTCCCATGAGATATTTCACATTGCCTTCTAATCTTTCATTTGTTTGGATCTGCTTAACAGCATCTTGATTTCTCATAAAGTCATTAGCTTCCATTTGCTCCAGTCTAACTCTGAAGGAATGAATCTCCTCAGTGAACTTTTGAGATTCTTTTTCCATCTGGCAAATTCGACTTTTTAAGGCATTCTTCTCCTCATTGCCCTTTTGGGCCTCCTTTGCCATTTGAGTTAGTCTATTTTTTTTTTCTGGGGTCTGCTGTTTAATCTAAAGGGGTGGTGGGGAGCACAGCTCCAATAAAAGGATTTGAGTTTTGGGGGTGGGAGGAACCCAGGTCAAGAAGACCAAAGGAAAAGGAATGAAGACCAAACTGGGGCCTTTGAGATATTGTTCTGGCTGGCAAGTAGCATCCCAGGCACTACTGATGCTTCTTTTCCCATGTGTGAGGAATCCTGACATTCCAGTAATAGAGGAGCTGGAAGGCAATGAGACCATTGCAGATGGAGGAGACAATAAAAGTTACAGCCATGAGCGGGTCACCTGTTTCCTGGATGGAAGTGAAGATTCGGGCAAGGGAGCCAGCAAAGAGTAAGAAAATGGTGACTGCTGACAGGTGCCCTGTGTGCCCATTTCTGTAGTTGGTGATCACTTGAAGTAACCTCCCCATGATCACAGCAGGCATGTTGGTGGTCTGAAGCAGGATGACCACGGCCTTGGGCGTCAGGGGTGAGAGCAATACCAGCAAGATCAAGACATAGATGCCTAATAAGGCCACACCTCTCATGCTGTGTCCTCTGTAGTGTAGGATCAGGAAGCAGATGGTAATTGTCTGTAGCATTAAGAACAAGGCCTCACCCCAAGAGCTGAATGGGAAGCCACTGGCCACACTATAGACAATGGTCCCCGTCAAGGCCACCAGTTCTAGAAAAACTGCCTGGAGGTTCAGTCCTTCTGCACTCTTCACCCTCATAATTTTAAACACCTGAGGTAGTTTCACCAGCAATGATCCAGCAACAATACCAAACCCCAGGCCTTTGCTGATTAGTATCTTGAGGCAAGGAACATCGAGCAAATCCAAGTCAATAAAAAAACCGATCGTAGCATTTCTCGGTTAGCAGAAAAGGCACCAGAAGCGGCTTAAGAGGCCCTTCCGCTTCCTCCGCCATCTTGCAAGCTGATCGAGTTAGTCTATTTTTTAAGGTGTTGTTTTCCTCAGTCAGGCTGTTGACCCTCATTTCATACTTTTCCTGCATCCTTCTCATTTCCCTTTCCAATTTTTCCTCCACTTCTGTTATTTGATTTTTAAAGTCCTTCTTAAGGTCCTCTATGGCCTGCAACCTGCTCATGTTTTCCCCTGGGGCTTTTGGAGCAGGACTTCTGACCTCACAGTCCTTTTCCCGCTCTATGCCCCCAAAATAGGAGTCTAGGGTTGCATTTTTCTGTTTCCTTTGCCTTGGCATGTTGCCACTTAATTACTTGACTTTTGGGCTTGTTGCCACACTATGGCTTTAAGGCCAGATAGAGGAATTTTCGTCCCGAACGTGTTGGGGGCAACTTCCGTTTCTGGCAAGCTGTAAACCCACCCACGACTTCCACCCTAGATCACAATCCAGATCCAGGAAGGTTAAAGCAAGAGCGATTACCCCCCCAAGACTGATCGCTGGATCTCCCTACAAGTAATTCGCAGGCCAAGAGCTGGAGCTGCCTCTGAAAACTACAAAATGGAGTGTCTAGCCCCCAGGGGAGGGAGCCGACGCATTCCCCAAATGGTCCCAAAGTCCATAGGACACTAACCTCTTACTTTGTCCTAGGCATGTCTATGTTGATAATTCTGGAGTCACCACAGCTGCTGGTGTTCTGGGGTTCCTCCAGCCAGCTGCTGGCCCTGCCGCCCTGGGGCTAAAACCTCGGCTCATGCGGACCTGGGCTCGGCTCCCCGCGCTGGTGTGCTGCCAGCTTCCAGACTGCTGCACTGGTCCTTCCTGCAGGGCTGCTGGGCTGTCCTCAGCAGGAGGTTAGCTTCTCTGTGTCGTTCTGTGGGTGCTGGGGCTCCAGAAGTTGTTCAGAGTCCCCTTTTACATAGTTTGGGGGGAATCTGGGGGCAGAGTGGCTTGGAGGAGCTGTTTCTACTCCACCATCTTGGCTCCGCCCCCTCACAACCTTTTTTAAAAATTGTTTTAACATGTAATTTTGGGAAAATAAAATATTATTTAAAAAAGCAAAGCAGAGAAGATAAAACAAATTAATTATTTTAAGTTTTGTTATTTCATTTTGTTTTTATACCATAGATGTTTCCTCTTAACTGGCCACCTTCCTGACATTGAAGAAACTGAAACAAAGAAAAACATTTTTAAAAATCCATCCAAAAAAGTGACTGTACCTGCTAATGAATACCGTGTTCAAAATCCACTAGTTCCCTCTTCTCTATGAAAAAGTCTTGATTCATTATCCATTCTCAAGAATTGAGATTGTTCATTACAGCTCATTAGAATTCAATTGTTTTTAATATAATTAGCCTGATTGTTGTTTGTTTGTGTGTTATTCTTTCGATCACACTTTCTTCACTTTATGTCACTTCATACAAATTTTCCTATATTTCTTTTATTTTTAAAATTTCTTACAGGGCAATAATACTCTATCACCTTCTTATACAAGTTTCTTCAGGCATTCCCCAAACAATAGGCATCCATTTTGTTTGGTGGAGGGGTGTTTGTTTTGCCATCACAAAGATTTCTACCATGAATGTTTTGTTATGTATAGCACCTTTCTTTCTAACACTGGAGTATATATCTAATGTTAGGAAGATTGATGGGTCAACAGATATGAACAATGCTCCAAAGTGATTTCCAGACTCATTAGATTAATTCACATTTCTACTAACAGAATGTTAGTGTCCTAGTCTTCCCACAGCTCCTCCAATATTGTTTCTGGGGTTTTTTAAACAATCTTTTCATTTTCAAGGGTTTAAAGTGAAACCTCAGAGTTGTTTGAATTTGCATTTCTGCTATTATTTGGAGCACCTTTTGATGCAGTTTTTAATTATTTGCTTTTATAATTCTGAAATCTGTTCATATCTTTTGGCCACTGGGGAAATGATTCCTGTTCTTATATTTTTGTGTCAATATACTGTATATCCTGGTTATCAGATATTTATTACAGATGTTTAATGCCTCAAGTTGTTTCTTTTTCAACTTAACCATTTCTTTCATCCTATCTATGTTGTTTTGGTCCATGATTTTTTTAAAATTTTAATATAAACTAAACTTTCTACTTTATCTTTTTGATCAACAATATTACCTTTTTGTTTCCTTAAAAATTCTCTCCAAATAGAGTTGTGAAGGATACCTCCATCTATTCTCTTCTCATTTATTATTATGTAAGCCTTTTTACTTAAGTCACATATCCATTTGGAACCAATATTTAGTGAATTTTGTAAACATAGATGAGGTGACTATGCAGGAAATTTCAGACAAAAAGTTCTCTCTTTGGTTAAGGCAATATGGGGAGAATAGAATGACTTTTTTACTGGTCTTGTATTACCCACTCCCCATGCACACACATGCACTTGCATACCCTCATACATGTGTGTGCATATAAGGTAAATGTATTGGTCATTTGACTAAATTGTGAAAGACATCATGTAGCAGAGCCTAAAGAACCAAAGTAATCACCAAAAGGATCTGAGTTCAAGTTTGGTCTCTCACATGTTGACTGTGTTATCCTGGGCAAGTCACCTAACCTCATTGTACTCTAGGCAACTCTCTAAGATTATAAATTGAAGACAAAGTGACAAGTTGCATTGGTAGAAAGTTTCTTCATCCTATACTCCCTATATCAATGAAATCATAGGTTCAATCCTTATCTCTTTATTTGATGAAATTGAAAACTTCCATGGACTGATTCAGCATTGCATAGTCATAATTTTCCTCAAATATGGGCTCTTTCTAACTGGACTGGCTAATTGCCTAAATTCATGATTCTTGGACAACAGACACAACCTCAGCAATTACATGTGTCTATGTTATTTTAAGGAGAATGCAGAGATCCTGGGATCTCACTATTCTGATTCTTAAAGCCTAGGTCAGCAGATCCTAACTTGAGAGAATCTGAGTTTGACCCACCACTACTCCGATGAAAGCCACTGGCAGGACACCCACTTACCAAGAGACAAAGGAGGATAGCTTCTATCCATATATTGATATGTAGTGTCTGCTCTATGACTTCAGACTTTGTGCTTGCCAGTTAGCTAGAAGCAGTTGGACCACATGGGGGAATTGGTCATGGTGGCTGGAGAGAAAAAGAGGGAGAAAACATCTGCTGCTACTAATCTTCCTCCCCATGAGCTCTCTGTTTCCCTTTGGTCAGGCAGCCATCATTTGCTCTTCCCTGGAGCCTAACTGATATTCTATTTCATACCAGACAGGATGGATGGCCGTGACTATGGTTATCCATGTTAGAATCCAGAGCAGCATTTCAAGTGCATTCTTATTAAAGGACTGAATTACATTAGCGAAGACCACGTACACCACATCCTGATTTATGAAAGTCTGCTTCTCTCTCCCAAAGTCAGTGATGGTGCCTGAGAGGCTGCTCATTATCTTAAAGACAAGTGGTATTGCTTTTCTTCTTTCTTTCTGTGATTAAACTTAAGTCAAGATTTGTATTTTAATATTAACAATGGTCATAATATCAATTGACATTTCTATATTATTTAATGTTTACCAAAGGCTTTTATACAGCATCTCGCTCAAGTTTCACAACAACCATTTGAGGTAGGAAAATAAATCCTTGTTGATTAATTGATTGAGAGGTGTTATAGACATTACCTCCATTTTTTCAGATGACCAAACTGAGACTCATAGCAACTTGCCCATGTCAGAAGCAAGATTTGAAGGCAGGTCATCTTGACTTAAGTCCACAATGAAATATAAAAATGAAATAAAGTAACTGAAATTGAGGATAAAAGAGGGGATAGTGTGTAACCAAGCTAGATTTATAGCAATAATATAGGGGAAAGTTTAATATCCAAAGATACTAAAAATGATGAAATCATTGTCTCTTTGCTGCAGGGTACAGAGAGAATAATCATCTGAGTTTTCTGAGAGCATCTTCTGTGGCTCCCTATTATTTCCCTACCAATTGAATTCAAATAATTTTGCTTGGCATTCAAGGTCTTCCACAAACTAGCACCACCTTACTTTTGTAATATAACTCTTCTATCCATCTACGTTCTAAATAAACCGGACTGTTCTCTGTCCCAAAACACTCTTGGAACTTACCCGCCCCTATGTCTTTACTCATGCTATTCCCTCTCTCTAGAATGTCTTCCCTCCTACTACTTTTCTGCTGAGTTCCTACTTATGTGAGCCAGTGAGAAGCTAGTTTAATGAATGAAATAAGTGTTTATTAAGTGCCTGCTATGTGCTAGATACTGTGTAAAGAACTTTAAAAATATTCTCTCATTTGGTTCTCATGACTACTCTAGGTAGGTACTAGTGTCATCATCCCCATTTTGCAGTTGAGGAAATTGAGGCAAAAAGAGGTTAAATGACTTGGACAGGGTCACATAGCTAAAAGTGTCTAACTCCAGTTTGCTGTCTCACCTACCTGTCTCAATGTGATTAGTCAGGTCCCAGATTTATATTTTTATTTCACTGGACCTAGATATAACAGGACAGTTTTCCATTGCTATCGTACCGGCTTTTTGTCTCAAATAACGTTTCAGCCTGGAAGAGTCATGGGCCTTTGACTAGAGCATGGTTATTCCCACCATAACCACAATATGATACCCACCATGGCTCATCAATACTGTCCTTGCTAACAGCAGTTCTCCTCTCCCCCTCATGGATAGCAATAAAGTTTGCTGAGCTGTCCATAGGTGGTCTGGGACCTTTCATCTGAACTCCCCTGCTTAGAGCATCTTTTATTTTTTTTTGTTTTGGGGTTTGATTTTTTTTGTTTATTTTTAGTTTACAAGATTCAATTCTATAGTTCCTTGAGTTTCAAATTTCCCTTCCCCCCCCCCAACCACCACAATGGCACATAGTCCAGTATAGGATCTGCAAATACTTTCACATTAGACATTAGGCAAGTTACAAAGGTGAATTGTACTAGATGGGATGAAAAATGGTAAAGAAGAAATAAAACCAAACAATGAAAAGAAAAAGATCAATTAGTTTGCTTCCATCAGGGGTCAAGCTCAGTTCTTTCTAGGTATTTCTCTGGGTGTCGCATTTCTCTCCTTTATGAGTCTTTCGGGATTGACTTATATCACTGCGTTGCTGAGAAGAGTCCAGTCTATCATAGTTGGGCATCACACATATGTTGTGTCTGTGATTGTATACAAATTTCTCCTGGTTCTACTCTTCTCACTCAGCATCAGTTTGTACAAGCCTCTCCAGGTAAATATGAAACCGTCTCCTCCTCGTTTCTTATAGCACAATAGTATTCCATTACATGCATATACCACAACTTGTTTAGCCATTCCCCAATTGATGGGCACCCCTTTAATTCTTAGAGCATCTTTTAAAGTTCAAACAAAATGACACCTGCCAGAAGAAGCCTTCTTTGATTTCACCCCACCCCCATCAGGCCCCACATTGCATTTTATTTTTGTTTTTCTGATGCACTAAAAGTATAATAATAATCAACTCCATGGGGTCAGAAATCATTTTACCTAAAGTATGTATCTTCTCCACCACTTCATGTGATGCTCACCATATAATATGTCTCTTACAAATGCTTGTTGAATTGATTACAGTAGAATGTCTGGAAGGCATTAGCACATGAGCTTCCTTAGACGGCAATGGGACCATACAATGAAATAATATGCATCAAAGTAACACATGACATGATTAATATAATATTGTGTTATATAGTAAATGTAACAAAATGTGTTGATTTGAGAGTCTTCATTTATTTATTTATTTTTGCTTTTTTGGAGAGCAATTGGGGTTAAGTAACTTGCCCAAGGTCACATGGCTAGTTTTGTGTGTGTGTGTGTGTGTGTGTGTGTGTGTGTGTGTGTGTGTGTGTGTGTGTGTGTGTGAGAGAGAGAGAGAGAGAGAGAGAGAGAGAGTGTGTGTGTGTGTGTGTGTGTGTGTGTGTGTGTGTGTGTGTGTGTGTGTTAAGTGTCTGAGGCCGGATCTGAAGTCAGGTCCTCCTGACTCCAGGCCAGCATTCTACTCACTTTGCCACCTAGCTGTCCCTTTGTTTATTTCTTTTAAACTATCAGATTCCTCATATATATTGGTTTTAGGCCTTAATGACTCACTTTCCTAGGGCTTGCTTATTCACAAAGTACAAGCCTAAGAGAAAAGGAAGGAATTCTAAGTATGGCTTTGTTCCAGCTCACTCCCCTTATATACTCTTGGTTTTAGTTTAAGATACCAATTTACTGATAGCCAGATTTGACATCACATCTCCCTGCATTGGGATTGCCTCCTCAGCATCATATCCCATCATTCCTCACTTCCCTAAAGGCTTACCTCCTATGTCACCTCCTAGGAGATAGCCTTCCAAATCCCCATAACTGTTAGTGCCCCTTTCCACCTAAAACTATCTTATATTTATGTATCTGCTTACATTTTCTAATTTTCTAGTAGAATTTAAGTTCCTGGCAGGCAGGGATTCTTATTTAATATGTTTTTGCTTTTTTTATACCTAGGGTTTTCTGTCTTATATATGGCAGGTGCTTAATACATGGATTTTTAGATTGGGTGGGGCTGGATTGGAAATCCAGATATTTCACCAAAAAAATAGTGTTTAATACATAATAACGTTTTAAATCTTTCATGGATCTTTTCTTGCTTTGTCAATGATCTTGCATGTAAGTATCTTATTTGGCAAGATGACCAAGATGAAGACAACTTACTTCAAAATTTAGAATTTGTTTAGCAATTCTGATATCCTCTGCAGGATCCTGAAGGATAGGTCTCAATTGCTAAATGAGAAGCTTTCTAGTAACACGAGCCCCTATACAAGAGAAGCAGCAGTCTGTAATGGAAGGGCACCATAGTGGATATCTTGGGTCTCCTTTGAGGATCCATTATTAACTAAATGTAGTACCTTAGAATAATCAATTTGCCCTCTGCAGGTTTCAGTTTTGCAATCTGTAAAATGGGGGCAGGATGGTGATTTGTTCTCAAAAGTCTCATTCTTGCTCTAAAATATATAATTTCATATATGATGGGTTTACTCATTTAAATTCAAAACCTCAGCCCAAGCTAGTTCACTCAAATCAAGCAACGAGTATTGTCCCAATCTTAGGGGATTCAAACGGAAATTGCTTTCACTATCTATCTCCATCAGTCTTTTTATTTTATCATCTCCTTTATCATAAGCTATTCAATATGAAACATTGGCTTGCCTCCATTTGGGAACAAAAGGGCATAAAAGAAAACTGACACTTCTGTTTATACTAAGAACAAACTACCAAAATGCTTTTTTCTTATCACCTTATACTCTATTCCTTTTAGCCAAGTTCTGACCTTCACGTCAGTCTGGCCTTGAAGATGTCTGGGATGTCTGCTAGAGATCATTAGTACATTTATCTTTGGCTCTTCTGCTTGGTAATTTCCAAATGGACTTGCTTTGGATCCATAATACAGATCCCATTTGTGGACAGACTATAGCCTCTGCCTGAGCATCCCCTTATCTAAGCTTTTATGGAAAAATCGGTCCATTTCACATATGAATCATTAATCTGCTACCTGGGGTTATTACCACCAACAACATTCATTCTGCATTACAGCAAAGTGTTTCCTTCAGTATGACTGCTGGTTGAATATTCCTTTTTGATTCAATTCAAGAAGCATTTATTAAGTGTTAGTTGCTATGCTCTGTGCAAGAGATATAAAGACAAAACTTAAACATGTTCTGACTGAATAATCACTGGATCCCTGAATATCAACAATCAAGATAAAGTCATCCTCTCACCTCCCCTCCTCAACATTTTTATACATGAGGATGTTTATGGTTTTTTTTAATCAAGAGTTGCTTGAAGTGGACCAGATGTCACAAAACAATGTTTTGTTTTGTTTTGTTTTGTTTTGTTTTACCAGCTGAGGTCAGTTAAGCAGCAGGGGGTATAAATGGTCTAACTCTATGGGAATGATCTGTCAAAGTCACCTCCTTCTCTGCTGTTTAACTGCCTTTCAAAATTCCAAAGTTCAATGATTAGAATAATCATTCCAATGCCCTTACTGTAGGCTTTGATTCTAAGAAAGAATCAGTCATAAATGTTGCCAAAGAGCATTATCTGTGCTTGTTCAGGTACTGTATAAATTGCTGTGATGGAGGCCAGGGAAGGGGAGAACAATTACTATTTTAGAAGATGACCCCAACAGCCAAGAGTCATGCAGTGCATAAAAGGGAGTGGGAGAGGAATTCATAGGGAACACACACATTAATTAGGTATCTGGAAGGAATTTTCCATCTCTTTTCTCTCCATGGATTTCCTGTGATGCACAAGTTGCTCATTTATGAACCATGTTTTGTTATCCCCCATCCCCACCCTATAGATCTGGGAATCCTGGAAATACCCTCCTGGAAATCAGGAGGCCAGAAGAGATCCTAAAAAATCACTTTATAGTATGCATGGAAGAAATAGGGTACTCTAAGCTCTGGATGGATCACGAATTTGGATTTAAATCATTTAGAAGTTATGAAAACTTAGAAACAAATGTTTAGCCTCTTTTTAATATTCACTAGTACAGAACAGAACACACACAAAAAAAACTAGGCAGTGATTATCCACTTTTCGAAAAGATTCTTAAGCTATCAAAAGGCTTTCCTGAAGAGCTGCATTTAAGAACTGAATTCTTCCAATTCCATCAACTTATCTATAACTTTTAGGTATATCCATGGTGTCCCAAAAGTCTTAATGCAGATTTAAGCTATTAACGTTCAAAATTGCACTAAAATTTTTGGAACAAATCTATAACTAGGGATGAGTAAACATACAAACAAATCAGCAAAGAAAAACTTCTATGCAGCTGGAACAGATGTCACATGATCTATGCACTGAAGTTAATTCAGAACTTAACTAAAATCTATGTACAGTTAGAGGCTATATGATACAGTTCAAAGAGAACTGAATTGAGACTCAAAAGACCTGGGCTTAAATCTCAGCTATTATATTTATGAACATTGTGAACTTGGGTAAACTGAAGACCTTTTCTGGGCCTCAGTCTCCTCCTCTGTAAAATGAAAGAGTTAGATTCGATCCATAGACCAATGGTTATTTCTTTAAGCACCAATAGTATGCCAGGTACTGTACTAGGTATTGAGACTACAAATACAAAAAAGTGGAAATATTCTCTGTCCCTGAGGACCTAGCAGTCTACCAGTCCACCTTCTAGATAACCACCAAAGTGACTCCAAGCTCTGAAGTAAGGATACTATTATCTTATCTCTTGTACAGAGTAAAGTGTTAAATGGAAAACGTTGTCAAAACTTCTTGTACCAGGAAATGGATAGTAAAGGGCCCTTTCTTGTTGAGCTTTTGTGCTCAATTTTACATCGAAACACTTATCATCAATCCCAAACTCTATTTTAATTCATCCTCTTATCCCTGTTCAGTCTTCAATCATTTGAGTTCAAATTGGTTAGAAATTTTAAGAGTAGCAAGTAGGAACTATCTTTATTGGTTGTCCTGAGAGAATCATTCTATGGTCATTTTTCCTTTTCTTGTCAAACTATAATGCTCAGACCCAAATTCTATTACTTTTAACAATTATTATTATATTTATATGGCACTTACTATGTAACAGACAGGCAGCTAGATGGGACAACAGATATAATGTGGGACCTGGAGTGAGGAAGACTCATCTAAGTGAGTTCAAATCTAGTCTCAGACTCTTACTAGATGTGTGACTCTGAGCAAGTCACTTAACCCTGTTTGCTTCAGTTCCTCATGTGTAAAAATAAGCTGAAGAAGAAAATGGCAAACCGCTTCAGTATCTTTGCTAAGAAAATCCCAAATAGGGTCATGAAGAATTGGATGTGACTGAAAAATAACTCAACAAGAACAATAACATATACCAGGTACTGTGAAGGAATGGTGTTCTTCCTAGAACTTATGTTCCTCAGATGTGGCTTTGATGAACCTAGGATCACTTCCATACCACAAGAAAGTTATTGAAGTAGGACTTTCATGAAAGACTTCCATTTTACATATGGAAAAATTGAAGACAATGAATTAGACAGTTGTGTGACTAAAAGGCAATCTAGTTAACATAGGGCACACATTCTGATTATGCTACATGACACCTTAAGGATACCACTACCCATGCCTGTGTAGATACTCAAAGATGGAGCTAGAACCTCCATTCTGTAAACACACTGTCAAAGTCAATTTATATCATGCCTCTTTGGTTAAATATACAGAATGCTCTACTAACTTCATTCAGCAAAGCCTGAGTCTCCAAGAAGCAAACAGTTTTCCAAAGAGCCATGAGAAACCAGAGCAGTACAGATCAGATCCAATTACAAACTCAATGCAATATATATAGCAAACCAGATAAAAACAGGACCCATCTAAGCAACTCCAAGCAATATTAAGTGTTCTCTGAATATGGGAAACAAAGTCCCTAATCACTCACAATTTACAATCAAATGAAGTAGAAGCAATTTAGTAAACTGAGAGGTGATGCAATCATTCCAAAATAATGTCATTATGCCTTATATTTTGACTAATTTTCAAGTATCTGGGAATCTCTATGTAACTATGAATGATTCAGAGCCCTGGACCAACTGGCTACCTGTGCTGGGTACAATGAAAAGAATAACGTGTCCTATTCCAATGAATTTAATGAGATGTGACTTCAAATCCCCTATGGGGAATAACTCTGTTTTATTCTTTATCTGCAGTGCTGTCTAAGCTTCCTAGTGAAGACTTTACACAAATGCTGTCATTCAGGCAGAAGAAAAATCCACTCTGCTAAAATGCTAGCTGTGCCTGCTTTACTGAATAATAGGCTCCCAGCCAAAGAGAATTTATACAAATATTTATCCTGCTTTAGGCCGAAGGACACCGTCTATGTCAGCAAATTATAAGCATTAATTTTCCTTGATAGGATCAGCAATATTGAAAATCATTTTCAGAATACATAAACATACTTGGCACCACATTCCTGAAATACACTATACATACTAGGAAATGCAACAAGGTGAGAGTCAAACATAGATCTACCTATGACACTCCACCAGTCAAAATGTTTCAGTGACTCCTTATTACCTCTGAGATATCAATACAAGTTTCTCAGCCTGGCATTTAAAGCCACCCCCAATATACTAACAGGGTCACCAGTTCAGAGCTAGAAGGAAGTTTAAGGGCCATCCAATTCAAACTCCTTATGTATGAGATTAAGTGGCTTGCCCAAGGTTACCCATGTAATAAGTAGCAAAGCTAAGGTTTAAGTTCAGGGCCTCTTTCAAAACACACCTCAGGCATCATGTTCTACACAATGCCTTTCCCATTCTAAATGTCTTTGAGTCTCTTGCCTAGAATAGAAAGTCAGCTGGGTCAGTTGTTGCTATCCCTATCCTTTCACTGAGTAATATACTCCTCCAGGTTTGCTAGGGCACTTTAGAATGGGCAAGTCAACTGGTAGACTGGATATCTCTGAGAATGGAGTTGATTCCATAAGGGGCCTCCGACATTCAACCCAGCTACCTTGCCATGCTGGTCAAGGAAAGATACTCAAAGATGGTTGAAAGATAGTTTCCCCTATGAGTCTAATCTGCAACAAGACATAAAATCCCTCTTTACTTACCTCATTAAATCCTCTTCTTTCTATGTCATCCTGGTGTATTCCAGGTAAAGGAGACTAACTAGGTTTTCTATGGAAATGTTGGTGAAAGTCGAGGGGACTAGGAATTTAGTAGACTTCCCCCTTCTTGGAGGGTGAGGTAGCAAATGAATCAGAAGTACATCAAATACTATACATCTGAGTCTTCATTCCTAACAGTCAAATTGAAAATGTTTTGGATCCTGTGACTTCCCTATCAGGGCATCTGTACATGATTGGGAAGCTAATTAAAGAAATGCTTTTAATGTGCTGTTATGGAACATTAATCATTTCCATAGTTACTAATTTAAAGATATAAGCTATAAATAAATATTTTCTTCTGTCTACTGCCCACTCTTCATGCATTTTATGAAAATGTATGGAAATATAGTACAGCAACAGCTCAAATAAAAACAGCTGAGGCAGTATTGATACAACCTGTCTAGTACATCTACAATTCCATTGAAATCAGTGAAAAAGGCCAAATTGCTCCTGAGACCTCTATGGGCTACCATGCTGGTTCATAATGGGGGATCCTATTAAAAGTGAGATACCTGAAATGAAATGGAATAAAAATTGTTTTGATATGTCTAGCAATGAAAACCCTTTGACATAATGTATGTAAAGCATCTTAGAAACCTTAAAGAATATGTTTGTGTTGTTATTGTTATAGTTTCATTTCAATTGTGTCTGACTTTGCCTGACCCCATTGGGGTTTTCTTGGCAAAGATACTGAAGTGATTTGCCATTTTCTTCTCCAGCTCATTTTACAGACCAAGGAATTGAGGTAAACAATGTTAAGTGATTTGCCCAGGGTCACACAGCTAATAAGTATCAGAGGCTAGATTTGAAATAAGGTCTCCCTGGCTAAAGGCCTGGCACCTAGCTGACTCCAAAATGATATAAATATGACTTATCATTGTTACTATTACTATCACAGTCCAAGAGAGAATTTTATTATCTCTACTCCTATGACAAACTTAAGAGATTTGCTGTAACAATACAATAAATAGCTATTTATCTTGGCTACACTTGGCCAGAAACCTCAAATCACCATAATTTTCACAGAACAGTATGTAAGGAGATGCTCGTAATGATGGCCCTGAGGAACTACAAGATTGTTGTAAATCAGAGAAATAGCATGTCTACTATACTTTGTGTTGACTAAAGTAAAATCTGATTCAACTCAATTGCCCAGGATTTCACATTTCTCTGTTCCAAAATAACTTTAAATGGAATGGGCTAATTCTGATGAAAGTTACATATAAAGGAGGATCCAAATATTCCTCAAATTTAATTTGTAACTCCAATGGCCATCATGAATCAAAGATCAGTCAATAGAATTTTTCAAATTGGCTTATATCTTATAATATTTAATAAATTCAAATGAAATAGGATACATACGGAAAGGTTGCACAAATAGAATAGCACTGTGAGAATCACAATTTGAAGTATATTTTATTCTCATTTTAGTTGGTGATTCATGATTGACATATATCCTCCACAAAATTCAACTCCACTGCCCCATCATAGCATGAAAGTATTTCTGGGTTTTTGAAGGTTATATCAAGGAAGGGAACGATTTGAAGGGATATATCATGCTGGAATAGTATTAACCACAGTCCTAGAAATGATTAAATGTGCTTTTGTAAGACAAGTATGCCTAAATATGGAAATATTCATCACCAGTAGGATGGCAACTTAGGGATTTATTTTTTAGCAGTGAAAACTCATTAAATAAAGGAAATTACAAAATGGATCTCATTTAAATAGTAGGACTTCATTTAATAGAGGAAAATACAAAATAGCTCTCAGTGACTTCCATCCCATTACCATTTTTGCAAAGACCATGGGAGAATGACAGAAAGAAGTGAAAAGAATGCTAAGACACATCCCTAAATAATAAATAAGTCTGTTGATGTGCTCAGTGTGAGATCCCTAATGAAAGATCAACATGGAAACATGAGCTGTGGCTCGTCTTACATTAGAGGTTGTTGTTTTTCAGTTATTTAATCATGTCTGATGCTTCCTGACCCCGTGGACCACAGCACAGCAGGCCCTTTTATCCTCCACAGTCTGTCAAAGTCTGTCCAAGTCCATGGTTGTCATTTCCATGAAACTATCTACCCTTCCATCCTTTGCCATCACCTTTTCCTTTTGCCTTCAATCTTTCCAACATCATGGTCTTTTCCAATGAATCCTGTCTTCTCATTATGTGGCCAAAGCTTCAATATTTGACCTTCCAGTGAATAGCCTGAATTAATTTCTTTAAGTATTTATTGATTTGATCTCCTTGCTACTTTAGCACCACAATTCAAATATATTAGTTCTATATCACTCAATTTTTTATAATCCAATTCTCACATCCACATGTTGTTAGCTACTGGGGGCAAAAAAAAAACTTCAATTATACAGACCTTTTTCAGGAAGATGATATCTCTGCTTTTTAGCATGCTTTCCAGATTTGCCATAGCTTTCCTTCAAAGGAGAAAATGTCTTTTAATTTCATGACTGCAGTCACTGTCTACAGTGATTGCCAAAAATACAAAATCTGACACTGTTTCCACTTTTTCTCCTTCTATTTTTCAGAAAGTGATGGGACCAGTTGCCATAATCTTGGGTTTGGTTTTGTTTGTTTATTTGATGTTAGACATCAAGCTATATTATACAACTCTCCTCATTCATCCTTATCAAGAGGCTTCTTAAATCCTCTCTATTTTCTACCATCAAAGTGGTATCATCTGAATATCTGAGTTTGTTGTTATTTCTCCAAGAAATTTCAATTCCAAATTTTAATTCACCCAGCCTGGCATTTTGCAAAATATATTTTGTATATGTTAAATAAATACGGTGACTATATAGAGCCTTGTCATGCTCCATTTCCAATCTTAAACCAATCAGTTCAGTCCTAATTGTTGCTTCTTGGCCTACATAAAGGCTCTTCAGGAGACAAGGAAGATGATCTGGCACTCCAATTCCCTTAAGGACCTGTCATATTTTATTGTCATCAACACAGTCAAAGCCTTTACTGTAGTCAATGAAACAGAAGTAGATTTTTTCTGGAACTCCCTTGTTTCCACCATAATCC